>CM053276.1:38721538-39280188 GCA_028583415.1 Protea cynaroides | reverse complement strand
TTGATTTTTATGGACTATTACTAGACCAAAGCCAAGGGAAATCCCTTAGAAGAGTGGCTAGAATCGGGATCGGGAGGTTATAAACCAGATCAAGCTATATCGGTTGTCCAAGAAATCAAACGGTATCCATAATTTGATGGGAAAAATAAAATTTTAAGCCCAAACATCTTATTCTTGCTTAGAAAAATTCAAGAAAACCATCATATCAAAATCGAGCCATTTCGGCACGTTTTGATGTGAGGTCACTGGCATGTGCCACACGGCTTACCCGCCATGACGTGTGGCACTTTGCTACATGCTTACATGTTTTTGAGTCGGGTTCTAGACCAAACTTGGCCAGAAGCCTTATGGAATTTTATTAAGCTAATTTAAGGGTTTGGATCCCAGAAATCATGTTTATATATATGTATTCCCTGTTATTTCAATTGTTAGCCATGAAGCTGATTTTATGCTTGATGTTCACTGTTAGAGATGCCTTGAATCTTTGGACAACAAGTGTATTATGTCAAAACCAGGATCACCGGACCCTAAAAATGTGAATAACTCACTAGGATGTTACGATGAGCAACCAACAGAGAGAAACCATAAGAAAAATAATTAATAACAATTATTTATGTTGATATTAAAGGTACGGAGAACTTAGGGAAGCTGCTCAAAGCTGTACTTCTTTAATAATTATCGTTCTCGATCAAGGGAGGAAATTAGACCTTTGTTGGGTAGAATTAGTTATATTGGATTATGTTGTGTGATGATGTGCGATTGATAACATGCATTATGTGATAACATGCCATCCAATATACTGTTTTGTATGATTATGCATATGCATGCTTGCGTTTGGGATCAGCAGTGCTGATAAGGATAGTAGGGTGAGTGGTATGGGATACTGCTACCTTTCCACAAAAGTGACTAACTGGTGTTTGATTCATGATGTCCGGTTAAGTTAGTAAGGAGGAAGATAGGTGGTATGGGACTCTTGCACCACTTCTACTGATGCTACTTTGCATTGACCACATGTAACTTAGCCAAGTCATGACATCCTATGTGGGGGCTCGGACGGGTCGAAGCTTGGCCATGTTACGATCTAGTAATATGGCTAATTGGGTGGACATGGCTAATTGAATATTTAATTATTCATATAGTTGTACCCCTAGCCATTAGGGGGTTATGTAATGGCATGGGTTCAATAAAAAAGGTAATATGAACATAGCTGCGATGCTCCCCATACCCGACATAGGGTGGATGGGTAGGTGAGTCGACTAGTTGGATTACCATCTCCTCAAGTGACTGGCGTAATATAGGCTTGGGATGAGTTGTGGGCAACTGCCCACCGTAATATGGGCTTGCTCCATAACAACCAACCCATACTTGGGGATGTGCTATGCTCCATGCGTGGGACAGTATCATTCTAATGGGGATGTGCATGCATTTTGTTTGTTGCATGTCTGTTTTCCTTGCTATGTTTGGTGGTTGAGCTTACCCCGTGTGCACACAATATTTTAGTTGATGCAGGTGTAATTGTTGGTGACTATATTGATACTTCGAGGTACTATCCATCTGGTGTGGAGGATGTTGATGGTGTTAGCGACGAAGATGTCCATAGCTCCAGTTGCGAGTGCGACGACTGTGTCTATGGATAGGCAAGAACATTCTTTCATAATACTTCTAGTATTTAAATAAACTATTTAATTGGGGATGTATTGCCCAAATCCTTCAATAATACTTAAGCTTCTAAAACCTCTTACTTGGAATAATATTTTGAATATTTCTTTCATAGATTGTAGACGTCAGCTACTTTTGACTTGAGATAAGGCTTCCGCTGATTCTATTTGGAAATATATGTGTTGTTTTCTTTCATTACTCTAAACAGGTTTAATTATTACCTTGTGTGGGTATCATTATGGATTTGTGGTTGTGTATCCTATGAAACTGTGATCTTGGAAGGAGATTTCCATTGCCCCAATAGGATGAAAACAATCCCGTTATATTCCCTAGTTCCGATACATCTGGAATGGGGTGGGACATACCCTTCATACACAACAATCCCGTGAAAGGGCATCGTTGGGTATGGATAGTTGGGTGGCTATCCATGTGTCACAGACCCATCACTACAATTTGTGTTACACTTTCGAACATAAACCATTTATGGAATTATATAGTTCGATGAATTGCCTGATGAGTTAGCATCTAGGAATTGGAATACTTGACGAATGCAACATTCAAATTCCTTGTGCATAACGAATCAGGTGATCATATTAACGCATTCATCAGTGTTATGCATCTTTCATTCTTAGGACTATCATAATTACTCATAATTTAAAGATTACCTTGGTTGGGAGATTCCAAATTGCTACTTTCCTAGAGGTAAGTATTTTGACAGTCAGCCCTTAACTCGGCGAAATATTTCTGCATAGGTAAGCCTGCTCAAACCCTTCGAATGGCTTGTAGCAGCTCCAAGCTAGGTTCTCTCCGTTCTGGGGTATAGTTGGCCAAGAAAGCTTCTCGTTGTCTCAAGTTATTGCTCCATGGCGCTGTAGGAGAACAGGTTGTGTCATTGGCCACTATTCATATGACGCGCCTTCCGGTTGGTAGGTAGCACACATAACCTTCTCTCGCATCATAACAACGGAGGTTGCCAATAGTTTCCTCCATAGTCTAAATCTAATTCCTTGGGTGAAGAATCTTGTGCACATGCCCATCAAATCATTCCCGGTTCTGTTATTGGAAGTTCTCTATGGTGTCATATGCAATGTTTGGGTCTACTCAATGCAATGGGGACAAAGGTGGTAGATCTCTACTTGACCCATTTGGTTCATTGACTGGTATGGGCCGGTGAGTAGCCAACACACTGCGCAGATGACATAGTGATGTTCCTCTAATTCATTCCCTAATGCAAGCCCTTGGAGGTGGGCTTCCCATTAGGACACTTGGGTGGCGGCATCTTGGCTAGTCTTTGGCAAATCTGGAAAAGTAAAATTTCCATACTCAATATTAAAGTCAGTTCACCCCAACAATTCAGAGGAAGCAAAAATCATGTGCTACATACAAGTTAAAAAGAAATTAAGTAATGACATCTAAATTCTGCGATGTAGACATATCAACTGGGGTTGCATAGTTGCATCGACCAATTGGTACTCATGGGGTAGGGCACCAAATGGGTAACACACAATTTTAATTGGAGTACCCCCAATTTATTAGAATGAGTGTTGTATGTAACAATGTTTATCAATTGGCACACTATTGGTCATGAAATGGTCAGTCTATAAGCTAACCGGATGGTTTTTCGGGTGGTCCAGCATCCAATTTACATCAACCATTCGGTGTTAGACAGTCACAATTTTAACACTTATAGGGAGCTTTCGAGAGGCGTGATGGATGGTCAACCATCCGACAAAGCATCCAGTTTAATACATTGGAATGTACTAGAGGATCAAAGTGGAGGGACAATCCACCAATTGTGTTAATGGCTACAGTTATTTGGGTGTCAAAAATCCAAAAGTCTCGACTTTTGGCCTAATCGAAGGATGTAATCGGAGGCGACAGTTAAGTTACTGGTCCTCCGGTTCTGCGAAAATCCCTTTTTTTAAAAGGGTGCAAGGGCCCTAATTTGGACCCACGCAAACCACCAGATGAAGGACTGCGAGAGAAAATAGTGATCCTACCTCCACTGCTTCCCATCCATATTTCCAATGGTTTTGTGGTGTTTCTTCTCCTTTGATTGACATTGGAGGTAATCCTTTTTCTCTTTCTCTATTTTCTTCTCCTACATTAGCATTTAGCTTCATTCCTTGGGATTTTCATGGTTCCCACCGAAATAGGAGATGACCCCATGTAACTAGCATCCAACCGTGTAGGGATTTTAGTATGTCCCATTTCCCTTAGGTTTATTCAAAGGTTTTGGGTCAACCCTGTCAAACCCAACAACTCGGTGAGGGCACCATTGCTTACTGAATTCAGGTGCTTACCCATTCCTCTGGTTTCCTATTTCGATATGGTCCTTGACCTTCATGGGAATAAGTCAAAGATTTGGTGTAATTTCCAATTCATTGCTAACCCACATAATGCACTGCATATCAGTTGTTTTACTTTGGTATTGACTTAGTGCACACCCTTGAAGGGTCAAATGTGATCGGGTAGTTCCCATGCACCTAGTTTGAGCAACCTTTGTATCATTTCTATCCCCTTGTTGTCATTCATATGGTGGTCAGGTACACATAGCCCAGTGTCCACGAATTTCTTGGTGTTCATACAGGGCTGCCCATTGGGTTTGTCCCAGACTTGGTCCATGGTGGCAACTCCATGTACTTACCTTGAGCAGAATTGACCCCACATTGGTGTGGCACCAAATTCGGCCAGACTAGCTTCCATGACTTGTATCCCAACCTGCATTGATAGGGGTGATACAATGCCAATTGGTTGTCTATACCCTTACACTTACTTTATGTAGACTCCATAACCCCCCTTCAACTACATTAATTATCCTTATCATCCGTAGCCTGAGGTCACAGATACCTCCAAGCAAATCCACCAGGGTTAATACTTTGGTCCATAGGGTCTAACCATATTAGGTAGGGTGCCCATATAGTATGGATAAAATGCTCCAAAAATCCTACATTTATCCCACTTGCAGTAGCTTACTTGGCTACTTGCTATGTGTCAATTATGTCTAGCCTGTGTTAAATTTCTACGTTGCTCATTCTTATTGCCGCCCCCAAAAATTGTCAGGTTGGCCCACTAGGATACTACCCAACTTAGTCCCATCTAAAAATAGCTTCATTTCCATTAACCTCCAATTTATAAGAATGGGCCAAGGATGTTATAGTTTCTTTCTTTCCCCTGGACAATGGGGTCCTACTCACTTGCATTAGTGAGCAATGTGGCTCATGCCCATCATGCATACATTGTTAATTCTCCTTGTTGTACTTCCCATTACTCCTTTGTTTCCTTCAACCTTAACTAACTCAAGGTTCTTCCATTTCTCTTTTTAGGTACCATGGGTCCTAGGAGACCTGTCGAGCCCTCAGCATAGGGCTTTGATGGGCATTGGTTAGTCTCCTTTACTACAAGCTGAAACTGGGACAGGTTTGGTGAGTTGAAGTGGGACGTTTTATAGACTTTGTAGAGTTATCCCATTTTGGATTATAGCAGGAATTCGATCACTTTGGTTGGACGCCAGCCATGTACATTAGGGATAACATCTATCCCAACCTAGTACGTCACTTTTTCTGTAACCTGGGCCATCGGATTGAGGAGAACTTCAATAAGCTGATCTTGACTAGTCAGGTCAAGGGTGTGGACATGACATTGATGGTTGCCACCCTGGCAGCCATAATAGATGTTTCCCCTGGTGGGGAGCGTATCTATAGGGCTCCCAGGGAATCCTTGGGTATTACCAAGGGTGCGTATTTGGTGATGAAGCATGGGCTCACCCAACCAGAGCTCATAGGGACACAAGAAGGAGACAAGGAATTGGGCTACAAGCCTACCCCCAGATTGCTAAGTAGAATCATACAGCACAACGTCATACACCAATCTGGCCATAAGGAAGAGCTGAACCAGTTCTACGTGTCATTGACAAACTGCCTAGTCAAGAGGGAACCTGTATGTCTCCCCTTTCTCATATTGCATACCATTCTCCACACCTACCATCATCTGATCCGGAAGGGTATTTTCCCTTATGGACAGCTCTTAACTCACATTTTTGTCTACTTTGGAGTGAGCCTAGAGGGTGAGATCATCGAGAATGGCAAGGAGTCCTCTGAGTTCAACTAGGATCCTATAGCATGGATGAGGCCCGATAATGTAGTCATGGAGGACCCAGTTCTCGAGGAGCGGTCTAGACCACCGAGAGTAGCATTCCAGATGGGCAGCATGTCACTCCCTAATTCTGGTCTAATCAAAATGGTGTGATGAACCACCAATAAACCAATGGTTCACACAGGATCTCATATAAGTCATACCCATCATATCAAACCACACTCACATTTCACATTAATAATCAGAGGTATTAAACAAATAAGCGAAAGTCTTACAGATAATGAACTAAGAGTCTAACAGTGATAAATAAGTATTTAATCCAATTATCTCCAAACCATAAGACATAAAATAAATAATCAGTTACATATCTGATGTTCAAATTATAACTAAACTTAAGCAAAAACACATTGGTTGCACTCGCATGATGAATCATGCACATCTTCTTCAGCTTTTACGTCCAACACAGCAACATGTCCATATGTCGGCACATTCATTTACTCTTCAACGGTAGGACCTGCATCATCAATTAAAATATTGGACGTCAAAAGGGTGAGCACACATCACGGCTCAGTGAGCAAAAAAAAAATAATGCAACAAACATATGCATGCATTCAATTCATATCTTTGGTCTGATTTTTAAGTTTGCAATATGCTATAGAAAGGTTTGGTGGTCATCGCGCCTCCATACACGAGTGTGTGAATCCACCCAATGGATCAAACAACATTGCAATCCCACATGCACCCACCATGGAATAGAGATAGAGTTAAAGTGTCCGGATCAAACACCGCCAACACTTCCCTTAATGCCCTACCCATACCAACACGTAAGCCCCTATTAGCGAGGGCCTGCAAATTGGGTTCGCAACTAATCAATCCTAATGTCAAATAGTGTATCCAAGGCCTCACCCCAGCATCCCTCAATACGTTCAAAGAGATAGAGCTAAGGACCCCCGATAGAGTCAGAGACCACATGATCCGAAACCACCTCCCCTAATGCCCTATGACGTAATAGTTCTGTTAAGGTAATGGTGATACGACGATGTTAGTGGGCAAGACTTGAGTAGAGATAGAGCTAGAGTCTGGTGACGAGGTCAAAGACCACCACGCCACGTCTTCCCCCTGATGCTCCACTCGCATCCAACACACCAACCATACACATACATTCACATGCCTATCCCTAGCATCATCATCATCATCATGTTATAAATAAATGAAATTAAATATGCATGAATAGTAATAGCAAGAATATTGGATGACATGTGAGATGCACATTACAAGCATTCAAGCATAGAATCAATCATGGCATTGAACTCAATAAAAATAAAGCAGTTTGTTATTATCCAATTAGTTTAGGTATTGTTCCCTCACCTATTAGCAATACTCGATCTCCTACCAAGCCTTGAAATTCTCTTTGAATTGATTTAACAACCTAAAAGTTATATGAATTTAAGTTAGGGTTCATATGTGACATGTTACAATAGTCAAAAATCAAAACAGGGCACTGATAGGTGTCTGATTGGTCCTATGGTCTCATACTGTATCGACCTTACTGCCTACGGCCGATAATCTATGGTCGCATATGGTGCCACTGTAGCTGCGACCATATGATTTCTAAAATCTCCTGAATGCCTATGGCCAATCCTCTTGTCATACTGGGTCATGCTATGGTCAATCATAGCTGTGACCTTGAGATTTCTGGTCACAGTCTACATCCAATTCGAGTTCTTCTTTGGTCAATTCTTCTATTCCTTAACTTGGTTTATTCTAAGGTCATCCTATGGCCATCATTAGTAGTTTGTTATCAACCTTAATCATCAAATTCGTTCCTCTTGGGATTTTCTCAAGGAAATCACATAAATCATAATAGGTTGATATTGCCTATCTTCCATAGAAGTCTTATACTTAGAGTTTACATCTCTAAAAATTCGTTTCATACCTTTGCCTGTGATAGAGAGTCAATCTCTTCTCAGTAAATTCTTCCCCTTAGTTTTTTCTTCTTCTCCTTCTCTTCCTTCTCTTTCTCTAGCATTTACTAATGTTCTAAAAGAGTGAAAAAGGGCTGAGGGACAACCTTTATATAGAGGAAATGTAAGACCCGCACGCCACGAACCCGGCATAACCTTATATTTTGTGTCAGGACCCGTCTACATATCATGGTCGAGCCAAGTGGACCAAATGTGTGAAGAAAAACCAAGACCCAATATGAAAATTTACCCAAAAATAATCAAAATGAGGGTAGGGTCGCAGGTTTTAACAGGCAGGTCCGACCCTCCCATCAACCCTCACCATTGACCCTCAACCATGGGTCGCAGGGTCTATGAGTTGTCCGACCCTCCCATCGACCCTCGGCATTCGGGAAAAACAGCACGAACCTAAAATTGAGAAACCTTCCTAATTTCAATTAGAACCTTTCCTAAACTCAATGGGACTTATTTTGGGAGGTTTTGCCCTATAAATAGGACGTCCCTAAGCCTCTTTCACTCCTTTTGCAACCCTAATTGGATTGAGAGAAAGAGAAGAGAAGGAAGAGAAGAAGAGAAGGAAAACTTGAAGAAAAGGCTAAGGAAGAAGAGAAAATTCAGAGGAATTCTGAATCTCAGCAAGCCAAAGGTATGAATACATTCTCCATGATTTATTTAAGATTTTAGAATGATTTATGAAGAGGGTATGACTTAGAAGAAACCCAAATCATCCATCCATGGTTAGGTTTTCATGGAAAACCATGGAGGAGATCATTAAAACCATGTAGGTGAATAAAGTATAGTTCTAAACCATAGAACATGTATAGAATGGATTGTGGAAGTAAGACATAGGACCCAACCATGAAAGAGAAAATGAAATCTGATATTTTCGACTCAAACCATGGAGGGTCACACCTAGGGTCGATGGCAGATCCGACCCGAGCATCGACCCTCAGTGTTCGGGAAGTTCAGTTTAGGGGGAGGGTCGCACCCAGAGTCGATTATGACTCCGACCCTCAGTTAACAGAATGGTTTTTAAATTTTGAATAAATTCTAATTAAATTCTATCGTCTTTGTTAGGTCTTCTAGCAATATAATAACAATATAAAGGAGATTTCAAAGCTTGGAAAAGTATCTATTAGCAAGCTAAGGTAAGGAAACAGAACTCTAAACTAATTGGTTAATAACAAACTGTTTTCCATTTTCTTGAGTCCAATGCCATGCTTGATTCTATGCGAATATGTTTGTAAAGTGCATACAACATGTCATCCAATATTTCTATTATTTGTTTATGCATATTTACTTTATTGTTTATAACATGATGATGATGATGATGATAGGAATAGGCATGTGATTGTATGTGTGTAGTTGGTGTACTTGATGCGAGCGAGTATCAGGGGAGGTGTGATGAGAACGTCAATAAACGTTAACCTTTGGCGGGTCTCAGCACTTTAGCTCTATCTCTAACTCAAGTCTTGTGCATTAGCATCGTCGTATCGCCATTACTTTAGCAGAACTATTATGTCATAGAGTATCAGGGGAGGTGGTCTCGGTCCTTGTAGTCTCTGACTCTACCGGGGGGCCTTAGCTCTATTTCTTTGGACATTCTGAGGGATTCTGGGGTGAGGCCTTGAATACACTTTTGGCATTAGGATTGGTTAGTTGTGAGCCCAGTTTGTAGCCCTCGCCAACAGGGGCTTACGTGTTGGTATGGCACTATGTAGCAATAAACGTTAACCTTTGTTATATAATGTTCATGATTAGGTGCTTGTGAGTTGACGATAAACGTTACCTTCAGGCGGCGTCACACACTTGTGTATAGAGGCGGGGTCAATAAACGCGACCTTTGACTACCTAAACCTTTCTATTGCATATTGCAAACTTTAAACCAGACCAAAGATATGAATTGACTGCATGCATATGTATTGTTGCATTGTTTTGTTTACTCACTGAGCTCAAGTTAGAGAGCTGACCCTCGCGCGAGCAATTCTTTTTAGTTTATGATGTTGCAGGTACTATGATTGAAGATTTTGTCTACACGCCAACATATGAACGGGTGGAGGTTATGAATGAGCAAGCTGTGGAGAACGAACATGGTTCGTTAAGTGAGCGTTTCAACGGTGGATACGTTTAGTGTTTAGTTTTCGTATTTGGATGATGTAATATCTATTAAGTTATGTTTTGGTTAGTTGGAAAAAAATGGAATATAAATTATTTATCATGATTAGACCTCAGTTCATTATCTGTAAGACTTCCGCTATTTATTTTATTACCTCTGATTAATGTGCAATGTGTTTTGGTTTATCATATATGGGATAGCCTATTGTGAGATCCTGGTTGAACCGTTGGTTTATTGACGGTTCATCACACCATTCTGGTTGGTGCAGAATTGGGGTGTGACAACTTGGTATCAGAGCTCTCGTAGGCCTTACCCATTAAACCTGAATACTTCTACTGGAATCCATGAACTGAGTTAGGATAAATTAAAAGCTTTAATACAAACATACCATAAGCACCTGTGTTGGTTGAGACAGAACTTAAATAAGACAATTATGTACATATTAAAGGTGAAATCATATATATACACTCAAACAGAAAGAGAAGACCAAAAATCATCCTAATAAATAAATAATATAGGGTAATTATCCGAGTATACAAAGGATATAGTACTGTAGCAAGAAGGAAGCATCTGTACAGTAGAAATTGGAATACCGAGTGGGTACTCACAAGATGTGAAACTCGATGTAGGACAGAGGAAGAAGGAAAATGGCTAGTAATGCCAAAACCCCTGTAGAGATAAAGGAAAAGATCTCGGGCTAAATCCAGCAGAGATAAGAGAATAATGACGATACATTAAGAATAAGAGTAACTATACTCCTGGGTGACGTGGAGACTCAGGGTGAGATCCACCACAAGCTGATCCATTACCCGCTGAGCATTTAGAAGAGGTTGCAACTTGACCCCACCACTATCAGGGTCGAGAATGGGTAATGAAAACTCATCTGAGCAGATGCTAGATAATGATAATCAGATTAGAGCGAATCAAAGGAGGTGAACAACCCGGCCACTGCAGCCAACCACCTAGACTACCAAATACCTTGGCTATGGTTGTAATAAACTTGGTCCAATAAAATACAAGAGCAACAATAGATGAGACCGACTATGCAAGTTGCTATGTAAATCACTACCCAAGTTGTCGATGCCACATCAACACCTCCGAGTCAAACCAAGTACGGTACCAATTGGTAGCATCACTGTACCCCAACACCTGTTAGCTATAACACAGTTCTTACCTTACAGTAAGTCCCAGTAATGCATACCCCAGTGTAGAAGTTTGGTGCACAACAAGCAGTATATCAAGGTGGTTAACCTTACTAGCCACCGATGTATGGGATAGTTGCAATGATCCGACCAAGGATTGAAGAATATTTTCTGAAGATGAAGCCTTAAACATTTTCAGTAGAGGATCAAATCTAATTGTGGCCATATAACTGGATATGATTATATAGGATGCAGTGCATTATTGATTTACCCTGATGATTATAGAGGATGCACATACCAGATTTTAAATTCTCGTGTCTTGACAGGATACCTTCTTGATTTAACCTGTCAATTGGAGTTACAGATATTATTTCTTTAGTATTAGTCCTGATTATACCAATCTGCACCATTCTCATGATCGACAACATGAACAGAGATACGAACTAAATGAATAGTTAAATGCTTAATCATGTTGAGCGTACATCTACTGATTTATACCTGATTTATTGATGTACGAAAATTTTTTCCAGATTTATACCTGATATACTGATGTATGAAATCTTCTCCAGATTTATTCCTATAGTTCCTTGACCAATGGCATTATATATACTCAATAGAACCTGTAACCATGAGGTCAAGAACTGTAGAACCTCTATTTTCATATATTTGGACCACCGTGCAATTTAGTGATCTCTTGATGCCGGTTGGAATACCACAGATTTACTCCTGAGCCTTGAAACCTAGATTCGCTAGATAAAGCAAGTGGTTGTCATTATGATAATTGAAAGAAGGAAAAGAATTATTTTGGATGCACATTCTGATTCATAAACTCCCTGACCTTTGTTGATAAAGATGTTTAGTGATAATGGGATTATTGGAAGGAAGATGATTGGATTCAGATTAAATGCTATAGCCAAGAGACCTCTGATGAAGTAATGGAGAATCTATTTTAAAATTTCTAAGTTGATGGATATGAATCATGTCTATAAAAGAGTGCATGAGCAAAAAAAAAAAATGAGAACTATCAAGGGTAGCCAGTAAAGAAATAGATAGCACCCTAGTAGTGTTAAAGATGGCTATATCAGTATGAATTTCGACAAGGTAGAAGATTCTTAAAGGCAAATTTAAGAGTGGATACAAGGATAAAGTCATGGCATAAAAGTAGTACTCGATTTAATACAATGATAATTGAGTTATGCCCAATGTTGAGGGATATGATTAAGTAAAGACCAAAAGAGTTTGGCTGAATTAATGAATTTTGAGTATATTTCCTAATGCTTAGACTTGGGATATGTAATGAGTAAATAGTCAAAAGATGCTTTTTGAGATATATAATAGAATGATAAAAGGAGGTGTGAGCTAATGAGCTTTTTGGGATATATGTGATTTCAAGCAATAGTCTTTGAAAAACTAAGAGAGAAAGGAACTACATGAGTTCTTAAGACCTTACATCAGATTTTGCTAGTTCATGCACTTTTGGCCTAAATGTTGTATAAGATGAGTGTTATGAATAATGTCCAAATAGTATGGATGGATGAAATTTGGACGCAACCTAAATAAACTTGAGATGGTAGACTTTGACGTCATCTTGGGAATAGATTGGTTGTCTCAACACTCTACAAAGTGATTATATGCATAGAAGAGGTTATCATTCAAGAATAAAGATGGCATATAATTTGGTTTTATTGGAAGCATATTGCCTAGTAAGCAGAAGCTGATCCTCTCTATGCTAAGGGCGAAGAGATGCCTTGAAGAGTAATGAGTTGGATATATGGTATCTGTGGTATACGTTACCAAAGAAGCACCACAGATGGAAGACACTGATGTGATGCATAAATTTTCTGATGTGTTTTTAGGAGAGTTACCTAGGTTACCATCTGATCATGCGATCGAGTTCGTCATCGACTTGTTACCCAGGACGATACTTGTGTTATAGGCACCTGTAGAGTAGCTCCTACGGAGTTGAAGAAATTGAGACTCAACTACAAGAGTTATTAGACAAGGGTTCTAATCGGCTAAGTATTTCATCATGAGAAGCGCCAATGCAATTCGTGAAGAAGAAGGATGGTGTTGTCTGCGTATAAACTACCAAGAATTTAACAAGCTCATGAACAAGAATCGATATTCACAACCTCAGATTGATGACATGTTTAAACAGTTGCAAGAAGCAAAGGTATTTTCTAAGATTGATCTTCGATCAAGATATCATCAGCTGAAGAATTGGGATAGTGATGTCTCGAAGACTGTTTTTAGAACTAGGATTGGCCAATTATGAGTTCTCGATTATGATGTTTGGATTAACCAATGCCCTTACATCATTTATGAAGCTGATGAACTGGGTGTTTCATGACATGTTGGACACGTTGGTCATCGTTTTCATAGATGATATTTTAGTTTATTCCAAGAATGAAGCAACTCATACAACGGATTTTAGAATAGCTTCACAACAGCTGAGAAGGGAAAAGCTTTATGCCAATTCCAAGAAATATGAGACATGATTAAATAAAGTGATCTTCTTAGATCATGTAGCGTCATAAAAAGGGATTAAAGTGGACCCTATTAAGATAGAAGCAATTGTAGGGTGAGAAACACCTGAAGAGTATTGCAGAGATCAGAAGTTTCTTGGGTTAGTTGGTTATTACAGACGATTGTTGGAGGACCACTATAAGATCGCAATACCTCTTACCAAGCTAACCAGGAAAGGAGATGAGTTTAATTTGACTGACAAGGGTGAAGAATATTTCTAGATTCTAAAGTAAGATTGATTCCAGCTCCCATCTTGATCGTTCCGGCACCAGAGGATCTAGGATGCGGGTTGATGTAAGGTAAATAAGCGATTTCATATGCTTCAAGAAAACTGAAAGAGCATGACAAGAGTTACCCAACTTATGATTGGAGTAAACAATTGTGATTCATGCAATCAAGACTTGGAGACATTATTTAAACAGAGAATAATTTTGGATTAGATCGGATTACAAGTGTTTTATTTATCTCTTCATTAGAAAGAGTTGAACATGAGGATAAGGAGATGGTTAGGAATACTTGAAGGATTAAGACTGTGATATTCAGTGTCAAGCAAGGCTAATGTAGTAGCTAAGGCCTTAAGCAAAAAGGAAATTATGAAGTCTGAAGAAGGACCCAGTATAAATGCTGCATTATGTTTCGCACCAACAAACTCAGATTTGGAGGGACAGTAACTTATAATAGAAGCTAGTGATGATCCAATTGAGCGAGAATTTATGGATGAAATTATGGAGCAATAATTCGGCTACTTTTGTGGCATTAAAGACCATCTCTAAATTGATGGATTAAGTAAAAGTAGCAATTTTGCTAGATCGGTATACAAGAACAATGCAAGAAGATTTACAGAAAGAAAAACCCAAACCTGACTTACTTTAGATGTGGAGACGGTACTCAGATACAAAGGTAGATTCTGAATACCTGAAGATAAAGACTCGGATATCATGAAGAGGATAATGATAAGAGCCCATTGTACTCCATATTCAGGACATCCTGGAGTACCAATATGTATCATGACCTGAAGAGATAACAAATGTGGCTTAGTGCGTGTTCCAGTGTCTGAATTATCAGCAAGTAAAAGCTACAAGACAAAGACCACCATGGCTCACAATAAAAACTATCGGAGCCAGTCTGAAAGTAGAACTGCGTTACAATGAACTATGTCAACGGTATACCACTGATCGGTTGACGCAGTTTGGGTGATTGTTGATCACCTTATGAAGATAGCTCATTCCATTGCTATACGACCTCGGTTTGCTTTGGAGCGGCTAACTGAGCTATATATGGATAATATTGCCAGGCTGAATGGTATGCATGAGAGCTTAGTGTTGGTCAGAGGCTTATGCTTTATTTCAAAGTTTTGGGAGGATCTACAGAAGATAATGGGAACAAAGTTGAAGTTTAGTACCGCACTTTACCTCAAACCGACGGACAGTCGGAGCGGACTATACAGATCCTAAGAGCTATGCTCTGATCTTGTAAAATTGATTTCAAGGAACTTGAGTTGAGAAGTTACCATGAATTAAAGTTGCTAATAAGCTACCATGTAAATGTCACCTATAAAGCATGGTACGGTAGAAATGTCAAACCCCTCAGTTTTGGAATGAAGTCGGTGAATGAAGAATTTTAAGACCTAAGTCTATGGAGGAAAACTATAGAGTGGTAGACAAGATCAAAGAAAAAGGGCTAAGACAGCTCAGGATTGTCAGAAGAGACACCAAGACCATGAGTTCGCCATAAGTGACAAAGTGTTTTTGAAGATATCATTTATGCGTAATTTGAAATGATTAGACAAGAAGGGAAAGTCATAATTTATATATGTGTTGGATCTTATAAACTTTGGGGAGACGTAGAAAAGTTGCATATCAATTAGCGTTACCGCTGTCCATGTCTAGTGTGCATGATGTATTTCGTGTGTCACTATTGAAGAAGTACATTAAAGATCCATATTAAAGGTATTGACCACGGAATCACTGGATTAGATAGAATGTTTAACTATTGAAGTGGTACCAGCCTAGTTCACTAGTGGGAAGGTACAATGTTTCCAAAGCCGGGATAATTATTATGTGAAGATAACCTGGCAAAGACAATACATGGAGAAGAGTGCATAGGAGGAATAAGATGCAATGCGGAAATAGAATTCCCACCTATTGACTCCGAAGTAAATTCAAAATTTTGAAAACAAAATTTATTATAAGGATGGGGGAGTTGTAAGATTCGTTCAAATTTTGAGGACAAAATTCATTTAAGGGTGGGGGAGTTGTAAGATCCGTACTTTCAAATTTCGAGGACGAAATTTCTTTTAAGGGTGGTGGAGTTGTAACACCCGCACACCACAAACCCAGCCTAACCTTATATTTTGTGTCAGAACCCGTCTACATATCATGGTCGAGCCAAGTGGACCAAATGTGTGAAGAAAAATCAAGACCCAATATGTAAATTTACCCAAAAATAGTTAAAATGAGGGTAGGGCCGTAGGTTTTAACAGGCAGGTCCGACCCTCCCATCGACCCTCACCATCGACCCTCAACCATGGGTCGCAGGTTCTATGAGTTGTCCGACCCTCCCATCGACCCTCAGCATTCGGGAAAAACAGCACGAACTGAAAATTGAGAAACCTTCCTAATTTCAATTTGAACTTTTCCTAAACTCAATGGGACTTATTTTGGGAGGTTTTGCCCTATAAATAGGATGTCCCTAAGCCTCTTTCACTCCTTTTACAACCCTAATTAGATTGAGAGAAAGAGAAGAGAAGGAAGAGAAGAAGAGAAGGAAAACTTGAAGAAAAGGCTAAGGAAGAAGAGAAAATTCAGAGGAACTCCGAATCTCAGCAAGCCTAAGGTATGAATACATTCTCCATGATTTATTTAAGACTTTAGAATGATTTATGAAGAGGGTATGACTTAGAAGAAACCCAAATCATCCATCCATGGTTAGGTTTTCATGAAAAACCATGGAGGAGATCATTAAAACCATGTAGATGAATAAAGTATAGTTCTAAACCATAGAACATGTATAGAATGGATTGTGGAAGTAAGCCATAGGACCCAACCATGAAAGAGAAAACAAAATCTGATATTTTCGACTCAAACCATGGAGGGTCGCACCTAGGGTCGATGGCAGATCCGACCCTAGCATCGACCCTCAGTGTTCGGGAAGTTCAGATTAGGGGGAGGGTCCCACCCAGGGTCGATCATGACTCCGACCCTACCTCTGACCCTCAGTTAATAGAATGGTTTTTAAATTCTGAATAAATTCTAATTAAATTCTATCGACTTTGTTAGGTCTTCTAGCAATATAATAACAATATAAAGGTGATTCCAAAGCTTAGAAAAGTATCTATTTGCAAGCTAAGGTGAGGAAACAGAACTCTAAACTAATTGGTTAATAACAAACTGTTTTCCATTTTCTTGAGTACAATGCCATGCTTGATTCTATGCGAATATGTTTGTAATGTGCATACAACATGTCATCCAATATTTCTATTATTTGTTCATGCATATTTACTTTATTGTTTATAACATGATAATGATGATGATGATAGGAATATGCATGTGATTGTATGTGTGTGGTTGGTGTACTTGATGCGAGCGAGTATCAGGAGAGGTGTGATGAGAACGTCAATAAACGTTAACCTTTGGCGGGTCTCAGCATTTTAGCTCTATCTCTAACTCAAGTCTTGTGCATTAGCATCGTCGTATCGCCATTACTTTAGCAGAACTATTATGTCGTAGAGTATCAGGGGAGGTGGTCTCAGTCCTTGTAGTCTCTGACTCTACTGGGGGGCCTTAGCTCTATCTCTATGGACATTCTGAGGGATGCTAGGGTGAGGCCTTGGATACACTTTTGGCATTAGGATTGGTTAGTTGTGAGCCCAGTTTGCAGCCCTCGCCAACAAGGGCTTACGTGTTGGTATGGCACTGTATAGCAATAAACATTAACCTTTGTTATATAATGTTCATGATTGGGTGCTTGTGAGTCGACGATAAACGTTACCTTCGGGCGGCATCACACACTTGTGTATAGAGGCGGGGTCAATAAACGCGACCTTTGACTACCTAAACCTTTCTATTGTATATTGCAAACTTTAAACCAGACCAAAGATATGAATTGACTGCATGCATATGTATTGTTGCATTGTTTTGTTGACTCACTGAGCTCAAGTTGGAGAGCTGACCCTCGCGCGTGCAATTCTTTTTAGTTTCTGATGTTGCAGGTACTATGATTGAAGATTTTGTTGACACGCCAACATATGAACGGGTGGAGGCTATGAATGAGCAAGTTGTGGAGAACGAACATGGTTCGTTAAGCGAGCGTTTCATGGTGGATACATTTAGTGTTTAGTTTTTGTATTTGGATAAAGTAATATGTATTAAGTTATGTTTTGGTTACTTAAAAATAAATGGAATATAAATTATTTATCATGATTAGACCTCAGTTCATTATCTGTAAGACTTCCGCTATTTATTTTATTACCTCTGATTAATCTGGAATGTGTTTTGATTTATCATATGTGGGATAGCCTATTGTGAGATCCTGGTTGAAACTGTTGGTTTATTGACGGTTCATCACACCATTCTGGTTGGTGCAGAATTGGGGTGTGACAACAGTTGTAAGATTCGTTCAAATTTTGAGGACAAAATTCATTTAAGGATGGGGGAGTTGTAAGATCCGTACTTTCAAATTTTGAGGACGAAATTTCTTTTAAGGGTGGTGGAGTTGTAAGACCAGCACGCCACGAACCCGGCCTAACCTTATATTTTGTGTCAGGACCCGTCTACATATCATGGTCGAGCCAAGTAGACCAAATGTGTGAAGAAAAACCAAGACCCAATATGAAAATTTACCCAAAAACAGTTAAAATTAGGGTAGGATCACAGGTTTGAACAGGTAGGTCCGACCCTCCCATCGACCCTCACCATCGACCCTCAACCATGGGTCGCAGGGTCTATGAGTTGTCTGACCCTCCCATCGACCCTCGGCATTCGGGAAAAACAGCACGAACCGAAAATTGAGAAACCTTACTAATTTCAATTGGAACCTTTCCTAAACTCAATGGGACTTATTTTGGGAGGTTTTGCCCTAAAAATAGGACGTCCCTAAGCCTCTTTCAGTCCTTTTACAACCCTAATTGGATTGAGAGAAAGAGAAGAGAAGGAAGAGAAGAGAGAAGGAAAACTTGAAGAAAAGGCTAAGGAAGAAGAGAAAATTCAGAGTAACTCTGAATCGCAGCAAGCCTAAGGTATGAATACATTCTCCATGATTTATTTAAGACTTTAGAATGGTTTATAAAGAGGGTATGACTTAGAAGAAACCCAAATTATCCATCCATGGTTAGGTTTTCATGGAAAACCATGGAGGAGATCATTAAAACCCTGTAGGTGAATAAAGTATAGTTCTAAACCATAGAACATGTATAGAATGGATTGTGGAAGTAAGCCATAGGACCCAACCATGAATGAGAAAACAAAATCTGATATTTTCGACTCAAACCATGGAGGGTCGCACCTAGGGTCGATGGCAGATCCGACCCTAGCATCGACCCTCAGTGTTCGGGAAGTTCAGATTAGGGGGAGGGTCCCACCCAGGGTCGATCATGACTCCGACCCTACCTCTGACCCTTAGTTAATAGAATGGTTTTTAAATTCTGAATAAATTCTAATTAAATTCTATCGACTTTGTTAGGTCTTCTAGCAATATAATAACAATATAAAGGTGATTCCAAAGCTTAGAAAAGTATCTATTTGCAAGCTAAGGTGAGGAAACAGAACTCTAAACTAATTGGTTAATAACAAACTGTTTTCCATTTTCTTGAGTCCAATGCCATGCTTGATTCTATGTGAATATGTTTGTAATGTGCATACAACATGTCATCCAATATTTCTATTATTTGTTCATGCATATTTACTTTATTGTTTATAACATGATAATGATGATGATGATAGGAATATGCATGTGATTGTATGTGTGTGGTTGGTGTACTTGATGCGAGCGAGTATCAGGGGAGGTGTGATGAGAACGTCAATAAATGTTAACCTTTGGCGAGGTCTCAGCACTTTAGCTCTATCTCTAACTCAAGTCTTGTGCATTAGCATCGTCGTATCGCCATTACTTTAGCAGAACTATTATGTCGTAGAGTATCAGGGGAGGTGGTCTCGGTCCTTGTAGTCTCTGACTCTACTGGGGGGCCTTGGCTCTATCTCTATGGACATTCTGAGGGATGCTAGGGTGAGGTCTTGGATACACTTTTGGCATTAGGATTGGTTAGTTGTGAGCCCAGTTTGCAGCCCTCGCCAACAAGGGCTTACGTGTTGGTATGGCACTATATAGCAATAAACATTAACCTTTGTTATATAATGTTCATGATTGGGTGCTTGTGAGTCGACGATAAACGTTACCTTCGGGCGGCATCACACACTTATGTATAGAGGCGGGGTCAATAAACGCGACCTTTGACTACCTAAACCTTTCTATTGTATATTGCAAACTTTAAACCAGACCAAAGATATGAATTGACTGCATGCATATGTGTTGTTGCATTGTTTTGTTTACTCACTGAGCTCAAGTTGGAGAGCTGACCCTCGCGCGCGCAATTCATTTTAGTTTCTGATGTTGCAGGTACTATGATTGAAGATTTTGTTGACACGCCAACATATGAACGGGTGGAGGCTATGAATGAGCAAGTTGTGGAGAACGAACATGGTTCGTTAAGCGAGCGTTTCATGGTGGATACATTTAATGTTTAGTTTTTGTATTTGGATAAAGTAATATGTATTAAGTTATGTTTTGGTTACTTAAAAATAAATGGAATATAAATTATTTATCATGATTAGACCTCAGTTCATTATCTGTAAGACTTCCGCTATTTATTTTATTACCTCTGATTAATCTGGAATGTGTTTTGATTTATCATATGTGGGATAGCCTATTGTGAGATCCTGGTTGAACTGTTGGTTTATTGGCAGTTCATCACACCATTCTGGTTGGTGCAGAATTGGGGTGTGACAACAGTTGTAAGATTCGTTCAAATTTTGAGGACAAAATTCATTTAAGGATGGGGGAGTTGTAAGATCCGTACTTTCAAATTTTGAGGACGAAATTTATTTTAAGGGTGGTGGAGTTGTAAGACCAGCACGCCACGAACCCGGCCTAACCTTATATTTTGTGTCAGGACCCGTCTACATATCATGGTCGAGCCAAGTAGACCAAATGTGTGAAGAAAAACCAAGACCCAATATGTAAATTTACCCAAAAACAGTCAAAATTAGGGTAGGATCACAGGTTTTAACAGGTAGGTCCGACCCTCCCATCGACCCTCACCATCGACCCTCAACCATGGGTCGCAGGGTCTATGAGTTGTCTGACCCTCCCATCGACCCTCGGCATTCGGGAAAAACAGCACGAACCGAAAATTGAGAAACCTTACTAATTTCAATTGGAACCTTTCCTAAACTCAATGGGACTTATTTTGGGAGGTTTTGCCCTAAAAATAGGACGTCCCTAAGCCTCTTTCAGTCCTTTTACAACCCTAATTGGATTGAGAGAAAGAGAAGAGAAGGAAGAGAAGAGAGAAGGAAAACTTGAAGAAAAGGCTAAGGAAGAAGAGAAAATTCAGAGTAACTCTGAATCGCAGCAAGCCTAAGGTATGAATACATTCTCCATGATTTATTTAAGACTTTAGAATGGTTTATGAAGAGGGTATGACTTAGAAGAAACCCAAATTATCCATCCATGGTTAGGTTTTCATGGAAAACCATGGAGGAGATCATTAAAACCATGTAGGTGAATAAAGTATAGTTCTAAACCATAGAACATGTATCGAATGGATTGTGGAAGTAAGCCATAGGACCCAACCATGAATGAGAAAACAAAATCTGATATTTTCGACTCAAACCATGGAGGGTCGCACCTAGGGTCGATGGCAGATCCGACCCTAGCATCGATCCTCAGTGTTCGGGAAGTTCAGATTAGGGGGAGGGTCGCACCCAGGGTCGATCATGACTCCGACGCTACCTTCGACCCTCAGTTAACAGAATGGTTTTTAAATTCAGAATTAATTCTAATTAAATTCTATCGACTTTGTTAGGTCTTCTAGCAATATAATAACAATATAAAGGTGATTCCAAAGCTTGGAAAAGTATCTATTAGCAAGTTAAGGTGAGGAAATAGAACTCTAAACTAATTGGTTAATAACAAACTGTTTTCCATTTTCTTGAGTCCAATGCCATGCTTGATTCTATGCGAATATATTTGTAATGTGCACACAACATGTCATCCAATATTTCTATTATTTGTTCATGCATATTTACTTTATTGTTTATAACATGATGATGATGACGATGATAGGAATAGGCATGTGATCGTATGTGTGTGGTTGGTGTACTTGATGCGAGTGAGTATCAGGGGAGATGTGATGAGAACGTCAATAAATGTTAACCTTTGGCGGGTCTCAGCACTTTAGCTCTATCTCTAACTCAAGTCTTGTGGATTAGCATCGTCGAATTGCCATTACTTTAGCAGAACTATTATGTCGTAGAGTATCAGGGGAGGTGGTCTCGGTCCTTGTAGTCTCTGACTCTACCGGGGGGCCTTAGCTCTATCTCTATGGACATTCTGAGGGATGCGGGGGTGAGGCCTTGGATATACTTTTGGCATTAGGATTGGTTAGTTGTGAGCCCAGTTTGCAGCCCTCGCCAACAGGGGCTTACGTATTGGTATGGCACTATATAGCAATAAACGTTAACCTTTGTTATATAATGTTCATGATTGGGTGCTTGTGAGTCGACGATAAACGTTTACCTTCGGGCGGCATCACACCCTTGTGTATAGAGGCGGGGTCAATAAATGCGACCTTTGACTACCTAAACCTTTCTATTGCATATTGCAAACTTTAAACCAGACCAAAAATATGAATTGACTGTATGCATATGTATTGTTGCATTGTTTTGTTACTCACTGAGCTCAAGTTGAAGAGCTGACCCTCGCGCATGCAATTCTTTTTAGTTTCTGATGTTGCAGGTACTATGGTTGAAGATTTTATCTACACGCCAACATATGAACGGGTAGAGGCTATGAGTGAGCAAGCTATGGAGAATGATCATGGTTCATTGAGCGAGCGTTTCAACGGTGGATACGTTTAGTGTTTAGTTTTCGTATTTGGATAATGTAATATGTATTAAGTTATGTTTTGATTACTTGGAAATAAATGGAATATAAATTATTTATCATGATTAGACCTCAGTTCATTATCTGTAAGACTTTCGCTATTTATTTTATTACCTCTGATTAATGTGGAATGTGTTTTGGTTTATCATATGTGGGATAGCCTATTGTGAGATCCTGGTTGAACCGTTGGTTTATTGACGGTTCATCACACCATTCTGGTTGGTGCAGAATTGGGGTGACAACTTGGTATCAGAGCTCTTATAGGCCTTATCCATTAAACCTGAATACTTTCACTGGAGTCCATGAATTGAGTTAGGATAAATTAAAAGCTTTAATACAAACAAACCATAAGCACTTGTGTTGGTTGAGACAGAACTTAAACAAGACAATAATGTACATATTAAAGGTGAAATCATATATATACACTCAAACAGAAAGAGAAGACCAAAAATCATCCTAATAAACAAATAATATAGCGTATTATCTATAAGTTGGATAATTATCTGAGTATACAAAGGATATAGTACTGTAGCAAGAAGGAAGCATCTGTACAGTAGAAATTAGAATACCGAGTGGGTACTCACAAGATGTGAAATTCGATGTAGGACAGAGGAAGAAGGAAAATGTCTAGTAATGCCAAGACCCCTGTAGAAATAAAGGAAAAGATCTCGGGCTAAATCCAACAGAGATAAGAGAATAATGGCGATACATTAAGAATAAGAGTAACTATACTCCTGGGTGACATGGAGACTCAGGGTGAGATCCACCACAAGCTGATCCATTATCCGCTGAGCATTTAGAAGAGGTTGCAACTTGACCTCACCACTATCAGGGTCGAGAATGGGTAATGAAAACTCATCTGAGCAGATGCTAGATAATGATAATCAGATTAGAGCGAATCAAAGGAGGTGAACAACCAGGCCACTCCAGCCAACCACCTAGACTACCAAATACCTTGGCTATGGTTGTAATAAACTTGGTCCAATAAAATACAAGAGCAACAACAGATGAGACCGACTATGCAAGTTGCTATGTAAATCACTACCCAAGTTGCCGATGCCACATCAACACCTCCGAGTCAAACCAAGTACGGTACCAATTGGTAGCATCACTGTACCCCAACACCTATTAGCTATAACGCTGTGCTTACCATACAGTAAGTCCCAGTAATGCATACCCCAGTGTAGAAGTTTGGTGCACAACAAGCAGAATATCAAGGTGGTTAACCTTACCAGCCACCGATGTATGGGATAGTTGCAATGATCCGACCAAGGATTGAAGAATATTTTCTGAAGACGAAGCCTTAAACGTTTTCAGTAGAGGATCAAATCTTATTGTGACCATATAACTGGATATGATTATATAGGATGCAGTGCATTATTGATTTACTCTGATGATTATAGAGGATGCACATACCAAATTTTAAAATCTCGTGTCTTGACAGGATACCTTCTTGATTTAACCTGTCAATTGGAGTTACAGATATTATTTCTTTAGTATTAGTCCTGATTATACCAATCTGCACCATTCTCATGATCGACAACATGAACAGAGATACGAATGAATGAACAGTTAAATGCTTATTCATGTTGAGCGTACATCTACTGATTTATACCTGATTTATTGATGTGCGAAATTTTTTTCCAGATTTATACCTGATATACTGATGTATGAAATCTTCTCCAGATTTATTCCTATAGTGCCTTGACCAATGGCATTATATATACTCAATAGAATCTGTAACCATGAGGTCAAGAACTGTAGAACCTCTATTTTCATATATTTGGACCACCGTGCAATTTAATGATCTTTTGATGCCGGTTGGATTACCACAGATTTACTCCTGAGCCTTGAAACCTAGATTCGCTAGATAAAGCAAGTGGTTGTCATTATGATAATTGAAAGAAGGAAAAGAATTATTTTGGATGCACATTCTGATTCATAAACTCCCTGACCTTTGTTGATAAAGATGTTTAGTGATAATGGGATTATTGGAAGGAAGATGATTGGATTCAGATTAAATGCTATAGCCAAGAGACCTCCGATGAAGTAATGGATAATCTATTTTGAGATTTCTAAGTGGATGGATATGAATCATGTCTATAAAAGAGTGCATGAGCAAAAAAAAAATTGAGAACTATCAAGGGTAGCCAGTAAAGAAATAGATAGCACCCTAGTAGAGTTAAAGATGGCTATATCGGTATGAATTTTAACAAGGTAGAAGATTCCTAAAGGCAAATTTAAGAGTGGATACAAAGATAAAGTCATGGCATAAGTAGTATTCGATTTAATACAATGATAATTGAGTTATGCCCAATGTTGAGGGATTTGATTAAGTAAAGACTAAAAGAGTTTGGTTGAATTAATGAATTTTGAGCATATTCCCTAATGCTTAGACTTGGGATATGTAATGAGTAAATAGTCAAAAGATTCTTTTTGAGATATATAATAGAATGATGAAAGGAGGTGTGAGCTAATGAGCTTTTTTGGATATATGAGATTTCAAGCAATAGTCTTTGAAAAACTAAGAGAGAAAGGAACTACACGAGCTCTTCAGACCTTACATCAGATTTTCCTAGTTCAAGCACTTTTGGCCTAAATGTTGTATAATATGAGTGTTATGAATAATGTCCAAATAGTATGGATGGATGAAATTTGGACGCAACCTAAATAAACTTGAGATGGCAGACTTTGACGTCATCTTGGGAATAGATTGGTTGTCTCAACACTCTACAAAGTGATTATATGCATAGAAGAGGTTATCATTCAAGAATAAAGATGGCATATAATTTGGTTTTATTGGAAGCATATTGCCTAGTAAGCAAAAGCTAATCCTCTCTATGCTAAGGGCGAAGAGATTCCTTGAAGAGTAATGAGTTGGATATATGGTATCTGTGGTATACGTTACCAAAGAAGCACCACAGATGGAAGACACTGATGTGATGCATAAATTTTCTGATGTATTTTTAGGAAAGTTACCTAGGTTACCATCTGATCATGCAATCGATTTGTCATCGACTTGTTACCCAGGACGATACTTGTGTTATAGGCACCTGTAGAGTAGCTCCTACGGAGTTGAGAAAATTGAGACTTAACTACAAGAGTTATTAGACAAGGGTTCTAATCGGCTAAGTATTGCATCATGAGAAGCGCCAATGCAATTCGTGAAGAAGAAGGATGGTAGTGTTGTCTGCGTATAAACTACCGAGAATTTAACAAGCTCACGAACAAGAATCGATATTCACAACCTCAGATTGATGACTTGTTTAAACAGTTGCAAGAAGCAAAGGTATTTTCTAAGATTTTGTAAGCACCCCATTTTTGCCACCCTCGGCATAAGTGAACCAATATGGCAGGTTTCTGACCTTTAACCCAAAAATTTGTGATTTTTCACTGATCCCCACAGCAGGGTCATGGTCTATTATCTGCATAAATGCATAGGTCATGGAATTATCTTCGAAATGAGACCAGAATTGCTCAATTCTGATATCAAATGAGGAAGATATGACCATTTTAGTCGGATGATACATATAAGGGAGGTTTCTGAAATTATTATAAATAATCCCAGGGGCCTTCATGCAAATTATCCTAAGTCGGATCGTTTGAATTTCAAATCATCATATCTTGATCATCCGACATCGGATTCAGATGATTCCAAGACTATTATTCTTCATTCATGATGTTCTACAAAGTGGACATAAAAAAGCCCGGGTAGAAGTCACCAGTGGGTCCCATGCAAACTTGCATGCAAAATGATCGTTAGAACTTCAAAGCTTCATATCTTTCCCGTTCTACATCTGATTCAGATGATTCCAAGACCATTATTCTTCATTCATGATGTTCTACAAAGTGGACATAAAAAATCCCGGGTAGAAGTCACCAGTGGGTCCCATGCAAACTTGCATGCAAAATGATCGTTAGAACTTCAAAACTTCATATCTTTCCCGTTCTACATCGGATTCAGATGATTCCAAGACCATTATTCTTCATTCATGATGTTCTACAAAGTGGACGTAAAAAAATCCCGGGTAGAAGTCACCAGTGGGTCCCATGCAAGCTTGCATGCAAAATTATCGTCAGAATTTCAAAGCTGCATATCTTTTCCGTTCTACATCGGATTCAGGTGATTCCAGTCTCATTATGTTTCATTTTTAGTGCTCCACAAAGTGGACGTAAAATATTTTTGATAAAAGCCTCCGAAGGAGCTCATGCAGAATGGTCAACCAAATTATCGATAATTGGTCCGCTTAAACTTCAAAAATTCATAAGTTGACTATTTTACTTCCAAATGAGGTAATTCAAGTTCCTATATTCTTCATTTTTAATGTTCTACAAAATGAACGCAAAAAATTTAAAATAGAGGCCATCGGAAAATTCCATGCGGGATGACAGCGAAAATGACCCGTGAAATGACAAGGAGAGAAAACCCAGTTAATTCCATATCAGTTGTCAACCTAAGTCAGTCTCAACCCATTTCGAATCAGTTCATCTATGTGCATAATATTTATATATTATATATATTGTATAATATATATATATATATATATATATATATATATATATATATATATATATATATATATATATATATATATATATATATATATATATATATATATATAAAAATATGTGTGTATAATATATATTATTATAAGTAAATGATAATCCAAAAGATTTTTGAGAAGAAAAAGGAAAGAGGGGAGAGAAAAAAAACGTGAAAGAGAATGAAGATTTTGGTTTTAGAGATAATCCAAAAGATTTTGAGAAGAAAAATGGAAGAGGGGAGAGAGAAACGTGAAAATGAAGGGAGATTTCAATTTTGGAAATAATCCAAAATATTTTTGAGAAGAAAAAGGAAAGAGGGGAGAGAAAAAACGTGGAAGAGAATGGGGATTTCGATTTTGGGGATAAATCCAAAAGATTTTGAAAAAAAAAAGGAAAGAGGGAGAGAGGAAAAACGTCACTTTTTCTAAAGGAATCCAAAAGATTTTGTTGGGAAAAAAAGGAGAAAGAAGAAAGAGGAAAAAACGTGGGTTTTTCTAAGATAAACAAAAAGATTTTGTTGGAGAAAAAAAGGGAAAGAAGAAAGAAGAAAAACGTGAGTTTTTCTAAGGGAATCCAAAAAGATTTTGTTGGAAAAAAAGGGGAAAGAAGAAAGAGAAAAATACGTGGGCTTTTCTAAGATAAACAAAAAGATTTTTTGGATTTCCAAAAGAGAATAAAAGAAGAGGAGGGTTTTTCTTTTGGGACTTTTTCCAAAGAGAAAAAAAGGGAAAAGAGAAAGAAAAACGTGGAAAGGCTTTTGAGCTAAGTTTTGGGAGAAAAGTAAGGGAAGAAGAGAGAAAAAAAAAGGGGGAAAGAAAAAAAAACGTGAAAGGCCTTTGTGGCTCACGTTTTTTGGTAGAAAAAGAAGGGAAGAAGAGAGAAAAAAGAGGAAAAAAAAACAGAAAAAAAACCGAAAAGGGGATGAGGGAGACCGAAAGGAGAAGAGAGAGAGGAGGGCGGTGAAAGAGAGAGAATCGAGAGAGAGAGAGTGAATGAAGGAAAAGAATAAAGAAAAAAAAAACAAAAAAGAGGGGAAGGGAGAGACCGAAAGGAGATCGAGATAGAGAAGAGAAGATGAAGAAGAAGAAGTAGCAGCAGTAGCGTTTGGTAAGCTCTGCTTCCTTTCCCTTTTTTCTTTTCCTTTACTTTGTGTATTCTATACTCACTCCACCACACCTGCACATCACTATCATAACTCACCTCCTTGCTACATCCGATTATCCAGCCACCAAAATTGATTGTTGCCACCTGGTTTCATATCCCACATACACTCATACACCCACCAAAAGCCTTCGTGAGCACCACCTGTACAGGCCACAAGCTTTGCCCCTCCTACCCACCTTGTTGTTCATCCACATGCATAAGCCCAATCCTAGTCAGTCCCTACCATTAAGTTGCTATCCTCTGATTATAATTTTATGATTGGATCTTGGCCACATGATTGAAATTTGGTTTTTGATACATTGATGCATAATTAGATCTTGGCCACATGATGGGAATTTGATTTCGATATATTGATGCATGATTGGATCTTAGCCACATTATTGGAATTTGATCTTTGATATATGATTAGATCTTGGCCCCATGATGGGAATTTGATTTTTATATATTGGATCTTGGCCACATGATTGAAATTTGATTTTTAATACATTGATGCATGATTAGATTTTGGCCACATGATGGGAATTTGATTTTGATATATTGATGCATGATTGGATCTTAGCCACATTATTGGAATTTGATTTTTGATATATGATTGGATCTTAGCCACATTATTGGAGTTCGATTTTGATATATTGATGCATGATTGGGTCTTATTTGTGATTAATTTAAGCAAATCTGAATATCATGCACACAAGTGGTTTTTGATACATATGATGCCACATATTACCATATTTGTCTGCTACACATGCACACACTGCCACAATTGGAATAATCATACTGCCATGATTGGAATGATCATATGCTATATTAAATGCTCAATGTCACAATTAGGGTAGAAAACCCTAAAATAGAAAGAAAGTAATAATTAGGGTAGAAAACCCTAAAATAGAATAAAATAATAATTAGGGTAGAAAACCCTAAAAAATGAAAATAAAATAATAATTAGGGTAGAAAATCCTAAAATGGAAAGAAAATAACAATTAGGGTAGAAAACCCTAAAATGGAAAGAAAGTAACAGTTAGGGTAGAAAACCCTAAAAAATAGAAATAAAATAATAATTAGGGTAGAAAACCCTAAAATGGAAAGAAAGTAACATTTAGGGTAGAAAACCCTAAGATGGAAAGAAAATAATAATTAGGGTAGAAAACCCTAAAATGGAAAGAAAGTAACATTTAGGGTAGAAAACCCTAAGATGGAAAGAAAATAATAATTTGGGTAGAAAACCCTAAAATGGAAAGAAAGTAACATTTAGGGTAGAAAACCCTAAGATGGAAAGAAAATAATAATTAGGGTAGAAAATCCTAAAATGGAAAGAATGTAACAATTAGGGTAGAAAATCCTAAAAAATGGAAATAAAATAACAATTAGGGTAGAAAACTCTAAAATGGAAAGAATGTAACAATTAGGGTAGAAAACCCTAAAAATTGGAAATAAAATAATAATTAGGGTAGCAAACCCTAAAATGGAAAGAAAGTAACAGTTAGGGTAGAAAACCCTAAAAAATAGAAATAAAATAATAATTAGGGCAGAAAACTCTAAAATTGAAAGAAAGTAACATTTAGGGTAGAAAATCCTAGGATGGAAAGAAAATAATAATTAGGATAGAAAACCCTAAAATGGAAAGAATGTAACAATTAGGGTAGAAAACCCTAAAAAATGAAAAGAAAATAACAATTAGGGTAGAAAACCCTAAAATGGAAAGAAAATAACAATTAGGGTAGAAAACCCTAAAAAATAGAAATAAAATAATAATTAGGGTAGAAAACCCTAAAATGGAAAGAATGTAACAATTAAGGTAGAAAATCCTAAAAAATGGAAATAAAATAATAATTAGGGTAGAAAACCCTAAAATGGAAAGAAAATAAAAATTAGGGTAGAAAATAGCATACTAGATCATGCCGTGTAGGCTCTTGCCTTATTTGCAATACATGCCATATTTGAAAGATTTTTAAACAATCTTACTATATGTGAATTTCTTGTCATAAATGTTTTATGTGCCATATTTAGATAGAATATTCTATTTTTTTGGCAATAACTTATTTTATGCAACACCCTAATCAAACTGCCATATCTGCACACTTCTAGAAGACAATCTAGGCGTGGGGACGTGCATTTAGGCACCCACATTCTTGGGAAGGGCATAATGGGAATAATAAAACCTTAATAAAGAAAGAGAATTCTTTGCCAAACCTTCCAAAATTAGAATTCAGAATGAAAAGGGTAATTTAGGACGATTTGCCCCTCGGCAAACCCTAAACCTAGAATAGGTTCTAAACCCTAAACCTAGAATAGGTTCTCAATCATTAACCTAGAACAGGTTACCTAAGCCCGAACTACGCGGATTCTGATTCCTAGGGCAAACCCTAGGATACGTAGGCTATTTGGGAGAAACCCAAATTCGGATCCACACATTTAGTCCACTCGGACTATCCATAGATCCACTAGGATATCCATTCCCATTTCAACCCAGAGTCCCGAACTACGCGGATTCTGATTCCTAGGGCAAACCCTAGGATACGTAGGCTATTTGGGAGAAACCCAAATTCGGATCCACACCTTAGTCCACTTGGACTATCCATAGATCCACTAGGATATCTCCCATATTTTAACCCAAATAGGGTTATCCACACTTTTAGTCCACTTGGACTATCCATAGATCCACTAGGATATTATCCACCTTCCAACCCAAATAGTGTTATTCTTAAATCCACTAGGACTATCTATCAGTCCACATGGACTATCCAGATCCTAACCCATAGGATTTCTCAACCATTCAAGCATAAATTTCAACTTGAACAAAGAACTTAATCATGCACAAGCATAAATCACATCCATAAACTTTAATCACACCTGAACTACGATGGTGAACCTGATTTTCGGAATAATTTCGTGATATGTAGGCAATCTGATAGATACAGATTCGGTTCAATGATATCAAACCCCTTGGTTTGGTTTGGCTTAGCAGATAGAGTCTAGCATAGGAAAGGTATAGGAGACCGATTTCGATCGGGCGGTTTGGGTGCCTAACCCCTTCCCATAACCGTAACCTGACACTTACCCAATCTCTGATGGACCAAAAATCCAATCTAAGGGTCATGAGTCAATCGAAGTTTTACCTTGGGGTGAGATTTCACATTTCTAAGGTCCTAGACCTAAATCTAGGTGGCGACTTCTAAAGATTTCCATCTTTGTCCTCACAGTGGCAACTTCACTGGGGATATAAATGTCAAACTCCTAAATGAAAACTTTCCTTGTATGAATTGGATGCTAGATTTTAGGATACTATATTTATGCTTGTATATTATTGCTTTGGGGGGAATGGGTTCAGTCACACATTCGTGCGAGTAGCCGAACCGGGTCCCATGCATATGGGGCAGCCCGCTATGCGAAACACACAGCCTTGGCCTGTACTTTGTGAGACCACAACCGGCGAGCAGCCTCTAACGAGCGTTTCTTGGGTCCGCCTGAGAATGCGTTATGCTACTCCACGTCGCTTGGATCCTTGCAACATAATATATAAAGGGATTGGGGGCCCATTATTCATCGAGCATTTGGTGATAGGTTACCCCATCCTCGTCAAGGTGGCCTTTTCTGTCCTAACCCAGATTGTAGCCCAATGTTTGTTATTTTTTGGTTCATCCCTGAACCGACCCAGTAAAATCGGCTTAACCATGACATCCATGTTCGAGACGTCGAAGTTCTGCCCGTTTTTGTCCTCGATTGGTCAACATGTTAGATTCTATACGATGAGCATCTTCAACTCTCACCCATTGGGAGTATGAGGTATGTATACACCTGTTCTACATCATAGTGGACGGTCACTATACACCCTCCATTAAGAAAGCTCGATGTGTCGAATCTCTCATTGTTAACACGTCGATTTCAAAAAACGAACAGAAAATCCCTGTCAAGACATAGATACCATGGTCAAGAAGAAATTTACTAGTTTGTTCATCTATGAACCGCTTTTGCTAACCATCCCTAATAAAGACGACGGATTAATATATCCATTTCAATTTCATCGAATTCGGTAATCCAATTGGCCAGACCTTGGTACCATTGATTATCCATTTTGGAATCATGAGGTCCCAAGACTGAACACATGGCTTAATCAAATTCAATTAAATTGACTTGGATAATGTTTACCCAATCGCCTAATGAGGGATCTAACTCTTGTTTGGTTGAGTCATCCTTGATTGTGCATGTTACTTCTTCCACTCCCCTAGATGTCTAGAATCTCAATATTCCTTCATTGGATTTCAATGTCTTTGGAAAAGAGAATCAAACTGCAACTATATCCACCCTTTAGGGTGAGAGGCCCCTACAATTAGGGAATTGTCTTGATCTCCCATCTTGAGATCCATCCTTATTATCTTTCTAAATGAATCAATGGAAGTCATGAATCTAGATCTTGATTGAATATCAAATTTTATAAGAAAGAAGGAAAGATTCAGCCCCTAGGCAAATCCAATCATAGTTCCCGATTCACCTTTGAATTAAGGAAAGATTCAGCCCCTAGGCAAATCCAATCACCATTCTCAATGTACCTCTGAATTAAGGAAAGATTCAACCCCTAGGCAAATTCAATCATGGTTCTCAATGCACCCCTGAATTAAGGAAAGATTCAGCCCCTAGGAAAATCCAATCAAAGTTCTCAATTCATCTTAGAATTAAGGAAAGATTCAGCCCCTAGGCAAATCCAATCAATATTCCCTATTCACCTTTGAATTAAGGAAAGATTCAGCCCCTAGGCAGGTCCAATCATCATTTCGGTTCATCCAGAATTAAGGAAAGATTCAGCCCCTAGGTAGATTCAATCACATTTAGTTCATCTCAGTATCAAAGAAATATTCAGTCCCAGATTCAATCACCATTTCGGGTTCATCTCAGAACTGAAGAAAGGTTCAGCCCCTAGGCAGGTTCAATCATCATTTTGATTCATCCAGAATTAAGGAAAGATTCAGCCCCTAGGCAAATTCAATTACATCCAATTCATCTCATAATCAAAAAAATATTCAGCCCCTAGGCAGGTCCAACCACCATTTCTGGTTCATCTCAGAACTGAAGGAAAGATTCAGCCCCTATGCAGGTCCAATCATCATTTCGGTTCATCCAGAATTAAGGAAAGATTCAGCCCCTAGGCAGATTCAATCACATCTAGTTTATCTTAGAATCAAAGAAATATTCAACCCTAGATTCAACCACCATTTCTGGTTCATCTCAGAATTAAAGAAGGGTTTAACCTTTAGGCAGGTTCAATCATCACTCCCAGATCATGCTAAAATGAAGAAGGCATTCGGCCCCTAGGCTTTTTTCACCCTTCACCTCCTATTTAGGTTCTGATTCATGTCGGAACTAGGAAAAATTCCATTCATCTGAATTCAATTAGCCACTAGGCTTATCCAACCATCAACTTTGGTTAGGGTTCCAGTTCATGTCACAACTAGGAAAAGTTCCATTCATCTGAATTTATTTAGCCCCTAGGCTTGTCCAACCATCAACTTTGGTTCAGGTTCAGATTCATGTTGGAATTAAGAAGAGTCTCATTCATCTGAATTCATTTAGCCACTAGGCTTATCCAACCATCAACTGTGGTTCAAGTTCTGATTCATGTTGGAACTAAGAAGAGTTCCATTCATTTGAATTTAATCAGCCCCTAGGCTTGTCCAACCGTCAACTCCAGTTCAGGTTCTGATTCATGTCGAAACTAAGAAAGGCTCCATTCATATGAACTCAATGTGAGCATGAGTTAGCCTCTAGGCCTGTTTAATCATTACCTTTGGTCCATGTTCCACTTCATAAAGGAATCAAAGAGAATTTCAGTCATTCCATCATCTCTAACAATTAGAGTCCAATCCATGATTGTTATCCTTGGCCTCTATCAATCGGAGCCCAACTCAAGCAATCCTTGCCTCTAGCAATTAGAGCCCAGTCCATGACTGTCAATCTTGATCTCTATCAATCAGATAATTCAAAGTCAATCTTGATCTCTATCAATCAGAGATCAATTCAAAGTCAATCTTGATCTCTATCAATCAGAGATCAATTCAAAGTCAATCTTGATCTCTATCAATCAGAGATCAATTCAAAGTCAATCTTGATCTCTATCAATCAGAGACCAATTCAAAATCAATCTTGATCTCTATCAATCAAGAGACCAATTCAAAATAATTTTGATCTCTATCAATCAGAGACCAATTCAAAATCAATCTTGATCTCTATCAATCGAGACCAATTCAAAATCAATCTTGATCTCTATCAATCGAGACCAATTCAAAATCAATCTTGATCTCTATCAATCAGAGACCAATTCAAAATCAATCTTGATCTCTATCAATCAGAGACCAATTCAAAATCAATCTTGATCTCTATCAATCAGAGATCAATTCAAAATCAACTCTGTCTCTATCAATCAGAGACCAATTCAAAGTCAACTCTGTCTCTATCAATCAGAGACCAATTCAAAGTCAATCTTGTCTCTATCAATCGGAGACTGATTCAAAATCAATCTATGGCTCTATCAATTAGAGCCCGATCCATGTCTATCATAGCCCAGTGCTACAAGTTAGGATCACTCATCAAGAATGGCGAACGAGGAGGATTTCCCATTGCTTGTCAATAAAGATCAATTCTAGATTCCGGAGTCATCGGGAAATCATGAACCTTCACTATGATAGTGCTATCCCATTGGCCAGGAAAATGCTAGAATCCAAAGAGTTGCCCTCATATTTCTTATTATTCAAAGAGAGGAATGGAATTTTCCCAAGTAGTAGGGTAGACCAAAGATGAGATCCAATGTGCCCCAAGCAAGGATAAGAACCAGAATGGTCCAATGATGAAACCCTTAACCCATAAACTAGGGCATGAACCAGATTGAACTTAGACCCAAATTGAGTGCGATCTGATGAGGAAAGCCAATGACCCCCAAACTGGGGCATGAACCGGATTGAACTTGGGCCTGAATTGGGTATGGTACAATGAGGAAAGTCATGAGCCCTAAGCTGGTCATAAACCAGATTGATTTTGGACCCAAATTGAATGCGGTTTAATGAGGAAAGCCATTATGCCCTAAACTGGGGCATGGACCAAATTGACCTTAGACCCAAATTGAGAGTGGTCTAACAAAGAAATCCATTAAACCCCCAAGCCAAGATATAAATTAGTCCAATCTTGGATTCAAAATGGTGTAGTGCAATGGCGATACCCCTTGCTCTACAGAAGTGGTCCATTGATGAATCCATCAAACCCCAAACTGAGGCATGAACCAGAGTAACCTTGAGCTTAAAAAGCAATAGTCCGGTTTTAAATGGATCCCAAACTGGAAAAAAAAGATGGAAAAGGTAGGTATCTTGCACCTATTGATAGAGGGGCATGATGAGTCCTGCTATTAGAGATCTGAAGGAAGACTTATTCCCACAACGACTGAAGGTGGCCGTCGAAGGCGTTATGCCCAACTGGAGCCGCTTGGACGAACTAGTTGTTTCAACTTTCTATTATCGGTATTTGATAGGTCATCCATGTCTGGGTCCAAGATCAATATGCTTGTTGACAAGTCTAGTCCAATCTGCCGTGCAAGTAAAATAAAATCACCCCATTTGGGATTTCAAACTCTGTGCCTTGTCTCTTCCATACATATCCTCCCAGTTTCATACATCCTCCTATTCTACGTGCGCAGTCAATTCTGACTCTGAAGATGATTGAAATGACGAGCCATCTCCTGAACTTCTATGCCACCCGGCCTCTTGAGAAAGAAAGGTCCAACCCGTCTGGGAAAGATTTAAATGATCAATCGGGAGACACAAGAGTAGTCTCAAGAAACATGTATTGGAGAAGCTGCCATTTGTTCTATCTGTGAAAAGATTCCAAGGAAAGCATTATATAATAACAGATCAAATCAATAGGTCAGCCAATCAGTACAAATGAGTGAAGGACAGATGTGCCACCAAGAAGATGGAAATACCAAAGTTCTTACATAGTATATCATCTGCAAGCAAGAGATACATGATGAATGATCAATCTCAAAATCAAAGAAGGAGATCATTGGGATACCAAAAAAAAAAAAAAAAAAAAATTCAAGCCTATGTTTCATCTACATCAATAATGGGAGGTAGTCACATCAGACAGAAGGTGATGATTAACTTCCAGAGGGCAGCATACGGATTCACCATTCGGATAAAATCAGCTACTAGATGAGCAGCCACAAATGTTCATAAAGTTTACAGAAGATCGGAGTACCGACTGGGGCAAAGATGTTCTATCTGATTGGAAACGTTTGGAAGAAGAAGATTCAAATCCAATATTGAAAGTCATGATTCAACTTTGCGATCAAGTGAAGCATTGCATTATGTGGCCTCCACATCCAAAAAAAAAAAAAAAAAAAAAAAAAAAAAAAAGAGAAGAAAAGAAAATAGCAAGATGTTGAATGGCATTGGAGCTCGACAGTAAGCCAATTGTCCCTCTCACTTCAAGAAGATAGTAGTTCCAACTAAAGCTTGATAGCAAGATCGATCATTCGTCGAGATTCACAGCATGTTGGACCGGACTTTTGATTTTGGCCAATTACATCCCGCCTTTACAGGAGACAATCTCATCACTTCTTCATCATCAGAGAAAGATTTCTCATCGGCATTAGACTCTCTCTCCCGTCTATCAATCTGACGGCCTTTCAAGGAGTCTCTATCATAAGCCTTTCTTTTGATTATCAATTTTTATGGCATTGTATCTCATGATCATGTCATCATCTTATGTACAAATTCATAAATCTGGCTGGAACTCTCATCGGTCGTTCATTACATCCGACGGCTTCCCAAGGTTCCTATAAGCCCTTCATTTCTCAAGCCAATAAAATGGGATCTTCTCGGTAAGATAAACCCATTTTACATAAATAACCAAACACTCTCCCAATGGTAGACCCATGTGGACAGTTTCACATCAGTCCTCTTGGACCTTCAACATCAATACTTGTCAACAAACCTAAAGGTTTCAGGCCCAGATATGATCGTGACTGATTCAGAATCTCGATATAGCTTATTGGGACACGTGTTCTATCTAAACATCTCCAAGAAAGGAAAACATAATTTGGCACCATTTTTAATCTTGGTGTGGGACTGCATTTCCTTAAGATCACTTTTAGTGATGATTCAAATAGCTGCCCGCCTATCAATACGTGCAGATGTCAACTTAAACAGTGGGGCAAGGCTACCCATTTGTCAAGAAGGTCATGCCATTCAGATTTCCCCTAAGGGTTTCAAACCATTGGATAGGACCATAATTTTGGCAATATCCTCACCATATCAGGACTCCTTATTCAACCCAAGATGGGGTTTGCAAAAAGAAGAAAATGAAAAAAATAATAAAGGGAAGAAATGAAACCTCAGCAGGGAAAGGCAACCCGAGAAACCTCAATGGGCAACCCATAATACCTCAGTGGGAATAGGCAACCTGATGCAACCCTAAAGCATTGACCTCATAGAAAAATTCAGTGGTTCATGTAGACAAGTGTCATACCAGTCTACCCTCCATAAGGAAAGGAACCCCTCTTGCTCTCCAGTGAATCATACTCGGAGGAGTTGAACAAACCATCATCTGTTGGGATCCATAGCATTGCCTTTCAACAGAATTCTATCTTCAAATCCTTTGGTCATGTTAGGGAGAGAGCAAATTCTCATGGCCTGGTTACGGTTGTAGCCAAATTCATCAAATCATCAGCTCCCTCATTTTCAAAATTTAACAAGGGTTTATCTAAGAAATCATTTTCTGCAATCAATCTGTCAATCTTCCCTTGACCTCAGAAGCATGGTCAAATTCTAAATGCAATCCAGATTCAACCTTGTTCTAACTCTGTTAGATTTCCCATTTCCTTCTACAGTAGCGGTCTGTCACAACATGCAGACATTGGGGCATAGATATACCCTATGTAGAGGAATCGAACTTGATCATGAGCATTACATCAAGGATCCATTGTCTAGTCTGAAGTCACTACTTTCATAGTCAACAGAAGTAGGTCCATCCAAGTTGGTTTTTGCCAATTTCTCAGTTCTCCCAATCCTGTTGATGAAGAAAATCGAATGTGGTCGATCACCTGTTAGGATTTGGTCACCAAATTCTCTGAAGGAACACTTCGAATCCTTTGCTCCTCGTGCCTACTTTGGGGCCATGGTTTATTCATCTTTCAAAATTGGCACAACAATGTTGCAATGCCCTGAGCTTTTCATGAGCCTAGATCAAGGGCCAAACCCATGTCACATTTCATCGCCACTTGGCTGTTCTACCAATTTGGTCTACCATAGTGCACAATCAAAGAACTTAGTTGATCAGATGTCCCTCGACAGTCTAACACCAAGGTCAATCAATAAAATCACTTTGGTTAGAGACTGTCAAGCTCCCCTCATTCTTGTCTAAAATCCTCGCTAGAGTTTCTTTCAATCCAAAATCCAACACCAATGTTGGCTGAAGAAAATCATCACTTTCAAATTACATGGAACCTTTCCAAGGGAGCAACCAAGTTATCAATACCATGCTGAAATTGTGTCAAACTTTCAGTACCAAGTCATAATTGGAAAATTTCAAATCTAGGTATCATGCCAGCAAGTCCATGACACAATTTCCATTGATGTCATGTTTTATGCCTTCACCAACAAAGCAGGGGCAAAAACCTTGGAAAACTACCAAGGAATTCACCATCATTTCAAATATGTCCAGCACTCTATAGGTTCAAAGTCAAGAGACTTCCAAGATGGGTCAGATTTCAACCCTAAAGGTTCAAAGTTAACAAAGCCTTCCTGTATGGGTCACTTTCAAGCATCCTAAAGGTTCATAGCCATAGAGCTTCCAAAAGGATATTCCTATTTTCAATCCCGAAGGTCCAAAGCTGGTAGGAACTACCAAGATGAGTCATTCAGTATCACCCTATAAGTGACCTTCTGAGTTCTTACTCATTTCAGAATCAAATGTGGAGCCCTAGCTCATCCAAAGATCAAATCAATCTTAGATTATTAGTGAATCAAATGTGGAGCCCTAGCTCATCCAAAGATCAAATCAATCTCAGCCTATAAGTGAATCCAGAGCCCTAGCTCATTCAAAGATCAAGTCAATCTCATCCAATAAGTGAATGCAGAGCCCTAGCTCATTCAAAGATCAAGTCAATCTCAGCCCACAAGGGAATCAAATGCAGAGCCCTAGCTCATCCAAAGTTCAAATCAATCTCAAAACCTCAATCAAAAGAGCCTCAGTTCAATCAAAGAGAAGACATCAAGTCTTCCATCCAAACAAATCAAATCCGAGCCCAAGCTCATGCAATCAGCCTTGTATTCACAGCCTAGCTCCATACAAGAAGAGGTTTATCAGCCTACAAATGGATCAAGCCGGGTCCAAGCCCGCACATGCCATGCATTGAGTTCCACCTCAGCAAGAAGAGGTTCCCAGCCTACAAATGAGCCTTGTATTCACAGCCTAGCTTCATACAAGAAGAGGTTTATCAGCCTACAAATGGATCAAGCTGGGTCCAAGCCCGCACATACCTTGCATCATGAGTCACCATAGCAAGAAGAGGTTCCCAGCCTACAAATGAGCCTTGTATTCACAGCCTAGCTCCGTACAAGAAGAGGTTTATCAGCCTATAAATGGATCAAGCCGGGTTCAAGCCCGCAAGTACCTTGCATCATGAGTCACCTCAGCAAGAAGAGGTTCCCAGCCTACAAATGAACCTTGTATTCATAGCCTAGCTTCATACAAGAAGAGCACTCACCAGTCTTCCAAGAAGAGAAAACCTTCTTACCAGTCGAACTACATTCTGGGCTTGATTTCTAGGACACCCTTAGAATACGTAGGCAGTTTAGGAAGAATTACCCTAAGTGCAGCCCAATAAACAATATCACTCATACCCCAAAAATGTGGTTCTTTTATCTTGAGCCTTCAACTTATAACAATCTCGGCTAAATAGGGGCATCTGTAAGCACCCCATTTTTGCCACCCTCGGCATAAGTGAACCAATATGGCAGGTTTCTGACCTTTAACCCAAAAATTTATGATTTTTCACTGATCCCCACAGCAGGGTCATGGTCTATTATCTGCATAGATGCATAGGTCATGGAATTATCTTCGAAATGAGACCAGAATTGCTCAATTTTGATATCAAATGAGGAAGATATGACCATTTTAGTCGGATGATACATATAAGGGAGGTTTCTGAAATTATTATAAATAATCACAGGGGCCTTCATGCAAATTATCCTAAGTCGGATCGTTTGAATTTCAAATCATCATATCTTGATCATCCGACATCGGATTCAGATGATTCCAAGACTATTATTCTTCATTCATGATGTTCTACAAAGTGGACATAAAAAAGCCCGGGTAGAAGTCACCAGTGGGTCCCATGCAAACTTGCATGCAAAATTATCGTCAGAATTTCAAAGCTGCATATCTTTTTCGTTCTACATCGGATTCAGGTGATTCCAGTCTCATTACGTTCCATTTTTAGTGCTCTACAAAGTGGACGTAAAATATTTCCGATAAAAGCCTCCGAAGGATCTCATGCAGAATGGTCAACCAAATTATCGATAATTGGTCGGCTTAAACTTCAAAAATTCATAAGTTGACCATTTTACTTCCAAATGAGGTGATTCAAGTTCCTATATTCTTTATTTTTAATGTTCTACAAAATGAACGCAAAAAATTTGAAATAGAGGCCATCGAAAAATTCCATGCGGGATGACAGCGAAAATGACCCGTGAAATGACAAGGAGAGAAAACCCAGTTAATTCCATATCAGTTGTCAACCTAAGTCAGTCTCAACCCATTTCGAATCAATTCATCTATGTGCATAATATTTATATATTATATATATAGTATAATATATATATAAATATATGTGTGTATAATATATATTATTATATGTAAATGATAATCCAAAAGATTTTTGAGAAGAAAAAGGAAAGAGGGGAGAGAAAAAAAATGTAAAAGAGAATGAAGATTTTGGTTTTAGAGATAATCCAAAAGATTTTGAGAAGAAAAAGGGAAGATGGAAGAGAGAAACGTGAAAATGAAGGGAGATTTCAATTTTGGAGATAATCCAAAAGATTTTTGAGAAGAAAAAGGAAAGAGGGGAGAGAAAAAACGTGGAAGAGAATGGGGATTTCGATTTTGGGGATAAATCCAAAAGATTTTGAAAAAAAAAAAAGGAAAGAGGGAGAGAGGAAAAACGTCACTTTTTCTAAAGGAATCCAAAAGATTTTGTTGGGAAAAAAAAAAAAGGAAAGAAGAAAGAGGAAAAAACGTGGGTTTTTCTAAGATAAACAAAAAGATTTTGTTGGAGAAAAAAAAGGGAAAGAAGAAAGAAGAAAAACGTGAGTTTTTCTAAGGGAATCCAAAAAGATTTTGTTGGAAAAAAAAGGGAAAGAAGAAAGAGAAAAAATACGTGGGCTTTTCTAAGATAAACAAAAAGATTTTTTGGATTTCCAAAAGAGAATAAAAGAAGAGGAGGGTTTTTCTTTTGGGACTTTTTCCAAAGAGAAAAAAAAGGGAAAAGAGAAAGAAAAACGTGGAAAGGCTTTTGAGCTAAGTTTTGGGAGAAAAGTAAGGGAAGAAGAGAGAAAAAAAAAGGGGGAAAGAAAAAAAAAACGTGAAAGGCCTTTGTGGCTCACGTTTTTTGGTAGAAAAAGAAGGGAAGAAGAGAGAAAAAAGAGGAAAAAAAAAAAGAAAAACCGAAAAGGGGATGAGGGAGACCGAAAGGAGAAGAGAGAGAGGAGGGCGGTGAAAGAGAGAGAATCGAGAGAGAGAGAGTGAATGAAGGAAAAGAATAAAGAAAAAAAAAACAAAAAAGAGGGGAAGGGAGAGACCGAAAGGAGATCGAGATAGAGAAGAGAAGATGAAGAAGAAGAAGTAGCAGCAGTAGCGTTTGGTAAGCTCTGCTTCCTTTCCCTTTTTTCTTTTCCTTTACTTTGTGTATTCTATACTCACTCCACCACACCTGCACATCACTATCATAACTCACCTCCTTGCTACATCCGATTATCCAGCCACCAAAATTGATTGCTGCCACCTGGTTTCATATCCCACATACACTCATACACCCACCAAAAGCCTTCGTGAGCACCACCTGTACAGGCCACAAGCTTTGCCCCTCCTACCCACCTTGTTGTTCATCCACATGCATAAGCCCAATCCTAGTCAGTCCCTACCATTAAGTTGCTATCCTCTGATTATAATTTTATGATTGGATCTTGGCCACATGATTGAAATTTGGTTTTTGATACATTGATGCATAATTAGATCATGGCCACATGATGGGAATTTGATTTCGATATATTGATGCATGATTGGATCTTGGCCACATTATTGGAATTTGATCTTTGATATATGATTAGATCTTGGCCCCATGATGGGAATTTGATTTTTATATATTGGATCTTGGCCACATGATTGAAATTTGATTTTTGATACATTGATGCATGATTAGATTTTGGCCACATGATGGGAATTTGATTTTGATATATTGATGCATGATTGGATCTTAGCCACATTATTGGAATTTGATTTTTGATATATGATTGGATCTTAGCCACATTATTGGAGTTCGATTTTGATATATTGATGCATGATTGGGTCTTATTTGTGATTAATTTAAGCAAATTTGAATATCATGCACACAAGTGGTTTTTGATACATATGATGCCACATATTGCCATATTTGTCTACTACACATGCACACACTGCCACAATTGGAATAATCATGCTGCCATGATTGGAATGATCATACTCACATATTAAATATTCAATGTCACAATTAGGGTAGAAAACCCTAAAATAGAAAGAAAGTAATAATTAGGGTAGAAAACCCTAAAATAGAATAAAATAATAATTAGGGTAGAAAACCATAAAAAAATGAAAATAAAATAATAATTAGGGTAGAAAACCATAAAAAAATGAAAATAAAATAATAATTAGGTGGAAAACCCTAAAATGGAAAGAAGAAAACCCTAGGGGGAAAACCCTGGAAAATAGAAATAAAATAATTAGGATAGAAAACCCTAAAATGGAAAGAAAGTAACAGTTAGGGTAGAAAACCCTAAAAAATAGAAATAAAATAATAATTAGGGTAGAAAACCCTAAAATGGAAAGAAAGTAACATTTAGGGTAGAAAACCCTAAGATGGAAAGAAAATAATAATTAGGGTAGAAAACCCTAAAATGGAAAGAAAGTAAAATTTAGGGTAGAAAACCCTAAGATGGAAAGAAAATAATAATTAGGGTAGAAAACCCTAAAATGGAAAGAAAGTAACATTTAGGGTAGAAAACCCTAAGATGGAAAGAAAATAATAATTAGGGTAGAAAACCCTAAAATGAAAAGAATGTAACAATTAGGGTAGAAAATCCTAAAAAATGGAAATAAAATAACAATTAGGGTAGAAAACCCTAAAATGGAAAGAATGTAACAATTAGGGTAGAAAATCCTAAAAATTGGAAATAAAATAATAATTAGGGTAGAAAACCCTAAAATGAAAAGAAATTAATAGTTATGGTAGAAAACCCTAAAAAATAGAAATAAAATAATAATTAGGGCAGAAAACTCTAAAATTGAAAGAAAGTAACATTTAGGGTAGAAAACCCTAAGATGGAAAGAAAATAATAATTAGGATAGAAAACCCTAAAATGGAAAGAATGTAACAATTAGGGTAGAAAACCCTAAAAAATGGAAAGAAAATAACAATTAGGGTAGAAAACCCTAAAATGGAAAGAAAATAACAATTAGGGTAGAAAACCCTAAAAAATAGAAATAAAATAATAATTAGGGTAGAAAACCCTAAAATGGAAAGAATGTAACAATTAAGGTAGAAAATCCTAAAAAATGGAAATAAAATAATAATTAGGGTAGAAAACCCTAAAATGGAAAGAAAATAAAAATTAGGGTAGAAAATAGCATACTAGATCATGCCGTGTAGGCTCTTGCCTTATTTGCAATACATGCCATATTTGAAAGATTTTTAAACAATCTTACTGTATGTGAATTTCTTGTCATAAATGTTTTATGTGCCATATTTAGATAGAATATTCTATTTTTTTGGCAATAACTTATTTTATGCAACACCCTAATCAAACTGCCATATCTGCACACTTCTAGAAGACAATATAGGCGTGGGGACGTGCATTTAGGCACCCACATTCTTGGGAAGGGCATAATGGGAATAATAAAACCTTAATAAAGAAAGAGAATTCTTTGCCAAACCTTCCAAAATTAGAATTCAGAATGAAAAGGGTAATTTAGGACGATTTGCCCCTCGGCAAACCCTAAACCTAGAATAGGTTCTAAACCCTAAACCTAGAATAGGTTCTCAATCATTAACCTAGAACAGGTTACCTAAGCCCGAACTACGCGGATTCTGATTCCTAGGGCAAACCCTAGGATACGTAGGCTATTTGGGAGAAACCCAAATTCGGATCCACACATTTAGTCCACTCGGACTATCCATAGATCCACTAGGATATCCATTCCCATTTCAACCCAGAGTCCCGAACTACGCGGATTCTGATTCCTAGGGCAAACCCTAGGATACGTAGGCTATTTGGGAGAAACCCAAATTCGGATCCACACCTTAGTCCACTTGGACTATCCATAGATCCACTAGGATATCTCCCATATTTTAACCCAAATAGGGTTATCCACACTTTTAGTCCACTTGGACTATCCATAGATCCACTAGGATATTATCCACCTTCCAACCCAAATAGGGTTATTCTTAGATCCACTAGGACTATCTATCAGTCCACATGGACTATCCAGATCCTAACCCATAGGATTTCTCAACCATTCAAGCATAAATTTCAACTTAAACAAAGAACTTAATTATGCACAAGCATAAATCACATCCATAAACTTTAATCACACCTGAACTACGATGGTGAACCTAATTTTCGGAATAATTCCGTGATACGTAGGCAATCTGATGGATACAGATTCGGTTCAATGATATCAAACCCCTTGGTTTGGTTTTGCTTAGCAGATAGAGTCTAGCATAGGAAAGGTATAGGAGACCGATTTCGATCGGGCGGTTTGGGTGCCTAACCCCTTCCCATAACCGTAACCTGACACTTACCCAATCTCTGATGGACCAAAAATCCAATCTAAGGGTCATGAGTCAATCGAAGTTTTACCTTGGGGTGAGATTTCACATTTCTAAGGTCCTAGACCTAAATCTAGGTGGCGACTTCTAAAGATTTCCATCTTTGTCCTCTCAGATTGATCTTCGATCAAGATATCATCTGTTGAAGAATTTGGATAGTGATATCTCGAAGGCAATTTTTAGAACTAGGATTGGCCAATTATGAGTTCTCGATTATGATGTTTGGATTAACCAATGCCCTTACATCTTTTATGAAGCTGATGAACTGGGTGTTTCATGACATGTTGGACACCTTGGTCATCGTTTTCATAGATGATATTTTGGTTTATTCCAAGAATGAAGCAACTCATACAACGGATTTTAGAATAGCTTCACAACAGCTGAGAAGGGAAAAGCTTTATGGTAATTCCAAGAAATATGAGACATGATTAAACAAAGTGATCTTCTTAGATCATGTAGCATCATAAAAAGGGATTAAAGTGGACCCTATTAAGATAGAAGCAATTGTAGGGTGAGAAACACCTGAAGAGTATTGTAGAGATTAGAAGTTTCTTGGGTTAGCTGGTTATTACAGACGATTGTTGGAGGACCACTATAAGATCGCAATACCTCTTACCAAGCTAACCAGGAAAGGAGATGAGTTTAATTTGACTGACAAGGGTGAAGAATATTTCCAGATTCTAAAGTAAGATTGATATCAGCTCCCATCTTGATCGTTCCGGCACCAGAGGATCTAGGATGCGGGTTGATGTAAGGTAAATAAGCGATTTCATATACTTCAAGAAAACTAAAAGAGTATGAGAAGAGTTACCCAACTCATGATTGGAGTACACAATTGTGATTCATGCAATCAAGACTTGGAGACATTATTTAAACAGAGAATAATTTTGGATTAGATCGGATTACAAGTGTTTTATTTATCTCTTCATTAGAAAGAGTTGAACATGGGGATAAGGAGATGGTTAGGAATACTTGAAGGATTAAGACTGTGATATTCAGTGTCAAGAAAGGCTAATGTAGTAGCTAAGGCCTTGAGCAAAAAGGGAATTATGAAGTCTGAAGAAGGACCCAGTATAAATGCTGCATTATGTTTCGCAGCAACAAACTCAGATTTGGAGGGAGAGTAACTTATAATAGAAGCTAGTGATGATCCAATTGAGCGAGAATTTATGGATGAACTTATGGAGCAATAATTCGGCTACGTTTGTGGCATTAAAGACCATCTCTAAATTGATGGATTAAGTAAAAGTAGCAATTTTGCTAGATCTGTCTACAAGAACAATGCAAGCAGATCTAGAGAAAGAAAAACCCAAACCTGACTTACTTTGGATGTGGAGACGGTACTCTGATAGAAAGGTAGATTCTGAATACCTGAAGATAAAGACTCGGATATCATGAAGAGGATAATGATAAGAGCCCATTGTACTCCATATTCAGGACATCCTGGAGTACCAATATGTATCATGACTTGAAGAGATAACAAATGTGGCTTAGTGCGTGTTCCAGTGTCTGAATTATCAGCAAGTAAAAGCTACAGGACAAAGACCACCATGGCTTACAATAAAAACTATCGGAGCCAATCTGAAAGTGGAACTGCATTACAATGAACTATGTCAACGGTATACCATTGATCGATTGACGCAGTGTGGGTGATTGTTGATCGCCTTATGAAGATAGCTCATTCCATTGCTATACGACCTCGGTATGTTTTGGAGCGGCTAACTGAGCTATATATGGATAATATTTCTAGACTGAATGGTATGCATGAGAGCTTAGTGTCGGTCAGAGGCTTATGCTTTATTTCAAAGTTTTGGGAGGATCTACAGAAGATAATGGGAACAAAGTTGAAGTGTAGTACCGCACTTTACCTCAAACCGACGGACAGTCGGAGCGGACTATACAGATCCTAAGAGCTATGCACCGAGCTTGTAAAATTGATTTCAAGGAACTTGAGTTGAGAAGTTACCATGAATTAAAGTTGCTACTAAGCTACCATGTAAATGCCACCTAAAAATCATGGTACGGTAGAAATGTCAAACCCCTCAGTTTTGGAATGATGTCGGTGAATGAAAAATTTTAAGACCTAAGTCTGTGGAGGAAAACTATCGAGTGGTAGACAAGATCAAAGAAAAAGGGCTAAGACAGCTCAGGATTGTCAGAAGAGACACCAAGACCATGATTTCTCCATAAGTGACAAAGTGTTTTTGAAGATATCATTTATGCGTAGTTTGAAATGATTAGACAAGAAGGGAAAATCATAATTTATATATGTGTTGGATCTTATAAACTTTGGGGAGACGTAGAAAAGTTGCATATCAATTAGCGTTACCGCTGTCCATGTCTAGTGTGCATGATGTATTTCGTGTGTCACTATTGAAGAAGTACATTAAAGATCCATATTAAAGGTATTGACCACGGAATCACTGGATTAGATAGAATGTTTAACTATTGAAGTGGTACAAGCCTAGTTCACTAGTGGGAAGGTACAATGTTTCCAAAGCCGGGATAATTATTATGTGAAGGTAACCTGGCAAAGAATATACGTGGAGAAGAGTGCATAGGAGGAATAAGATGCAATGCGGAAATAGAATTCCCACCTATTGACTCCGAAGTAAATTCAAAATTTTGAAGTTAAAATTTATTTTAAGGATGGGGGAGTTGTAAGATTCGTTGAAATTTTGAGGACAATATTCATTTAAAGATGGGGGAGTTGTAAGATCCGTACTTTCAAATTTTGAGGACGAAATTTCTTTTAAGGGTGGTGGAGTTGTAAGACCCGCACGCCACGAACCCGGCCTAACCTTATATTTTGTGTCAGGACCCGTCCACATATCATGGTCGAGCCAAGTGGACCAAATGTGTGAAGAAAAACCAAGACCCAATATGAAAATTTACCCAAAAATAGTCAAAATGAGTGTAGGGTCGCAGGTTTTAACAGGCAGGTCCGACCCTCCCATCGACCTTCACCATCAACCCTCAACCATGGGTCGCAGGGTCTATGAGTTGTCCGACCCTACCATCGACCCTCAGCATTTGGGAAAAACAGCACGATCCAAAAATTGAGAAACCTTCCTAATTTCAATTGGAACCTTTCCTAAACTCAATGGGACTTATTTCGGGAAGTTTTTCCCTATAAATAGGACGTCCCTAAGCCTCTTTCACTCATTTTACAACCCTAATTGGATTGAGAGAAAGAGAAGAGAAGGAAGAGAAGAAGAGAAGGAAAACTTGAAGAAAAGGCTAAGGAAGAAGAGAAAATTCCGAGGAACTCTGAATCTCAGCAAGCCTAAGGTATGAATACATTCCCCTTGATTTATTCAAGACTTTAGAATGGTTTATGAAGAGGGTATGACTTTCCAAATCATCCTTCCATGGTTAGATTTTCATGGAAAACCATGGAGGAGATCATTAAAACCATGTAGGTGAATAAAGTATAGTTCTAAACCATAGAACATGTATAGAATGGATTGTGGATGTAAGCCATAGGACCCAACCATGAAAGAGAAAATGAAATCTCATATTTTCGACTCAAACCATGGAGGGTCGCACTTAGGGTCGATGGCAGATCCGACCCTAGCATCGACCATAAGTGTTCGGGAAGTTCAGATTAAGGGGAGGGTCGCACCCAGGGTCGATCATGACTCCGACCCAACCTCCGACCCTCAGTTAACAGAATGCTTTTTAAATTCTGAATAAATTCTAATTAAATTCTGTCGACTTTGTTAGGTCTTCTAGCAATATAATAACAATATAAAGGTGATTCCAAAGCTTGAAAAAGTATCTATTAGCATGCTAAGGTGAGGAAACAGAACTCTAAACTAATTGATTAATAACAAACTGTTTTCCATTTTCTTGAGTCCAATGCCATGCTTGATTCTATGCGAATATGTTTGTAATGTGCATACAACATGTCATTCAATATTTTTATTATTTGTTCATGCATATTTACTTTATTATTTATAACATGATGATGATGATGATGATAGGAATAGGCATGTGATTATATGTGTGTGGTTGGTGTACTTGATGCGAGCGAGTATCAGGGGAGGTGTGATGAGAACGTCAATAAACGTTAACCTTTGGCGGGTCTCAGCACTTTAGCTCTATCTCTAACTCAAGTCTTGTGCATTAGCATCGTCGTATCGCCATTACTTTAGCAGAACTATTATGTCGTAGAGTATCAGGGGAGGTGGTCTCGGTCCTTGTAGTCTCTGACTCTACCGGGGGGCCTTAGCTCTATCTCTATGGACATTCTGAGGGATGCTGGGGTGAGGCCTTGGATACACTTTTTGCATTAGGATTGGTTAGTTGTGAGCCCAGTTTGCAGCCCTCGCCAACAGGGGCTTACGTGTTGGTATGGCACTATATAGCAATAAACGTTAACCTTTGTTATATAATGTTCATGATTGGGTGCTTGTGAGTTGACGATAAACGTTACCTTCGGACGGCGTCACACACTTGTGTATAGAGGCGGGGTCAATAAACGCGACCTTTGACTACCTAAACCTTTCTATTGCATATTGCAAACATTAAACCAGACCTAAGATATGAATTGACTGCATGCATATGTATTGTTGCATTGTTTTGTTTACTCACTGAGCTCAAGTTGGAGAGTTGACCCTCGCGCGCGCAATTCTTTTAAGTTTCTGATGTTGCAGGTACTATGATTGAAGATTTTGTCTACACGCCAACATATGAATGGGTGGAGGCTATGAATGAGCAAGCTGTGGAGAACGAACATGGTTCATTAAGCGAGCGTTTCAACGGTGGATACGTTTAGTGTTTAGTTTTTGTATTTGGATAATGTAATATCTATTAAGTTATGTTTTGGTTACTTGGAAAAAAATATAATATAAATTATTTATCATGATTAGACCTCAGTTCATTATCTGTAAGACTTCCACTATTTATTTTATTACCTCTGATTAATGTGGAATGTGTTTTGGTTTATCATATGTGGGATAGCCTATTGTGAGATCCTGGTTAAACCATTGGTTTATTGACGGTTCATCACACCATTCTGGTTGGTGCAGAATTGGTGTGTGACAGGAAAACTCTCCATATAGAGTCCTATTTCAATTAGGAAAGCAATCCCTTAGTTTAGGAAAGTTTCCAAAACTTGAACTCTGATCTGGGTTGGTCGATCATACGGTAGCATAAACCGTCGATCATAGGGTCGAAATCATCGACTATGGGGTTTTGGATTTGAGATTTGTGTTCCCTTCCTTATGGTCGACCATACCTACCCAGGTACGTGACCTTAGGTATGTTTTATGTGTTTTTAACTCGATTCTAATACCTAATTTGTAATCTATCTTCACACGCTTGGTCCACTTGGTCCAGGATTGATGGAAAGACCAGGCACGACACGGTTAGACCAAGTTTGTGGAGTGCGGGTCTTACAACTCCCCCCTCTTATATAAATTTCATCCTCAAAATTTACACATACCTTTCGAGTCGAATAGGTGAGGATATTGCTTCCGCATAGCATTCTCTTCCTCCCATGTAATTTCTTTTACATTTTGGCTTCTCCAAGTAACCTTAACATAGTAAATGTCGTGGTTGTGAAGACGTCGCACCTTCCGGCTAGTGATCTCGAAAGGTACTACTTCGAATGTCAAATCTTCAGTCAAATCCTATAGATCCATTGTTAACACGTGTGTTGGATCTCTAATGTACTTCTTCAGTAATGAGATATGAAATACATCATGTACACTTGACATGGATGGTGGTAGTGCTAACTGATATGCTACTTTTCTACGTCTATCTAGAACTTCATAAGGTCCAATATATCTGGGACATAGCTCTCCCTTCTGTCCAAACCTTTTCAAACTACGCATAGGAGATATTTTCAAAAATACCTTATCACCTATGGTGAATTCGAGATCTCTGCGTCAATTATCTGCATATTGCTTCTGACGGTTCTGAGCTATTTGGACTCTTTCCTTGATAATGTCGACTATTCGATATGTCTCTTCAACAAACTCCGGTCCAATAATTCTCCGTTCTCCAACTTCATTCCAAAACAAAGGAGTTTGACATTTCCTACAGTATAGTGCTTCATAGGGTGACATCTGTATAGTTGCTTGATAGATGTTGTTATAAGCAAACTCAATCAATGGTAATTTCTCATCCCATGATCCTTTGAAATCAATGACACAAGCTCGAAGCATGTCTTTTAAAATTTGAATAGTACGCTCCGACTGTCCGTCTGTCTGAGGATGGAATGTCGTACTAAACTTTAATGTTGTTCCCATAGCCTTCTGTAATCCTTTCCAAAACTTTGAGGTAAAGCGTGGGTCTCTGTCGGACACAATGCTTTCAGGTACACCATGTAATCTGATAATATTATCTACATAAAGCTTAGCTAACCTCTCTAGGGTATACTGAGGTCGTATAGCTATGAAACAAGCTGTCTTGGTCAAACGATCCACAATCACCCAGACGCGTCAACTAATTGGGGAGTCAATGGTAACCTGGTGATGAAGTCCATAGTGATCCAGTCCCATTTCCTTGCTGGTTCTGGTAGTGGCGCTGCAATAATCCTACAGGTCTTTGTCTTTCAACCTTTTCCTGCTAACAATTCAAGCATTGAGATACAAATTTAGCTACATCTGCTTTCATTCCTCTCCACTAATATAGTTTCTTCAGATCATGATACATCTTTCTGCATCTAGGTAGTACCGAGTAAGCGGTGGTGTGAGCTTCCTTCATTTATTTGTGTCTAATATTTAAGTCTTCATTTTCAGGAACACATACCCTTCCTTTGTATCTTAGTACCTTTTCAACGTCCAAGGTGAACTCAAGAGTAGTCCTACCTTTTTCGAGGTCTTCTTGCACCGTTCTCAGATAAGGGTCTGATTTAATAGCTGCTTTCACTTCATCTAATAGATCAAGTACAATGTAGCAAACATGTTTGAGAATAGATGAATAAACCCTTGGTCAGTTGATTCATTTGGAATATCAATCACGAGCTACTCTTTATCATAATTAAATACTCTCCCTGTGACACACACCACAACATTTGTACTAACTTCTTCTTGGGATCCTGTCATTGCTTTCCTACTTAGTGCGTCAGTAACTACATTAGCTTTTCCTGGATTATACTGGATATCGTAATCATAATCCTTCAATAATTTTAGCCATCTTCTTTGTCTCATGTTCAACTCCTTCTGATTAAAAAGATGAGTGAGACTCTTAGGATCTGATTTAATCTAAAATTTTTCTCCATACAAATAATGTCTCCATATCTTAACATCATATACTACTGCTACTAATTCCAAGTCATGAGTAGGATAGTTCTTCTCATGTGTCTTCAGTTGTCTTGAGGCGTATGCAATTACTTGTTCTCCTTGCATAAGCATACATCCTAAACCTAACCTAGACACATCGGTGTACAAGGTAAATGGTTGTCCTGGGATCGAAATAGTGAAGATGGGAGCTGATATCAATCTATCCTTTAATGTTTGGAAACACTCTTCACATTTATCGGTCCAAATAAACTTTTCTCCTTTCTTTGTTAGATTGGTAAGAGGTACAGCGGTTCTAGAGTAATCTTTCACGAATCGTTGATAATAACAACTAATCCTAAGAAACTTCTGATTTTTGCAACATTTTTAGGTTCTTCCCATTTTACAATGGCTTCAATCTTGCTAGGATCCACTTTAATTCCTTCAGTGGATACAACATGGCCTAATAAAGCAACTTCATTCAGCCAGAATTCACACTTTGTAAATTTTACGTAAAGCTTCTCTTTTCTTAGTCGCTGCAAAACGGCTCTTAGATTTGTGACATGAGTTTCTTTGTCCTTGGAGTAGACTAGTATGTCGTTAATAAATATAATAACTGACGTATCCAACATATCATGGAATACCCGATTCATGAGTTCCATAAAAGTTGCGGGTGCATTAGTCAATCCAAAAGACAAGACTAAAAATTCATAATGTCCATATCTGGTTCTGAATGTTGTTTTCGGAATATCACCTTCCTTAATCTTCAAGTAATGGTATCCTGACCGAAGATCAATTTTGCAGAACACTTTGACACCTTGAAACTGATCGAATAAGTCATCGATCCGAGGCAATGGGTGTCGATTCTTGATTGTAAGCTTATTCAATTCTCGATAATCTATACACAGTCGAATGCTACCATCCTTTTTCTTTACGAACAATACTAGCGCTCCCCATGGTGATATGCTGGGTCTAAAATAACCCTTGTCTAGTAATTCCTATAATTGTACCTTTAGTTGCTTCAATTTAGTAAGAGACATTCGATAAGGTGCTTTTGATACTGGTGTGGCTCTGGATATAAGATCTATAACGAACTATGTCGCTCGATCGGGTGGTAGTCCTGGTAGTTCCTCAGGAAATACATCCAAAAATTTACACACAACTTCAATATCCTCCATTCCTGGTACATCTTTGGTGAGGTCAACGACGGATACTAGATACCCAATTCCTCCTTTCTCGAGGCATTTTCTAGCCTTCAATGTAGATAGAATGAGTTTTCGTTTATGGGGAAGTTTGGTTCTTGCAAAAATAATCTCTGCTCCTTGCTTGTCTTTAAATGTTAGTCTTTTCCACACATAATAGGTTTGTGGAGTTCCGAGCTAACCAATCCATTCCCAAGATAACGTCAAAGTCTGCCATCTCAAGTTAAATTAAGGTTGCATCCAAAATCTTCTCGCCCATAAGTACTGGACATGGATGGTCCATAACCTTTGTCTAGTTTCACTTCTAATCCCATAGGTGATCGTACAAGTAGTTTGTAGTCTAAAGTTCTGAGGGGTAGATTTAATTTCTTTCCAAACGACACAGATATAAAAGAATGAGTAGCTCTAGAGTCAAAGAGTACTCTGGCGGGTAAGCCATTAATAGGTACGATATGTCACACCCCAATTCTTTACTATTCAGAATGGTGTGATGAACCACTATTAAACCAACGGTTCAACCAGGATCTCAAGTAGGCTATATCCGTGTTATCTAAACTCCATACATCCATAATCATAATCAGAGTAAATACGCAATAGCGCAAGTCTTATAATAAAATGAACTGAGAATCTATGTGATATTAAAATTTAAATAGCAAATTATTATGTGTCAACTGAGACATAAATATTTAAATACCAAATACATGTCTTTAATAAATCCAAATAACTAAACCAAAAATTTAATCGAATACACATGAGTTGCACTCGCAAGAGACGTCATGTGTATCCACTTCATCTTCAGCTACCATTACTGCAACGTTCCCGTCCTCTGGAGCATTTACATAGTCTTCAACGGTAAAACCTGCATCATCAACTAAAAATATTCGACGTCGAGGGGTGAGCACACATCATGGCTCAGTGAGCAAACAAAACAATGCAACAATACATATGCATGCAATCAGTTTATATCTTTGGTCTGGTTTATAGTTTGCACTGTGCTATAGAAAAGATAGGTGGCCGCCGCACCTCTATACACGAATGTGTGGAAACGCCCAATGAAAACGGCACCGTCGCCCCACAAGCACCCAGAATGGCACAATATACACCCCATGAAGAACGGTCATGGCTGTACCCGATTGATACCATACCAACAAATAAACCCCTGCTGGCTAGGGTTGCAAACTGGGCTCGCAACTAACCAATCCTAATGCCAAAGAGTGTATCCAAGGCCTCACCCCGACATCCCTCAGAACATCCATAGAGATAGAGCTAAGGCCCCCCGGTAGAGTCAGAGACTACAAGGACCGAGACCACCTCCCCTAATACTCTACGACATAATAGTTCTGTTAAGGTAATGGCGATACGATGACATCAATGGACATGACTTGAGTAGACAATGGCACAATATACACCCCATGAAGAACCGTCATGGTTATACCGGTTGATACCATTCCTACCCGCACCATATACACTGGTCAAACATAAACATTCACATGCCTATTCCTATCATCATCATCATCATCATGTTATAACAGTAAAATAAATATGCATGAACAAATAATAGAAATATTGGATGACATGTTGAATGCACATACAAGCATACATGCATAGAATCAATATGGCATTGGACTCAAGAAATAAAACAGTTTATTATTAACCAGTTAGTTTAGGACTTGTTCCCTCACCTTAGCTTGCTAGTAGATACCTTCCCAAGCTTTAGAATCACCTTTACAATGTTACTATATTGCTAGAAGACCTAACAAAGTCGATAGAATTTAATTAAAATTTATTTATAATTTTAAAACCAATCTGTTAACTGAGGGTCGGAGGTAGGGTCGGAGTCAAGATCGACCCTGGGTGTGACCCTCCCCAATCTGGACTTCCCGAACACTGAGGGTCGATCCTCAGGATCACCTAGGGTCGGATGGTCATCGACCCTCTGTGCAACCCTCGGTGGATCTTGGTCAATTTCCCTCATTTAAGTCCATTCTTTGTGTTTGGGGTCCTATGGCTTTCCCCTACAGTCCATTCAATATTCATTCCATGGTCTAGAACCATGAATCGTCCACCTATATAGCTTTCACGTATTCTCCCATGGTTTTCAATGAAAACCTAACCATGGATTGATGGTTTGGCTTCTCCGAGATTATACTCTCATCATTACTTAACCTAAGGTATGTAGAAACTCATGGGATTAGTATCCATACCTGAGAAGAATACTCCTTCTCTGTAACTCTTCTCGTTTTGGCTAAATTCTCTTCCTTGCTTCTCTTCTACTTCTTTTCCTTCTCTTCTCTTTCTCTCAATTCAATTAGGGTTGTGAGAGGAGTGAAAGAGGCTTAGGAACGTCCTTTAAATAGAGTAGGAACATCCTAAAATAAGTCCCTTTGAGATTAGGAAAGAATCCAAATAAAAAATTAGGAAATTTCCTAATTTCAGTTTCGGCGGCAACTGAGGGTCGATGGGAGGGTCGATGATCCCGTTGACCCTAGGTTTCTAAGTTGTCTGACCCTCCCTTCAAAACTAAGGGTCTGACTTTCTGTCTTGGGGGGTCTGACCCTCCTTAGCTGGGTATGCGACCCTTCCCCTAATTTAAGAGTTTTTGGGTCGATTTAATACCTGGGATCTCGATCTCCTTCACGCCCTTGGTCCATTTGACTCGACCATGATGGGTAAACCTGGTTCAAGGTAATAAGACCGGGTTAGATTGACACGGGTCTTACAACTCCCCCCTACTTATAAAAATTTCGTCCTCGAAATTGTACGTACCTTCTGAATCAAATAAGTGAGGGTATTGCTTTCACATAGCATTTTCTTCTTCCCATGTAACTTCTTCCATGTCTCTACTTTTCCATGTGACCTTAACATAATAGATATCTCGATTGCGCAGACGTTGAACCTTTCGACTGGTGATTTCTATTGGTGTTACTTCAAATGTCAAATCATCAGTCAATTCCGGTAAATCCATTGTCAAAACATGCGTTGGATCCTTGACATACTTCTTCAATAGGGAAATGTAAAATACGTTATGCGCACTTGACATAGATGGTGGTAGTGCTAACTGATAAGCCACTTTCCCATGCTAGAATCTCATACGGCCCGACATATCTTGGACTTAGTTTCCCTTTCTGTCCGAACCTTTTTAATCCTCGCATAGGCAATACTTTTAAAAATACTTTATCACCTATAGCGAACTCCAGATCTCTGTGTCGAGTGTCTGCATATTGCTTCTGACGGTTCTGAGCTATTCTCACTCTTTCCTTGATAATGTCGACCACTCGACAAGTCTCTTCAACAAATTCCGGTCCAACAATACTACGTTCTCCAACTTCATTCCAAAACAACGGAGTTCGACACTTCCTGCCATACAGTGCTTCATAAGGTGACATCTGTATAGTAGCCTGATAGCTATTGTTATAAGCGAACTCGATCAGTGGTAACCTTTCATCCCATGATCCTTTGAAATCAATTACACATGCTTGTAGCATATCTTCTAGAATCTGGATTGTACGCTCTGACTGTCCGTCTGTCTGTGGGTGGAATGCAGTACTGAACTTCAATGTTGTACCCATAGCCTTTTGCAATCCTTTCCAAAACTTGGATGTGAAACATGGGTCTCTATCGGATACAATGCTCTCTGGTACACTGTATAATCGAACGATATTATCCACATACAGCTTTGCTAACCTTTCTACAGTATACTGAGGTCGTATAGGTATGAAGCGAGCTATTTTAGTTAGACGGTCCACAATCACCCAAACTGCGTCAACTACTCGAGGAGTCAGTGGTAATCCCGTGACGAAGTCCATAGTGATGCAGTCCCATTTCCATGCTGGTTCCGATAATGGCTGTAATAGTCCTGCGGGTCTTTGTCATTCAGCCTTTACTTTCTGGCAATTTAGGCATTGAGACACGAACTTAGCTACATCAGCTTTCATTCCTCTCCACCAATATAGTTTCTTTAGATCATGATACATTTTTGTACTCCCAGGGTGTATCGAATAGATGGTGGTATGGGCTTCTTTCATCAGTCGGTGTCTAATGTCTACACTTTCTGTTTCGGGTACACATATTCTTCCTTTGTATTTCAGTACTTTCTTTTCGTCCAAGGTGAACTTAGGGTTAGTCCTACCTTTCTCGATATCTTCTTGTACTGTTCTCAGATAAGGATCTGATTTGATGGCTGTCTTCACTTCATCCATTATATCTGGTATAATCTTCAATGCAGCGAACATATTTGAAAACCGATGAATAAACCCTTGGTTGGCTGATTCATCCGTTGAATCTATCACGTACTGCTCATTGCCGTGAGTAAATACCATTCCGATGGTACACATTGCTGCAGTTGTACTAACCTCTCCCTGCGATTTTATCATCGCCTTTCTGCTTAACGCATCCGCTACTACATTCGCTTTTCCCGGATGATACTGAATATCGCAATCATAGTCTTTCAATAGTTCCAGCCATCTTCTTTGTCTCATATTCAACTCCTTTTGATTAAATAAATAAGTAAGACTTTTATGGTCCGACTTAATCTGGAACTTCTCTCCGTATAGGTAATGTCTCCAAATCATGACAGCATGTACTACTGCCGCTAACTCCAAATCATGAGTGGGATAATTTTTCTCATGTGTCTTCAACTGTCTCGAGGCATAAGCAATTACTTGTTCTCCTTGCATAAGCACACATCCTAATCCCAGTCCTGACGCATCAGTGTATAAGGTAAATGTCTGTCCTGGAATAGGAATTGTCAAAATCGGGGCAGATATCAATCTGGTCATCAATGTCTGGAAACTCTTCTCACATTTATCAATCCACACAAACTTTTCTCCTTTCTTAGTCAAACTGGTGAGAGGTACGATAATCCGAGAATAGTCTTCCACAAATCTCCGATAATAACCAGCGAGACCCAGAAAAATTCTAATTTCTGAAACACTCTTTGGTGCTTCCCACTTTACAATAGCCTCGATCTTGCTGGGGTCAACTTTCATTCCTTCAGTGGATACTACATGGCCTAGGAAGGCGACTTCACTTAGCCAAAACTCACACTTTGAAAATTTGGCATGTTAACTTCTCTTTCCTTAAATGTTGTAGGGCGGCGTTTAGGTTCTTGATATGGGTTTCTTTGTCCTTGGAATATACCAATATATCATCGATGAATACTATAACCGACGTATCCAACATGTCATGGAAAACCCGGTTCATAAGTTCCATGAAAGTTGCTGGTGCGTTTGTTAATCCGAACGACATGACCAAGAACTCATAATGTCTGTATCTGGTCCAGAAAGCTATCTTAGGAATATCACCTTCTTTAATCTTCAACTGATGATAGCCTGATCGAAGATCGATCTTAGAAAATACCTTTGCTCCTTGCAACTGATCGAATAAGTCATCGATCCGAGGTAGTGGATATCGATTTTTGATTGTCAGTTTGTTCAGCTCCCGATAGTCGATACATAATCGAACGCTACCGTCCTTCTTCTTTACGAATAATACCGGTGCTCCCCATGGTGATATACTGGGTCAAATATAACCCTTGTCCAGCAGTTACTGTAGTTGCACTTTCAATTCCTTTAGTTCCGTAGGAGCCATTCTATAAGGTGCTTTTTATACTGGTGCGGCTCCCGGTATAAGATCTATTACAAACTCTGTGGCTCGGTCGGGTGGTAATCCTGGTAATTCTTTAGGAAATACGTCGGGATAGTCTCGCATGACATCAATATCTTCCATTTGTGGTGCTTCCTTGGTTAGGTCGACCACCGATACCAGATACCCAACTGCCCCCTTTTCAAGGCACTTATTAGCTTTCACTGCTGTGAGTATAAGCTTGCGTTTACGGGGAAGTTTGGTTCCCAAAACACTGAATTCTGCTCCTTCTTTGTCTTTGAATGTTAGCTTCTTTTCGGCGCATAATAGATTTGCAGAATGCCGAGTTAACCAGTCCATTCCCAAGATGATGTCAAAGTCTGCCATATCAAGTTGTATCAAAGTTGCATCTAAGGTTTTCTCGCCAATGAGAACTGGACATGGTCCATAACCTTTCTCTAATTCTACTTCTAACCCCATCGGTGACCGTACAAGTAATTTGTAGTCTAATGTTCTGACGGGTAAATTTAGCTTCTTTCCGAATGACACAGATATAAAGGAATGAGTAGCTCCTGAATCAAAGAGTACTCTAGCGGGTACGCCATTTATAGGTACGATACCTGTGATTTATTTACTTAGTCTACATGCTCACACAACATAATTGAAATTTAAAAGGTTCCAGTCATACCTGTGACCACATCGGGCGATGCGGCAGCATCCTCTGATGTCACAGCATATACTCGTCCTTGATGTAATTGCTTCTTGGGCTTAGGGCACTCCCTTGCCATATGTCCCATTTGGCTACAGTTAAAACATCTCGAACCTTCAGGATTTGGCTTTGGTTGCTGTTGATTTATTGGGGTAGTCTTGGATGCAGCAGTAAAGCCTTGAGCATGGAAGGATTTAAATGTCTTGTTGTTCCCTCCGTTGTAAGTATTTCCAGCTAGCCTTTTCATACCTCTGTTCTGGGTAAAATAACTCTCCTTCTGGCTCGATTCTATAACTCGAGCAATTTGGACAGCTTCATTATATATCTTCTTTTTCAATCCCATAACGTGCTCTCTGATACTCCCTCTAAGTCCCGTGGCAAACCTACGGGTCTTAGTGTCTTCTTCTTGCATACTGAGTGGTGCAAAGAAAAATAGCTCTTCGTAACGCTGTTGATATGCATCCACTGACATCTGCCCCTGATATAAACTCAGGAATTCCTTCTCCATAGAATCTCTGAAGCTTCGTGGAAAATACTTCTCAAAGAAAGCTTCTTTATAGATAGCCCAAGTCAATAGGGCATGCTTGGTCAATAGATAGGCCCGGGTAGATTTCCACCAATGGTGTGCATCGCCTTTGAGCATGAAGGTGGCATATAATACCTTTTCTTCTTCTGTAATAGTCATCATAAGAAATTTTCTCTCCATCTCATCGATCCAGTGTGCCGGCCATAACGGATCAGACGGTTTACCGTTAAATTCCCTGGGCTTCATCTTCAAAAATCTCTCAACCAGTCGAGAGTGATCCATCTGATTTTGGGGGTATGCCCCAAACATAGGTTGTGGATACTGATAATTAACCTGGGCTACTTTCGGACCTGGTACTGGAATCTGTGCAGCTGGTGGTTGAGGTGTTTGAGGTGCTGGGTGGTTACCCACCGGTGCTGCACTGGCTTGTCCAGTCTGCATGGGTGTAGCATGAGTGGCTTGGAACATGATTCCCATTGCAACTTGCATTTGAGCCTGTGTGTGTTGCATCTGTTGCAGTTGTTGTGCCAAATTCATCACCACGGTTGCTAACTCAGGTGGTGGAGGTGGTAAATTTGTAGGATTTGCCTGATCTGGATTTCCCGGTACATATATATTCTCCTGGCCCGTTTCCTCCATAGGTGGTGGTGGTGGAACTGCATTCTGGCTCTGTCTGGTTACTCTACGTCCAGACATACTTTCTTCTGAGGTTGGTGGTGCCTGAAAATCATCAAATAGGTGAGAAAATCATTGATACTTCATGTAGGCACGCTAAGCGATGTAAAATTTTAGATTCCAGCTCATTTTATAAAAACTTTACTGTGTTTCTTATGTAGGGTCGATGGTAGGTCCGACCTTGGGAATGACCTGTTCTTCCTGAGAGCTGAGGGTCAATGTGAGGGTTGATGGGTGTCCGACCCTCAGTATCCGACCCTGGGTTTTCTGTCAGATTCCTGAGAGCCGAGGGTCGATAGGAGGGTCGATCGGAGGGTCGATGGTTCTGGTCGAATTATCCGACCCTCACACCAAAAATCAGACTTTTAAAATCCGATTCTGGGTTCATTCTTTGTTATTTCCCTCCCGTTTTTACTCGTCTCTCTCCTTTGAGTTGCTACAGTGCCACTCTACTATTTTGGTCAGTTTGGATCCGGGTTTCGACGTCCACATCATCCCTATAGGTATGTTCTCTCATTTTCCCCTGTTTATAGGTTTTCTTTTCTAGGTTTTTGTCCATTTAACTTGTATTTTTCAAATTAAACTTTTTCCAATCGTAAAAATTTGATTTTTATTGGGGGCTTTTGTCATTCGTGTCTCGAGGAATGAAAGCCCTCAAAAATTTTTGAGTTTCATCGGTTGGTTATCGAGAAACTTGGATTTTTGCTCTTTTGCCCTAATTTGTCGAAATTTTTGATTTCTTGAAATTTCTTCAAATTGGACCTCATTAGTTCCAATTTCCTACTGTGTGAGTGTTGTAGGATATGTTGGAACCTACGTAAGTCCTCCTGCCCACGTGTATGGGTGAAAGTAAGGCTTTTGGCCAACTTACGTCGTTATAATGTCAAATTTTGGATTTTTATCCTATTAACTCATTATCTGTTTTTCTTTGCAGATACCATGGCTCGTACCAAGGTACCCCGAGTTCATGATCCGCTTCGCTTCCGCTCCAATGAAACCGAGGCATAGGATGCCCACTATGTTCGTAAGAAGGTAGAGGGTGGTCGTATGGTGAACTTGGCTGAGCTAGCCCTGTTCAATGTAGAGAGGGCATTTGGTGATATGGGATGGCTCCCTGTCATCACTTACGACGCTTGCACCTGCCCGGATTTGGTGCGACAGTTTTATTGTAACCTCCAGGTGGTGGGGGATTACAATGATGTCGAAAGGGGTCACGAGTTGCGCGTCACGAGTTACGTCAAAGGGGTGAATATCTCATTTGACTATCGACAACTGGCCGACCTACTGGGCATTCCTTATGATGGCCCCATGGTGTACTGTGCGCCTGGAGAGCCCCAGTTTGTTTCTATGGAGATGAGGGCAGAGATCGACAATCAGCTGTTACGACCTGATCGCTGGCAGATGAGAGCTTGTTATATGCGTCCGGCTCCACGGGTCTTCTGCAAGATTATCCAGCATAATCTGATTCCGTAGAGTGGCCATTATGAGAGGGTTTCTCATCTCACCCAGTATCTTCTATACAGCATTTGCACTAGGCAGCCCGTCTGCCTTCCTTACATCATCATGCGGACCATGATTAGTGCTATATTGTCCGGTCATAGGAGCAATCTACCCTATGGACGTATGATTACTGTTCTGCTGACCCGGCTGGGGGTTGACTTAGTGGATGAGAAGATTCAGGAGAAGACCTTCTCGTCGCCCCTAGATTGGGAGGCTATCTGCAAGATGGGACTGCGGGATGCCCAAGTCAGTGACGAGGAGAGGAACGAGATGGTGCGCCCTCACACTCACATCGAGATGGCTAACGCTGAGGCCGCTGCTGCCGCTGCTAGAGCTCATGCGGACCCTACCGATGATGATGACCGCATGTATATGGATGTCGACTCGATACCACCGCCTTCACCTACGCATGCAGCTGGAGTTGGTACTTCTTCTGTGGCGGATCCTGCACCTGAGACTGGTCCTTCTCATGCGGCTGGTCCTTCACGCCCACCTCCTGATATGATGGAGATGTTGCATGAGATCAGAGAGGCTCAGCGCAGATCTGATCTGCGGATGGATAAGTTGCTGGATGCACAGCGTCGGACTGATCAGCGGGTGGCTGATCTCACAGCTAGTCTTCAGACGACCTAGACTCAGATAGCCTGGTTGACTAGAGTCTACGCTGAGGACTATGACAAAGATCGTGAGGCACCACCTCCTCCTTCACCTCTAGCTTTTTGATTGTATTTATTTCCTAGTACTTCAAATTAACTGTCCAGGTTGTGGATTGTACTCTTTTTTAGTTATGTATATACGATTGTTTTTCTCACATTGTATGTAAAATTGTTTCTCCTTTAATAGATGCATTATTCTCTTTTTAAATTCGGTCTCAACCATCACTTGTGCTTATAGTGTGTTAATATTACTGTTTTTACTTTTATCCTATCTCAGTTCACAATTGTCTTGAATGTATGCTAGTTCAGCAGACAAGGCCTGAGATGCTCTGATACCAAGTTGTCACACCCCAATTCCATACTATTCAGAATGGTGTGATGAACCACTATTAAACCAATAGTTCAACCAGGATCTCAAGTAGGCTATATCCATGTTATCTAAACTCCATACATCCATAATCATAATCAGAGTAAATACACAATAGTGAAAGTCTTATAATAAAATGAACTGAGAATCTATGTGATATTAAAATTTAAATAGCAAATTATTCTGTGTCAACTGAGACATAAATATTTAAATACCAAATACATGTCTTTGATAAATCCAAATAACTAAACCAAAAATCTAATCGAATACACATGAGTTGCACTCGCAAGAGACGTCATGTGTATCCACTTCATCTTCAGCTACCATCGCTGCAACGTTCCCGTACTCTGGAGCATTTACATAGTCTTCAACGGTAAAACCTGCATCATCAACTAAACATATTCGACGTCGAGGGGTGAGCACACATCATGGCTCAGTAAGCAAACAAAACAATGCAACAATACATATGCATGCAATCAGTTTATATCTTTGGTCTGGTTTATAGTTTGCACTGTGCTATAGAAAGGATAGGTGGCCGCCATACCTCTATACACGAATGTGTGGAAACACCCAATGAAAACGGCACCGTCGCCCCACAAGCACCAAGAATGGCACAATATACACCCCATGAAGAACGGTCATGGCTGTACCTGGTTGATACCATACCAACAAATAACGTAGCTCTGTGCATAGTCTGAAGAATAATATATGGGAGGCAGATAGGCTGCCTAGTACAGATATAGTACAGTAGGTACTGAGTCAGCTGTGAGACCATCTCGTAGTGTCTACCCTTGGGAATAAGATTATGCTGGATAATCTTACAGTAGACCCGTGGCTCTGGATGCAGGTTGACTACTTTTATATCCAAATGGTCATTCCAAAGAATCTGATTATCTATTTCTACATGCACCTGTGTAGACAGAAACTGTGGCTCCCTGGGTGTGCAGTAAACCAACTGACCATCATTGGAAATGGCTAGGAGATCAGCCAACTCCTGACAATTGAAAGAGATCTGAACCCCTTTCACCCAGCTGGTGATACGAAGCTCTTTACCCCTGTCAACATCATCTAAGTCACCCTTTACCTGTAGGTGACAGTAGAACTGCTTGACCAAGTCCGGGCGAGTGCAAGCCTCGTACAAGATCACTGGAAGCTAACCCACATCACCAAACACCCTTTTCACATTAAACAGGGCTAAATGGGTTAGGTTCACACACTGACCCCCCTTCCACATTCTTCTGGTCAAACCAAGGATATAACACCTCTACTTCAATGGACCTGAAGCGTCATGGTTTATGAACTCGAGGAACCTTAGTGAGAACCATGATAACTGCAAGACAAGAAAATAAGAAAACAAGTTAGATAAATTTAAAAATTTGACAGTATAACGACGTAAAATGGAAAAAGCCTCACTTTTCACCCAAACATTGGATAGGAGGACTTACATAGGTCCCAAACCATCCTACAAGGCTCATACATGGAAATTTAAACTAGGTAGGTCGAATTTGAAGAAATTTTGACAATTGGGAAAAACCCCAAAATTTAGGTAAAAAATGAGAATTTTCAAGTTTCTACTAAACTAACCGATGAAACTCAAATTTTCTTGAGGGCGTGAAGGAGATCGAGATCCCAGGTATTAAATCGACCCAAAAACACTTAAATTAGGGGAAGGGTCGCATACCCAGCCAAGGAGGGTCGGACCCCCCAAGACAGAAAGTCAGACCCTCAGTTTTGAAGGGAGGGTCGGACAACTTAGAAACCTAGGGTCGACGGGATCATCGACCCTCCCATCGACCCTAAGTTGCCGCCGAAACTAAAATTAGGAAATTTCCTAATTTTTTATTTGGTTTCTTTCCTAATCTCAAAGGGACTTATTTTAGGATGTTCCTACTCTATTTAAAGGACGTTCCTAAGCCTCTTTCACTACTTTCACAACCCTAATTGAATTGAGAGAAAGAGAAGAGAAGGAAAAGAAGTAGAAGAGAAGCAAGGAAGAGAATTTAGCCAAAACGAGAAGAGTTGCAGAGAAGGAGTATTCTTCTCAGGTATGGATACTAATCCCATGATTTTCTACAGACCTTAGGTTAAGTAATGATGAGAGTATAATCTCGGAGAAGCCAAACCATCAATCCATGGTTAGGTTTTCATAAAAAACCATGGGAGAATACGTGAAAGCTATATAGGTGGACGATTCATGGTTCTAGACCATGGAATGAATATTGAATGGACTGTAGGGGAAAGCCATAGGACCCCAAACACAAAGAATGGACTAAAAGGAGGGAAATTGACCAAGATCCACTGAGGGTCGCACAGAGGGTCGATGATCATCCGACCCTAGGTGATCCTGAGGATCGACCCTCAATGTTTGGGAAGTCCAGATTGGGGAGGGTCACACCCAGGGTCGATCATGACTCCGACCCTACCTCCGACCCTCAGTTAATAGAATGGTTTTAAAATTCTAAATAAATTCTAATTAAATTCTATCGACTTTGTTAGGTCTTCTAGCAATATAGTAACATTGTAAAGGTGATTCTAAAGCTTGGGAAGGTATCTACTAGCAAGCTAAGGTGAGGGAACAAGACCTAAACTAACTGGTTAATAATAAAATATTTTATTTCTTGAGTCCAACGCCATATTGATTCTATGTGTGTATGCTTGTATGTGCATTCAACATGTCATCCAATATTTCTATTATTTGTTCATGCATATTTATTTTACTGTTATAACATGATGATGATGATGATAGGAATAGGCATGTGAATGTTTGTGTTTGGCCAGTGTATATGGTGCGGGTAGGAATGGTATCAACCGGTACAACCATGACCGTTCTTCATGGGGTGTATATTGTGCCATTATCTACTCAAGTCATGTCCATTGATGTCGTCGTATCGCCATTACCTTAACTGAACTATTATGTTGTAGAGTATCAGGGGAGGTGGTCTCGGTCCTTGTAGTCTCTGACTCTACCGGGGGGCCTTAGCTCTATCTCTATGGATGTTCTGAGGGATGCTGGGGTGAGAGGATCCTTGAGGACACCTTTTCAGCTGACATGCCTCCCATATATTATTCTTCAGACTATGCATAGAGCTACGTTGCCTAACTTGAGAAGTAACTTGCCCTATGGGCGGCTGATCTCCACCTTGCTCGCTCGTCTACAGGTGGACCTAGTAGATGAGAGGATCCTTGAGGACACCTTTTCAGCTGACCTTGATTGGGAGGCCATCAGCAGGATGGGCATGAGAGAGATACAGGTCAGGGATGATGAGAAAAATGCTATGAGATGTCCTCTCACTTGGGTAATGGCAGCAGATGCAGAGGCGACAGCAGCAGCAGCAGCAGAGGTAGTAGCAAAGGCAGCAGCAGAGGCATACAAGGGTGATGATGAGGAGGATGATGATCGAATGTACATGGATGTGGATGCCATCCCTCCCCCATCGCCACAACATTCTACTGGAGCTGGCCCTTCTAGAGCTTCTCATTCAGCTGGCTCTTCACGCCCACCACCAGGTGACATGATGGGTCTGTTACGTGATATTTGGGAGGCTCAGCGCATGACTGATTAGAGAGTAGGAGAGCTTCTAGATGCCCAACACTCTACATACCAGCGGGTAGCAGATCTGACACCTAGTCTCCGAGCGACTCAGACTCAGGTGGCCTGGCTCGTGAGAGTATATGCTGTGGACTACGATAGAGATCGTGAGGCACCTCTTCCTCCAACACCTCCAGTTCCATGATATCATTTATTTATTTTTCCCTTTTATACTATAGAGTAACTGTCTAGATTGTGGACTGTACTCTGATTTGGATGTATATTTGTCTTATTCCCATTTGGATATCTATATATTCATTTATATTTGGTTTCCCCTTTACATATGTGCATTATTCTTTTTCTTAGTTTATGTCTCATACAACACATGTTCTTATGGTGTGTTCTTATTACAGCTATTAACTTTATCCTAACTCAGTTCATGACTCATGTGGAAGTAGTTAGGTCAATGGGTAGAACCTAGAAAGCTCTGATACTAAGTTGTCACACCCCAATTCTGGTCTAACCAGAATGGTGTGATGAACCGCCAATAAACCCATGGTTTACCCAGGATCTCGTATAGGTCGTACCCACTATATCAAACCACACTCACATTCCACATTAATAATCAGAGGTAATAAAAAAATAAGCGAAAGTCTTACAGATAATGAACTGAGAGTCTAACATTGATAAATAAGTATTTAATCCAATTATCTCCAAACCATAAGACATAAAAATAAATAATCAATTACATATCTGATGTTTAAATTATAACTAAACTTAAGCAAAAATACATTGGTTGCACTCGCACGATGAATCATTCGCATCTTGTTTAGCTTCTATGTCCATCATAGCAACGTGTCCATACGTCGGCCCATTCATAAATTCTTCAACGGTAGGACCTACATCATCAACTAAAAATATTCGACGTCGAAAGGGTGAGCACACATCCCCTGATGCCCTACCCATACCAACACATAAGCCCGTAATGGTGAGGGCTTGCAAATTGGGCTCGCAACTAACCAATCCTAATGCTAAACAGTATATCCAAAGCCTCACCTCAGCATCCCTCAATAAATCCATAGAGATAGAGCTAAGCCCCCTGGCAGAGTCAGAGACCAAAAGATCCAAGACCACCTCCCCTGATGCCCTATGAGATAATAGTTCTACTAAGGTAATGGCAATACGATGATGTTGGTGGGCAAAACTTGAGTAGAGATAGAGCTAGAGTCTGGGGACAAGGTCGAAGACCACCATGCCACATCCTCCCCCTAATGCTCCACTTGTATCCAATACACCAACCACACACATACATTCACATGCCTATCCCTAGCATCATCATCATCATTATATTATAAATAAACAGAATTAAATATGCATGAACAGTAATAGCCAGAATATTGGATGACATGTGAGATGCACATTACAAGCATATAAGCATAGAATCAATCATGGCATTGGACTCAACAAAAATAAAGTAGTTTGTTATTATCCAATTAGTTTAGGTCTTGTTCCGTCACCTGTTAGCAATACTCGATCTCCTTTCAAGCCTTAAAATTCTATTTGAATTGATTTAACAACCTAAAAGTTATATGAATTTAAGTTAGGGTTCATATGTGACATGTTACAGTAGTCGAAAATCGAAACAGAGCACTGATAGGTGTCTGATTGGTCCTATGGTCTCATACTGTATCGACCTTACTGCCTATCATCGATACCCTACGGTCGTATATGGTGCGACCGTAGCTGCGACCATATTATTTTTGAAATCTTCCCAAATGCCTATGGTCGATCCTCTGGTCATACTGGTCATGCTATGGTCAACCGTAGCTGTGACCTTGAGATTTCAAATCACAATCTACATCTAATTTGAGTTCTTCCTGGGTCAATTCTTCTGTTCTTCAATGTGGTTTATTCTAAGGTCATCCTATAGCCATCATTAGTAATTTTTTGTCAACCTTAATCATCAAATCGTTCCTCTTGGGATTTTCTCAAGGAAATCACATAGATCATAATAGGTTGATATTGCCTATCTTCCATAGAAGTCTTATACTTAGAGTTTACATCTCCTAAGATTTGTTTCATACCTTTGCCTGTGATTGAGAGCCAATCTCTTCTCAGAAAATTCTTCTCCTTAGCTTTTTCTTCTTCTTCTTCTTTTCCTTCTGTTCCTTCTCTTTCTCTAGGGTTTACTAATGTTCTAAAAGAGTGAAAAAAGGGCCGAGGGACGTCCTTTATATAGAGGAAAACTCTCCATATAGAGTCCTCTTTCAATTAAGAAAGCAATCCCTTAGTTTAGGAAAGTCTCCAAAACTTGAAGTCTGATATGGGTTCTCACGGTCAATCATACAGTAGCATAAACCGTCAACCGTAGGGTCAAAATCATTGATCGTGGGGTACTGGATTTGAGATTTTTTTTTCCTTTATGGTCAACCATACCTACCCAGGTATTCGACCTTAGGTATGTTTTCAGTGTTTTTAACTTGATTCTCATACCTAGTTTGTGATCTATCTTCACACGCTTGGTCCACTTGGTCCAAGAATGATGGAAAGACCTGGCACGACACGGTTAGACCAAGTTAGTGGAGTGCGGATCTTACACAACAACAACAGTAGCTAGAGCCTGAACTGAGGCTAGAATGGGTACTAGTCTTCGTATTCGGAGAGTAGAGGAGGTACCCCGACCATCCACTAGTGATGAGGTGGAGGACGAGTCTAATGACGGTGTAAGCACCCCATTTTTTGCCATCCTCAGCATGCAAAGGTCTGAGTGAACCCATATGGCAAGTTTGAGTCTTGATCCAAATTTTAGAATTTTAGCTAAGACTTCGAGGTGATTTTTGACTGGCACCACAGGAAGGTCACAGGCTGAAACCTACATGAATGTGTAGGTCTTGGAATTGCCTTCAAAATGAGACTAGAATCATTCAATTCTAATATCAAACGAAGAAGATATGACCATTTTTGTTGGATGATATGTATAAGGAGGTTTCTAAAATTATCGTGAATATCCATGGGCTTACATGTAAATTATCGTAAGTTAAATTATTTAAATTTCAAACCATCATATCTTGATCATCTGACTTTTGAATTAGGTGATTCAAGTGCCACTATTCTTTATTTTCAACACTCTTCAAAGTGGACATAAAGAATCCCAGACAGAGGTCACTAGTGGGTCCCATGCAAGCTTGCATGTAGAATTATCGATAAAACTTCAGTTCTTCATATTTTGGTCATTCAACATCCAAATTAGGTGATTCAAGTGTCAATGTGTTCCATTTTGTATCCTCTTCAAAGTGGACATGAAGAATCCTGGGCAGAGGCCATTAGTGGGTCCCATGCAAGCTTTCATGCAGAATTATTGATAGAACTTCCATTCTTTATATCTTGGCTGTCCTACGTCCGAATCAGATGATTCAAGCATGTTTATTCTCCATTTTCAGCATTCTACAATGTGGATGTGGAAAATTTGAGACAGAGACTGTCGAAGAATCCCAAGAGGAATTACAGCTGAAATGGTTCATGAATGATAGAGAGAGAAAACCCAATCACCAACCCAAGCTAAGCCAGTCCAATCCGGCCTAGCTCAAATTAATAAGGCCAAATTGGTCCAACCCTTGATACACATGCATGTGTATTATATATCATGTTATATTGTATGTAGTATATATTATATTACATAATTAAGATATGGTCATAATCTATATAAAAAAAAGGTGGCTGCATGGGGAACATGAGGTGTAGCCGTAGGAGTTGTTTAAGGAAAGAAGAAGAAGGTAATAAGGCTAGGTGTCAAGTTAGGGAGGAAAAAAAATAAAAAAAATCCAAGGAGACGAAAGATTCGGTGGGACTAGCTTTGAGAAGGAAAGGAAGAGGAGGATAACTTGGGTGGATGTTTGATATGGTAAAAAGGTTAGAGAGTGATGTTGGCCATGTGTTAAGATAGAAATAAATAGAGATAATATAATGAGGTGTTAAAAACTCCACAAGGCTAGCTAGTGTTGGGGTTGGTTAGAATTCTCTTAGGAAAGAAGTAAAAATTAAGAGATGAAAGCATGAGGTGTCATTGCTTTAAGAAAGAAAGAAAAAAACTAAGAAGAAAAGTGTAAGGTGTCAAGAAACCCAAAGAAGGGCTGGGTTATTGATCGACAAAGAAGAATAGGAATGAATTAGGGTCGAGGGGATCTCTAAGAAGAACAAAAAAGGAAGCTGGGTGGTCAGCTGATAGAAAAGAAAAGGTTTAGATCTTGATGGAGAGGAATCAAAGGAGAATCGGATCAGCTGAAAAAAAAAAGGAAAAAAAATTTAAGAATGGAAATGCCGACTCAGCCAAAGGAGAAAAGAAAAAAGATTTGAGATCCATAGCACATCGAGGAGGAGAATAAAAAAGAAAAGAGAGACAGTGAGAGGGGGGGATCATGGAGAGACTGATCAGGGAGAAAGGGAGAGAGCTGAGAAAAAAGAAATAGAGAAGAGGATGATGAAAAAGAAGGGGGATGATTCGAAGAAGAAGAAGAGAGAAAGAGGTAAACTGCCCAACCTTACCTGAAACCACCATGGTCGCACCATCTTCAACTTGTCTCCTTCACTCCTTGATGCACCAAACTCAAACCCCACCCTCCTGATCCTTGAATGGTCGACATCTCACAGCCCTCAATCATCACCCTTAAACCCCAACTCAATCCCCAACATCCTACCTGCAATAATGATCTGCACCAATTCCCTTAAACCCGACACCTGTAACTCTAAAGTGATACCCAGCCACCACACCACCATCATCCCTAAAACTAAATCCCTACTTACCTATAACCTGGTTTGAACCCACCATGACCTACGGCCAGCACAACCCCCGACCCTCAGCAGAACTGATTACATCCAACACCTTCACCTGCAACACCACATAGTAATCTCATCACCTCCATTTGCACAACCGCTCCACCTCATGACCACTGCACCTACCCATTGCTCAAACTCCAAATCCTACAATAATCTCAGCTCCAATGACCTGCTGTAACATCAACCATTCCACCTTATCACTAACCCAACCGAACACAATTCCCTTCACACCTATCACCAGTCATCTGCCTTGTATCACCACTTGGTTTCCTCTTAATCGAAAATTTCACCACACCATCATACCTCCACCATGCACACCCCAAACCCAATTCACTACCAAACCTCCCAACCAACTCTATAAACCACTCAACCGAACCCTTCATTCCCTATTCATCATTAACCAATCAAGTCCCACTACTCCAACATACCCGATGACTATGTATGCATACTCTAATTCCACCTGTTAAAGTCATACCCTCCACTTCATGCACCCTCCAACCTGATCACACATCAATCCTAGCCATACGATCTGTACGATCTGCCCCCATCATCATCAGCCATCCGATCCCATCAACCAAAACTCTTGATCTGCAATCCCTACTCTTGATTAGCATTTCCAACCTTTAATCTCCCCCATCACAGCCACTAATTTCAAGTCTAATGTGGTGTGAAATTAATTTAATCTGAGCCATTGATTTTCATCTGATGATGTGATGTGAAATTAATTTAATCTGAGCCACTGATTTTCATCTGATGATCTGATGTGAATTTGAGCCATTGAAGTCTGATCTACTGATGTTGATATGATCTAAACTGTTGACTTAAGCTTGATCTTGAATTAATCTAATCTGATTTTGATTACATTGATGATGATCGATTACATCAAGTTTTAGTAGTCGATCAAATATGATCTTGGTCACAATGTTGATGATTGATGCATCGAATCTAGACCATAGATCTAAAAGTTGTTTTAATACATGTGATGCACGTACTTTACTTAGTTCACATGCTTGCTACGTTTGGAATGCACTCACATGTTGATCCCACCACATGTTGTTATATTTGGGGTAAGACCCGTGTCAATCTAACCCGGTCTTACCACTTTGAACCAGGTTTACCCATCATGGTCGAATCAAGTGGACCAAGGGCGTGAAGGAGATCGAGATCCCAGGTATCAAATCGACCCAAAAACACTTAAAAAGAGGGAAGGGTCGCACACCCAGCTAAGCAGGGTTGGACCTCCCAAAACAGAAAGTCAGACCCTCAGTTTTGAAGGGAGGGTTAGACAGCTTTTGAACCCTAGGGTCGACGGGATCATCGACCCTCCCATCGACCCTCGGATCCTGCCGAAAATAGAAACTAGGAAATTTTGAGATTTTCGATTGGATTCCTTCCTAATCTCAGAGGGGCTTATTTTAGGATATTTATAGCCTATTTAAAGGACGTCCCTAAGCCACTTTCACTCCTTTCATAACCCTAATAGAATTGAGAGAAAGAGAGGAGAAGGAAAAGAGGAAGAAGAGAGACAAGCAAGAGAGCTTAGCAAAAAGGAGAAGAATTTCAGAGAAACAGTAATCTTCTTAGGTATAGATACTAATTCCATGAGTTTCTACAGACCTTAGGATAGTTATTGGAGAGAGAGTGATCTCGAAGAAACCCAAACCATCCATCCATGGTTAGGTTTTCATGAAAAACCCTAGGAGAATGCATGAAAGCCATCTAGGAGGATAATTCATGGTTTCAGACCATGGAATGAGTGTTGAATGGAATGTAGAAGCAAGCCATAGGACCCCAAACACGAAGAATGGATTAAAAAGTAGAAATTGGACCAGAGTGCACCGAGGGTCGCACCCAGGGTCGATAGGCCATCCGACCCTAGGTGTTTCTGACCATCGACCCTCAGCATTCGGGAAGTCCAGAAAGAGGGGAGGGTCGATAGACCCATCGACCCTAGCATCGACCCTAGCATCGACCCTCAGTTGACAGAATGGTTTTTAAATTCAGAATTAATTCTAATTAAATTCTATCGACTTTGTTAGGTCTTCTAGCAATATAATAACATTGTAAAGGTGATTTTAAAGCTTAGAAAAGTATCTTATAGCAAGCTAAGGTGAGGAACTCCAAACTAAATTGGTTAATAATAAACTGTTTTCTATTTCTTGAGTCCTATGCCATGCTTGATTCTATGCGAATATGTTTGTAATGTGCATACAGCATGCCATCCAATATTTCTATTACTTGTTCATGCATATTTACTTTATCGTTTATAACATGATGATGATGATGATGATAGGAATAGGCATGTGCTTGTATGTGTGTGGTTGATGTGCTTGATGCGAGCGAGTATCAGGGGAGGTGTGATGAGAACATCAATAAACGTTGATCTTTGGCGGGTCTCAGCACTTTAACTCTATCTCTAACTCAAGTCTTGTGCATTGGCATCGTCGTATTGCCATTACTTTAGCAGAACTATTATGTCCTAGGGTATCAGGGGAGGTGGTCTCGGTCCTTGTAGTCTTTGACTCTACCGGGGGGCCTTAGCTCTATCTCTATGGACATTCTGAGGGATGCTGGGGTGAGGCCTTGGATACATTTTTGGCATTAGGATTGGTTAGTTGCGAGCCCAGTTTGCAGCCCTCGCCAACAGGGGCTTACGTGTTGGTATGGCACTATATAGCAATAAACGTAACCTTTGTTATATAATGTTCATGGTTGGGTGCATGTGAGTTGACGATAAACGTGATCTTCGGGTAACGTCACACACTCGTGTATAGAGGCGGAGTCAATAAACGCGACCTTTGGCTACCTCAACCTTTCTATTGCATCCTGCAAACTTTAAACCGGACCAAAGATATAAATTGATCTGCATGCATATGTATTGTTGCATTGTTTTGGCTACTCACTGAGCCGTGATGTGTGCTCACCCCTCGACGTCGAATATTTTTAGTTGATGATGCAGGTTATACCGTTGAAGAATATATGAATGCGTCTACGTACAGAAACGTGGCAGCAATGGAAGCTGGAGCTGAAGAGGATACACACGACTCCTCTTGCGAGTGCAACTCGTGTGTATTTGATTAGATATTTTATAGGTTTCTTTATTGGATTTATTAAGACATGTATTTGGTATTTAAATATTTATGTCTCAGTTGAAAACAGACTAATTTGCTATTAAATTATTAATATCATCTTAGATTCTCAGTTCATTTATTTACAAGATTTCCGCTATTGTGTATTTACTCTGATTATGATTATGGATGCGTGTAAGTTTGGATAATGCGGGGATAGCCTATTTGAGATCCTGGTTGAACCGTTGGTTATTTAGCGGTTCATCACACTATTCTGGTTAGACCAGAATTGGGGTGTGACAACTTGGTATCAGAGCTTCTCAGGCCTTGCCCGCCAAACTGACACACATTCAAGACCATTGTGAACTGAGATAGGATAAATTAAAAGCTTTAATACAAACACATTGTAAGCACTAGTGATGATTGAGACCAAATTTAAAAAGAGAATAATGCATCTATTAAAGGGAAAACAAGTTACATACAATGAGTGAGAGAAACGAAAAATATATACATAACTAAAGTAGAGTACAGTCCACAACCCGAACAGTTACTCTGTAGTACAAGGAAAAATAGAATTACACTCAGGAAGCTGGAGGTGAAGGAGGAGGCGGTGCCTCACGGTCTCTGTCGTAGTCCTCAGCATAGACTCTAGTCAACCAGGCTATCTGAGTCTGGGTCGTCTGTAGACTAGCTGTGAGACCGGCTATCCTCTGATCAGTCGCACGCTGCACCTCTAGGAGCTCTCCCATCTGCGCGTCTGATGCGTGCTGAGCAGCCAACAGCTCATCCATCCTCAGATCAGATCTGCACTGAGCATCCCTGATCTCCTGCAGCATCTCCATCATGTCAGAAGGTTGGAGTGAAGGACCAGCCGCATGGGAAGGACCAGCCTCAGGCACTGGATCCGCCGCAGAAGAAGTACCAATTCCAGCCGCATGAGTAGGTGAAGGCGGTGGTATCGAGTCGACGTCCATAAAAATACGATCGTCATCGTCAATCAGATCCACACGAGCTCTAGCAGCAGCAGCAGCCTCAGCATCAGCTATCTCGATACGAGTGTGAGGGCGCACCATCGCGTTCCTCTCCTCATCACTAACCTCAGCATCTCGCAGCCCCATCTTGCAGATAGCCTCTCAGTCTAGAGGCGACGAAAAGGTCTTCTCCTGGATCTTCTCATCTACCAGATCCACCCCCAGACGGGTCAGTAGCACTGTAATCATGCGTCCATAGGGTAGATTACCCCTATGATCGGACAATGTAGCACTAATCATCGTCCGCATGATGATGTATGGAAGGCAGACGGGTTGTCGAGTGCATATACTGTATATCAGGAACTGGGTCAGCTGAGACACCCTCTCATAGTGCCCACTCTGTGGGATCAGATTATGCTGGATAATCTTACAGAAGACCCGTGGAGCTGGACGCAGATAACAAGCTCTCATCTGCCAACGATCAGGACGGAGCAACTGGTTGTCGATCTCTACCCTCATCTCCATCTCAACAAACTGTGGCTCTCCCGACGTACAGTACACCATGGGGCCATCATAGGGAATGCCCAACAGATCGGCCAGCTGCCGATAATCAAAGGAAATGTGCACCCCCTTGACGTAACTGGTGATGCGCAACTCCTGACCATGCTCGACGTCATTGTAATTCCCCACCACCTGGAGATTACAATAGAACTTGCGCACCAAATCTGGGCATGTGCACGCGTCGTATGTGATGACAGGGAGCCACCCCATATCACCAAACGCTCCCTCTACATTGAACAAGGCTAGCTCAGCCAAGTTCACCATGCGACCCCATTCAACCTTCTTACGGGCATAGTCAGCATACTGTGCCTCAGCTTCATTCGAACGGAAGCGAAGTGGATCACGCACTCTGGGTACTTTAGTACGGGCCATAGTATCTGCAAAATAAGAAAGAAAAAGGAAACAAGGAGTTAGCAGGATAAAAATCTAAAATTTGATTTAATAACGACGTAGGTCGACCATAAAACCCCATTTCTCACCATACAAGTGGGTATGAGAACTTACGTAGGTTAAAAACATGTCCTACAACCCACATACAGTAGGAAATTTTAACTGACAAAGCTCAATTTGAAGAAATTCAAGAAAAATTAAAAATTTCGACAAATTAGGGCAAAAAGAAAGAATTTTAAGTTTCTCAATAACCAACCGATGACACTCAAAAATTTTTGAGGGCTTTCGTTCCTCGAGACACCAATAACAAAAGCCCCCAATAAAAATCGAATTTTTACGGTTGGAAAAAGTTTAATTTGGAAAATATGAGTTAAATGGGTAAAAACCTAGAAAAGAAAACCTAAAAACAGGTAAAGATGAGAGGATATACCTGTAGGGATGACGTGGATGTCGAAACCCGGAGTTAAACCGACCAAAAACAGTGGAGTAGCACTGTAGCAACTCAGAGAGTAGATCGAAACGGAGGAGGAATAGTGAGAAATGACCCAGAATCGGATCTTAAAAATCTGATTTTTGGTCCGAGGGTCGGACAATTCGACTGGAACCATCGACCCTCGGATCGACCCTCCAATCGACCCTCGGCTCTCGGGAATATGACAGAAAATCGAGGGTCGGAACTGAGGGTCGGATACGAATCGACCCTCGCATCGACCCTCAGCTCTCGGGAAGAACAGGTCATTTCCAGGGTCGGATACCAAGGGTCGAACATACCATCGACCCTCACCATCGACCCTGCATGGAAAAGACAATATTTTTTTTATAAAATGAGCTAGAATTGGAATTGATTATCGGTTAGTGTGCCTACATGAAATATAAATGACTTTTAACCTATTTTGATGATTTTCAGGCACCACCCATCACCGAAAAGAATTATGTCTGGACATAGAGTGACTCGACAGACCCGAAACACAGTCCCAGCACCACCACCAGTGGAGGAGACTAGTCAAGAGAATAACCATGCACCGGAAAATCCAGAACCGGTAAACCCTACAAATTTACCACCTCCACCACCCGAGCTAGCAACAGTGGTGATGAATCTGGCACAGCAACTACAGCAGATGCAACACGCACAGGCTCAGATGCAGGTTACCATGGGGATTATGTTCCAAACCACTCAGGCTGCACCCATGCACACCGGATAAGCTAGTGCGGCACCAGTAGGTAACCAACCAGCCCCTCAGACACCTCAACAACCGGCGGCACCGATTCCAGTGCAGGTACCGGAAGCAGCTCAGGGAAATTACCAGTATCCACCTTATATGTTTGGGGCAAACCCCCAGAATCAGCTGGACCACTCCCGACTAGTGAGAGATTTTTGAAGATGAAACCCAGAGAATTCAACGGCAAGCCGTCTGATCCATTATGGCCAGCACACTAGATAGACGAGATGGAGAGAAACTTCCTCATGATGACTATTACAGAGGAAGAGAAAGTACTATGCGCCACCTTCATGCTCAAGGGCGACGCACACCATTGGTGGAAATCCACAAAGACATATCTACTGACCAAGCACGCACTACTGACATGGGCTATATATAAAGAAGCCTTCTTTGAGAAATATTTTCCACGGAGCTTCAGAGATTCGATGGAGAAGGAGTTCCTGAGTCTTTATCAGGGACAAATGCCAGTGGATGTGTACCAACAACGTTATGAAGAGTTGTTTTTCTTCGCACCACTGAGTATGCAAGAAGAAGAAACCAAAACCCATAGGTTTGTCACGGGACTGAGAGGAAGCATTAGAGAACACGTTCTGGGCTTAGAAAAGAAGATTTATAATGAAGCTGTCCAGATCGCTCGAGTGATTGAATCGAGCCAGAAGTAGAGTTATTTTACTCAGAACAAAGGCATCAAAAGGCCAGCCGGGAATTCTTACAACGGAGGCAATATTAGGACGTATAAGCCTTTCCGTCCACAGAATTTTAATGTTGTAACCAAGACTAATTCAGCAGCTCAAACTCAGCAAAAGCCAAATTCTGAAGGCCCGAAGTGTTTTAACTGCAACCAACCGGGACATATAGCAAGAGAGTGCCCAAAGCCCAAGAAACAATTCCATCAAGGACGTGTATATGCTGTTACGTCCGAGGATGCGGCCGCATCACCCGATGTGGTCACAAGTATGACTGAAATATTTCAAAGTTATGATTACATTGAATGAGCATGTAGACTAAATAAAGAAAAATCATAGGTATTGTACCTATAAATGGCGTACCTGCCAGAGTACTCTTCGATTTCGGAGCTACTCATTCATTTATATCTGTGTCATTTGGAAAGAAGATAAACTCACCCATCAAGACTTTAGACTACAAATTACTTGTACGGTCACCGATGGGGTTAGAAGTGGAACTAGAGAAAGGTTATGGACCATGTCCAGTTCTCATTGGGGAATAGATTTTAGATGCAACATTGATACGACTTGAGATGGCAGACTTCGATGTCATCTTAGGATTGGATTCGTTAGCTCGGCATTCTGCAAATCTGTTATGCGCCAAGAAGAAGCTAACGTTCAAAGACAAGGAAGGGGCAGAGTTTAGTTTCTCGGGAACCAAACTTCCCCGGAGACGCAAGCTCATACTTTTAGCATTAAAGGCTAAGAAGTGCCTTGAGAAGGGAGCAGTCGGGTATCTAGTATCAGTGGTCGACCTAACCAAGGAAGCACCACGAATGGAAGACATTGATGTCGTGCAGGATTACCCTAACGCATTTCCAGAGGAACTACCCGGATTACCACCCGACCGTGCCACAGAGTTTGTAATAGACCTGATACCTGGAGCCGCACCAGTATCAAAAGCACCTTATAGAATGGCTCCTTCTGAACTGAAGGAATTAAAAGTGCAATTACAAGAACTGCTGGACAAGGGTTATATTCGACCCAGTATATCTCCATGGGGGGCACCGGTACGGTTCGTGAAAAAGAAAGATGGTAGCGTTCGATTATGTATCGACTATTGGGAGTTGAACAAACTGACAATCAAGAATCGATATCCACTACCCAGGATCGATGACTTGTTCGATCAGTTATAAGGAGCAAAAGTATTTTCTAAGATCGATCTTCGATCGGGTTACCATCAGCTGAAGATTAAAGAAGGTGATATTCCGAAGACAGCATTCAGGACCAGATATGGACATTATGAATTTTTGGTTATGTCATTCGGATTAACTAATGCCCCGGCAACGTTCATGGAACTTATGAACCAAGTTTTCCATGATATGTTGGATACGTCGGTTATAGTATTTATTGATGATATATTGGTATACTCCAAGGACAAAGAAACCCATGTCAAGAACCTAAACGCAGCCCTACAACGTTTAAGGAAAGAGAAACTATATGCCAAATTTTTTAAGTGTGAGTTTTGGCTAAGTGAAGTCGCATTCCTAAGCCATGTAGTATCCGCTGAAGGAATCAAAGTGGACCCCTGAAAAATCGAGGCTATTGTGAAGTGGGAAGCACCAAAGAGCGTTTCAGAAATTAGAACTTTTCTGGGTCTAGCTGGTTATTATCGGAGATTCGTAGAAGACTATTCTCAGATTGCCGTACCTCTCACCAGTTTGACTAAGAAAGGTGAAAAGTTTGTGTGGACTGACAAATGTGAGAAGAGCTTCCAGACATTGATGGCCAGATTGATATCCGCCCTGATTTTGACCATTCCCGTTCCAGGACAGACATTTACTTTATATACTGATGCATCGGGATTGGGATTGGGATGTGTGCTTATGCAAGGAGAACAAGTAATTGCTTATGCGTCAAGACAGTCGAAGGTACATGAGAAAAATTATCCCACTCATGATTTGGAGCTAGTGGCAGTAGTACATGCTGTCAAGATATGGAGACATTATTTATATGGGGAGAAATTCCAGATTAAGTCGGACCATAAAAGTCTTACTTATTTATTTAATCAGAAGGAGTTGAATATGAGACAAAGAAGATGGCTAGAATTATTGAAAGACTATGATTGTGATATCCAGTATCATCCAGGAAAAGTGAACGTGGTAGCAGATGCATTGAGCAGAAAAACAATGATAAAATCCCAAGGAGAAGTCAGCAGAATTGCAGCAATGTGTACTACTGGAATGGTATTCAATCACGGCAACGAGCAATATGTGATAGATACAACGGATGGATCAGCCAATCAAGGGTTTATTCATCGGTTTTCAAATATGTTCGCGGCATTGAAAATTTTACCGGATATAGTGGACGAAGTGAAGACAGCTATCAAATTAGATCCTTATTTGAGAATAGTACAAAAAGATATCGAGAAAGGTAGGACCAACCCTGAGTTCACCTTAGATGACGAGAAGGTACTGAAATACAAAGGAAGAATATGTGTACCCGGAACAGAAAATATGGACATTAGACACCGACTGATGAAAGAAGCCCATACCACCATTTATTCAATACATCCTGGAAGTACAAAAATGTATCATGATCTAAAGAAGTTATATTGGTGGAGAGGAATGAAAGCAGATGTAGCCAAGTTCGTGTCTCAATGCCTAAATTGTCAGAAAGTAAGGCTGAACGACAAAGACCCGCAGGACTGTTACAGCCATTACCAGAACCAGCATGGAAATGGGACTGCATCACTATGGACTTCGTCACGGGGCTACCATTGACTCCTCGAGTAGTTGACGCAGTTTGGGTGATTATGGACCGTCTGACTAAGACAGCTCGCGTCATACCGATACGACCCCAATATACACTTGAAAGGTTAGCAAAGCTGTATGTGGATAATATTGTTCGATTACATGGTGTTCCAAAAAGCATTGTGTCCGATAGAGATCCACGATTTACTTCCAAATTTTGGGAAGGACTACAAAAGGCTATGGGTACAACATTGAAGTTCAGTACTGCATTCCACCCACAGACAGATGGACAGTCAGAACGTACAATCCAGATTCTAGAAGATATGCTACGAGCATGTGTGATTGATTTTAAAGGATCATGGGACGAAAAGTTACCATTGATCGAGTTCGCCTATAACAACAGCTATCAGGCTACTATACAGATGTCACCTTATGAAGCACTGTATGGCAGGAAGTGTCGAACTCCTTTGTTTTGGAATGAAGTTGGAGAACGTAGTATTGTTGGACCAGAATTTGTTGAAGAGACTTGTGGAGTGGTTGATATCATCAAGGAAAGAGTGAGAACAGCTCAGAACCGTCAGAAGCAATATGCAGACACTCGACGAAGAGATCTAGAGTTCGTCGTAGGTGATAAAGTATTTTAGAAGGTATCGCCTATGCGAGGATTGAAGAGGTTCGGACAGAAAGGGAAACTAAGTGTGGAAAAGTAGCTTATCAGTTAGCACTACCACCATCTATGTCAAGTGTACATGACGTATTTCACATTTCTCTATTGAAGAAGTATGTCAAGGACCCAATGCATGTTTTGACAGTGGATTTGCCAGAATTGACTGATGATTTGACATTTGAAGTAACACCAATAGAAATCACTAGTCGAAAGGTTCAACGTCTACGCAACAGAGATATCTACTATGTTAAGGTCATATGGAAAAGTAGAGACATGGAAGAAATTACATGGGAAGAAGAAAATGCTATGTTAAAGCAATACCCTTACTTATTTGATTCAGAAGGTACGTACAATTTCGAGGACAAAATTTTTATAAGTTGGGGGGAATTGTATGACCCGTGTCAATCTAACCCGGTCTTACCATCCTGAACCAGGTTTATCCATCATGGTCGAATTAAGTGGACCAAGGGCGTGAAGGAGATCGAGATCCCAGGTATCAAATCGACCTAAAAACACTTAAAAAGAGGGAAGGGTCGCACACCCAGCTAAGCAGGGTCGGACCTCCCAAAACAGAAAGTCAGACCCTCAGTTTTGAAGGGAGGGTCGGACAGCTTTTGAACCCTAGGGTTGACGGGATCATCGACCCTCCCATCGACCCTTGGATCCTGCCGAAAATAGAAACTAAGAAATTTTGAGATTTTCGATTGGATTCCTTCCTAATCTCAAAGGGGCTTATTTTAGGATGTTTATAGCCTATTTAAAGGACGTCCCTAAGCCACTTTCACTCCTTTCAAAACCCTAATAGAATTGAGAGAAAGAGAGGAGAAGGAAAAGAGGAAGAAGAGAGGCAAGCAAAAGAGAGCTTAGCAAAAAGGAGAAGAATTTTAGAGAAACAGTAATCTTCTCAGGTATGGATACTAATTCCATGAGTTTCTACAGACCTTAGGATAGTTATTGGAGAGAGAGTGATCTCGAAGAAACCCAAACCATCCATCCATGGTTAGGTTTTCATGGAAAACCCTAGGAGAATGCATGAAAGCCATCTAGGAGGATGATTCATGGTTTCAGACCATGGAATGAGTGTTGAATGGAATGTTGAAGCAAGCCATAGGACCCCAAACACGAAGAATGGATTAAAAAGTGGAAATTGGACCAGAGTGCACCGAGGGTCGCACCCAGGGTCGATAGGCCATCCGACCCTAGGTGTTTCTAACCATCGACCCTCAGCATTCGGGAAGTCCAGAAAGAGGGGAGGGTCGATAGACCCATCGACCCTAGCATCGACCCTAGCATCGACCCTCAGTTGACAGAATGGTTTTTAAATTCAGAATTAATTCTAATTAAATTCTATCGACTTTGTTAGGTCTTCTAGCAATATAATAACATTGTAAAGGTGATTTTAAAGCTTGGAAAAGTATCTTATAGCAAGCTAAGGTGAGGAACCTTAACTCCAAACTAATTTGGTTAATAATAAACTGTTTTCTATTTCTTGAGTCCTATGCCATGCTTGATTCTATGCGAATATATTTGTAATGTGCATACAGCATGCCATCCAATATTTCTATTACTTGTTCATGCATATTTACTTATCGTTTATAACATGATGATGATGATGATGATAGGAATAGGCATGTGCTTGTATGTGTGTGGTTGATGTGCTTGATGCGAGCGAGTATCAGGGGAGGTGTGATGAGAACATCAATAAACGTTGATCTTTGGCGGGTCTCAACACTTTAGCTCTATCTCTAACTCAAGTCTTGTGCATTGGCATCGTCGTATCGCCATTACTTTAGCAGAACTATTATGTCGTAGGGTATCAGGGGAGGTGGTCTCGGTCCTTGTAGTCTTTGACTCTACCGGGGGCACTTAGCTCTATCTCTATGGACATTCTGAGGGATGCTGGGGTGAGGCCTTGGATACATTTTTGGCATTAGGATTGGTTAGTTGCGAGCCCAGTTTGCAGCCCTCGCCAACAGGGGCTTACGTGTTGGTATGGCACTATATAGCAATAAACGTAACCTTTGTTATATAATGTTCATGGTTGGGTGCATGTGAGTTGACGATAAACGTGATCTTCGGGTAACGTCACACACTCGTGTGTAGAGGCGGAGTCAATAAACGTGACCTTTGGCTACCTCAACCTTTCTATTGCATACTGTAAACTTTAAATCGGACCAAAGATATAAATTGATCTGCATGCATATGTATTGTTGCATTGTTTTGGCTACTCAGTGAGCCGTGATGTGTGCTCACCCCTCGACGTCGAATATTTTTAGTTGATGATGCAGGTTATACCGTTGAAGAATATATGAATGCGTCTGCGTACGGAAACATGGCAGCAATGGAAGCTGGAGCTAAAGAGGATACACACGACTCCTCTTGCGAGTTCAACTCGTGTGTATTTGATTAGATATTTTATAGGTTTCTTTATTGGATTTATTAAGACATGTATTTGGTATTTAAATATTTATGTCTCAGTTGAAAACAGAATAATTTGTTATTAAATTATTAATATATTCTTAGATTCTCAGTTCATTTATTTACAAGATTTCCGCTATTGTGTATTTACTCTGATTATGATTATGGATATGTGTAAGTTTGGATAATGCGGGGATAGCCTATTTGAGATCCTGGTTGAACCGTTGGTTATTTAGCGGTTCATCACACTATTCTGGTTAGACCAGAATTGGGGTGTGACATTTGGAATACTCACACTCACACATCTACCTATTTGGGAATGCTTACTACTATATTTGGATTTTAACATGTCATATTTGGATTGTTCACTGCTATATTTGGATGCTTACTTTCACTTCTATATTTGGATCTCACATTGCTATGTTGGATTATTTTCATTGCTATAATTGTACATGCTGTCATATTTAATCTGCTTGCTATTGCCATTATTCATCTGCTTATTATTATCATGTTTGGAGTAAAAAAACTAGAAGAACACAATGAATAGGATAGGAAACCCTAAAATGAAAAGAACAATAATTAGGGTAGGAGATCCTTAAAATGGAGAAAGAACAAAATAATAGGGATAGGTAACCCTAGAAACCTAAATGAACAGAACAGAATTGAACAAATAAGAACAAAATAGATAGAGGAAGAACAAAAATGTAAAGAACATAACAATAGGGATAGGGAACCCTAGAATCCTAAAGAACACAACAACTTTTGAACTACGTTGTACCTGATTTCTAGGACCTCTGGAATATGTAGGAAATTTGGAGGACTCTCCAAGTACGGTACTCTTAGTCCATATGGACTATCCTGATTCAATCTCAACCATTCTTCAAGCATAAATCTCAACTTGAACAATTGAATCTAATAAAGCTCAATAATAAATCACATCCATAAGCTTTAAAAACAATTTGTTCGAACTATGTTTTGGACTTGATTTCTAAGATGGAATACGTAGACAGTTTGAGATGGACATCTCAGATTCAGTCTAAGACCGAACCATCATTTGGTTTGGTTCACTGTACTGTACATTTGCTTGTTTATTTGCTTCAAAACATGTTTGGCTAAACCCTAGGTTAGTAGAATGTAGCAACTTGGTTTAGGACATCACCCATTAACCTTAGTCATCTAATTAACCAAGCACAGTCAAAACTAGAGTATAAGGAAAGTTTAGGAGGCTAATTTTGATCTAGCGGTTCGAGTACATAACACCTTCCTAAAATCATACCCTGATACTTACCCAATCTATTGCAGACCAAAGAATCGATACATTGGGTTATGAGTCAATAGAAGTCTGACCATAGGATGAGACTACATTTTTAGAGGTCCTAGACCTTAATCTAGGTGGCGCTAACAAACATGATTTTCTTTGATATATTTTCTAGAGGAGGATCTCATTTGTCCTCACAAATGGCAATGATAGCAGTGAGGTGGGAAGCGGAGTCAGTGACAATGAGAGTGGTGATCACATGGAGGTGGATAAAACTGCTCCTATTGGAGATGTACCCCCATCTGCTAGCACTAGAGAGGCACCTCTAGTTTTTTATACTTTGAGACCATCTGTAGCTGTCCAAACTTCGAGACCATTTGCTGACTTGGGTTAGGTGCTCGACATACTCCAGCTCATGTAAACGGAACTAGAGAAGATCATAGATATGCCATATATATCAATATGGCAAGTACCAAACATAGAATGTAAATATGGCATGAATTATTCAAAAAAGTAAGATCTTATAAGCTATTTTCTAAGCATAGTAAGACATAAAAATGGTAAGAAATTGATTTTGCTAAATATGGTAAAAATCTATTTATTTTACGAAATATAGCAACACATGGCAAACATGGTATGTGCACAATCCAAACAAAGCATGTGAATGCTATAAATATGGAAATTTATCCAAATATGGCATGTGGCAACATAGCATTGGCATCCTAAACATGGTAGTGCAAGTAAATACAACAATGTAAACAAGACAGATGCTCAATCTACAGTCCAGACTCAAAGAAACTCTCACATCAATCAGATCAGATCCTCAATCTAATGGTTAGATTTCTTTAAAATATTATCATTAAGATCATCTACTCATATTTCATCAAAACAACCAAGATCGACGGCTCAAATTCATCCCACATCAAGTCATCATGATCAGACTAAGATCTAATGGTTCAGATCACTCAAAACAATAATCTAACCGTATAAAATCATTTAAATCTCTTTTGATGGCAATCCAACAGTTGATATTACTCAAAACAATTATCTAACCATTCAGATCAAGCATCAATGTATCCAAAATCAATGATTTAGATTTAATCATTAAAAATTCCAAGATCAATGGTCCATATTTATTTCACATAAAAAATCCCAAGATTAATGGTTCATAAAAGTCCTTAGGTCAATGGTCCATATTTATTTCACATCAAAATCCCGAGATCAATGGTCCATAAAAATCCCAAAATCAATGGTCCATATTTGCTTCACATCAAAATTTCAGATCAATGATCCATAAAAATTCCAGATCGATGGTCCATATTCAATCTCATTAAAATTCAAGCATACGGTCGGCTCAATCACATTAAGACTCAAGCATGTAGCTGGACCAAACTCATAAAAATTCCAGCCATAGTCAGATCAATCATATTAGAAATCCAAATCTTGATCCGATCGATCACATTAGAACTCCAAATCATGGTTGGATCAATCACATTAATTCAAATCATATAATCGAATCAATCACAATAAGATTCAAGTCATATGGATCACAATCGCATCAAATTCATGATCAAATAATCATATTTTATTCACATTAGAGGCTCCAAAAAAACATGGTTTGATGGTGCATCGGGTTCAGCAAGGTAAGAAAAATATAACTGGGTTTATAGTGGATGCTGCTGGTCGGTTTTGTGCAGGTGTAGGATCCGATGGTGTTGGAACTACATGGCTTCAGTGCATGTCCAAATGTTTATCCATGAGTTGCAAAAGGAATGACATGTGTGGAGTTCGACGGTGAGTGGAGTTTAAGTGAGGAAGAAAGGTGGTGTGGGTGGACAGATGGGTATTGATGGAGATGACCAGCATGGTGTTATGGTAGGTGTGGAAGGTTTTGGGTTATCATGGATTCTGGTTTGTGATGATCATAGATGGAGGGTCTCACAGAGGGTGGTGAGATGGTTTGATGGTGGAGATATGGAGGACAGGTGTGGGTTTGTGCAAGCAGGTGGCTTGAGGCTGGATGAGTGATATGGAGTTTGCAGGTCAGGATATCGTGAAGCAGGTGACTGGTTCAGTAGGAGATTGAGGTTGGGTTCAAGGTGGATCGGTGATCGTGCAAGAGGAGTATAAGGAGATGGGGGCAGCGGCTTACCTGAATCGTAGAGCCACCTCCAGCGGCTGCCTTCTCCTTCTTCTTTTTCTCGCTGTCGCCTCTCTTTCTGATTTCTCCCTCTTCTTCTCCTCGATCTCCCATCTCTCTGATTTTTTATTTTTTCTTCTCCCTCCCCGCTCGGTCCCTCTCTTTCTCGCTTCTGATTTTTTTCCACTCTTTTTTTTTCTTCCCCCTCTCGATTCTTCTCGGTCTGTCCTTTTCTCTCCCATGCCCCGTCTCTTCTTCTTCTGGAGCCCCCCTCCTTCTCTCTCTCGAACTTCCCTTTTTATTTATTTTATTTTTTTCTTTCTCCTCCTCCATTCTTCTTAGTTTGTCCTCTTTCTAATTTTTCTCCTCTAGATCTCACCTCTCTCTCCTCTTTTTGATATTGCCTCTCTCCTCTTTTAGATATCGCCTCCTTATCCTCTTTTAGATCTCTCTTCCATTTTTATTTCTTATTTTTTTTATTTCTTTTCTTTTTCTATTTTTGCCTCTCACATTTTCTCTTTATCTCACCGATCCCTCTTCTTCTTCTGGTCTTTGGCCGTCCCTCTCCATTCAACATATTTTCTTTCTTTTTTTGTAGATCTCTCAATCTCTCTCCAATATCTTTTCTCCTTTCTCTTTTATTTCTTTTGTTCTTTCCTTTTATTCTTTCCCTTTCCATCTGCTCTCTCTTTCCATCTTCTACCTCTCCATCTGTCTGACTCTCTCTTAATTTCTTTTTTTTTTCTTTTAGAAAAAGTCCTTCTTCTTCTAAATCTCAATCTCACAGCTTTTCTTCTCTTCCTATAATATATATATATATATATATATATATATATATATATATAATATATAATATAATATACCTATAAGATACATATATATATATATATACACATTATAATAATATATTATACATTATATAAATATATACATATAAGAAATGCATGTATATGGGTCGACGTGACTTGGTCTGGATTGGTCTGAGCTGGGCCGGGCTGAGTTGGACTAGGTTGGGTTGAACTGGTTTGAACCAAATTTGACTTTTTTTAGTCCATTTCTATCATAATTCTACATGAAATTTGATAGTCTCTATTTTAAATTTTCTATGTTCACTTTGTAGAACACTAAAAATGAGGAATATTAGAACTTGAATCACCTCATTTGAAAATAAAATGGCCAACTTATGAAATTTTGAAGTTTAAACAGGCCAATTATCGATAATTTGGCTGACCATTCTACATGGGATCCTTCGGAGACTTCTACCGAAAATCCTTTAAATCCACTTTGTAGATTACTAAAAATGGAACATAATGAAACTGAAATTATTTGATTTGGATATGGGATGACCAAAATATGAATTTTCAAAGATTAAATGACCATTTCCATGTGTAATTTTGCATGGGACCCTTCGGAGACTTCTACCCGAGAATTTTTTACGTCCACATTGTAGAACATCACAAATGAAGAATAATGGCCTTAGAATCATCTGAATCCGACGTAGAATGACAAAAATATGAAGCTTTGAAGTTCTAACGATAATTTTGCATGAAAGCTTGCATGGGGCCCACTGGTGAGTTCTACCCAGGATTTTTCACGTCTGCTTAAGGAATATTGGCCTTTGAATCATCTAATTCTGATATCAGATGACCAAGATATGATGTCTTGAAGTTTGAATGATAATGCATGCATCATACGATAATTATGTAAATGCCATTGCACTTTCAAACTGAGATATCTTCCTTGTTTGACGTTAGAGTTTGATGATTCCAGTCTCATTTCAAAGATAATTTCACGACTTGTACATCCAAGTAGGCAATAACCCATGACCTTGCTGTGGGGTTCATTAGAGAATCATAAATCCTTGGGTTAAAAGCCAGAAACCTGCTATATTGGTTCACTTATGTTGAGGGTGGCAAAAATGGGGTGCCTACAGATGCCCCTCTTTAGCCGAGATTGTTACCAATTGAAGGCTAAAGATAAAAAGGACCACATTTTGGGATATGAGTGAGATTGCTTATTGGGCTGCACTTAGGGTGATTCGTCCGAAATTGCCTACATATTCTAAGGGTGTCCTAGAAATCAAGCCCAGAACGTAGTTCGACTGGCAAGAAGGTTTGCTCTTTTTGGAAAATTGATGACTGTTCTTTTTTTATGAAGCTAGACTGTGAATACAAGGCTCATTTGTAGGCTGGGAACCTCTTCTTGCTGAGGTAGAACTCATGATGCAAGGTACACGCGGGCTTGAACCCAGCTTGATCCATTTGTAGGCTGATAAACCTCTTCTTGTATGAAGCTAGGCTGTGAATACAAGGCTCATTTGTAGGCTGAGAACCTCTTCTTGCTGAGGTGGAACTCATGATGCAAGGTATGTGCAGGCTTGAACCTGGTTTTCATCCATTTGTAGGCTGATAAACCTCTTCTTCTACGAAGCTAGGCTGTGAATACAAGGCTCATTTGTAGGCTGGGAACCTCTTCTTACTGAGGTGGAACTCATGATGCAAGTTACTCGCGGGCTTGAACCCGGCTTGATCCATTTGTAGGCCGATAAACCTCTTCTTGTATGAAGTTAGGCTATGAATACAAGGCTCATTTGTAGGCTATGAACCTCTTCTTACTGAGGTGAAACTCATGATGCAAGGTACGCGCAGGCTTGGACCCGACTTGACCCATTTGTAGGCTGATAAACCTCTTCTTGTATGAAGCTAGGTTGTGAATACAAAGCTGGTTGCACGAGCTTGGGCTCGGTTTTGATTTGTCTGGATGGAGGAATTATTGTTTTTCCTTTTGATTGAGATTTTGAGATTGATTTTCTGAATAAGCTAGGGCTATGCATTTGATTCACTTATAGACTGAGATTGACTTGATCTTTGAATGAGCTAGGGCTCTGCATTTGATTCATTTATAGACTGAGATTGATTTGAACTTTGGATGAGTTAGGGCTTTGCATTTGATTATGAAATGAGCAAGAACTCATAAGGTCATTTATAGGGTGATACTAAATGACTCATCTTTGAAGTTCCTACCAACTTTGAACCTTCAGGATTGAAAATTGGAATATCCTTCTTGGAAGCTCTATGGCTATGAACCTTCGGGAATAGAAACTAGAATATCCTCTTAAGTAGCTTTGTTGCTATGAACCTTTAGGATGCTTGAAAGTGACCCACACAAGAAGTTTTTGTTGACTTTGAACCTTTAGGGTTGGAATCTGATCCATCTTGGAAGTCTCTTGACTTTGAACCTATAGAGTGCTAGATATATTTGAAATGATGGTGAATTCCTTGGCAGTTTTCCTAGGTTTTTGCCCCTGCTTTATTGGTGAAGGCATAAAACATGGCATCAATGGAAATGGTGTCATGGACTTTGCTGGCATGATACTTAGATTTGAAATTTACCATTTATGACCTAATACTACAAGTTTGGCTCAATTTCAGCACAGTAGTGATGACTTGGTTGCTCCCTTGGAAGGGTTCCATGTAATTTGAAAGTGGTGATTTTCTTCAGCCAACATTGGTGTTGTTGGATTTTGGATTGAAAGAAACTCTAGCGAGAATTTTGGACAAGAATGAGGGGAGCTTGATAGTCTCTAACCAAAATGATTTTATTGATTGACCTTGATGTTAAACTGTCGAGGGACATCTGGTCAACTAAGTTCTTTGACTGTGCACTATGGTAGACCAAATTGGTAGAACAGCCAAGCGACGATGAATTGTGACATGGGTTTGGCCCTTGATCTAGGCTCATGAAAAGCTCAGGGCTTTGCAACATTATTATGCCAATTTTGAAAGATAAATGAACCATGGTCCAAAGTAGACACGAGCAGCAAAGGATTTGAAGTGTTCCTTCAGAGAATTTGGTGACCAAATCCTAATAGGTGAGCGACCACACTGGATTTTCTTCATCAACAGGATTGGGAGAACTGAAAAATTGGCAAAAACCAACTTGGACGGACCTACTTCTATTGACTAGGAAAGTCAGTGACTTCAGCTAGACAATGGATCTTAGATGTAATGCTCATGATCAAGTTCAATTCCTCTACATAGGGTGTATCTATGCCCCAGTGTCGGCATGTTATGACATACCACTACTATAGTGTGCTAGGGGCAAGATAGAAGGAAACAGGCAATCCAATAGAGTTGAAACTAGGTTGAATCTAGATTGCATTTAGAATTTGACCATGCTTCCAAGGTCAAGGGAAGATTGACAGATTGATTGCAGAAAGTGACTTCTTAGATAAACCCTTCTTGAATCTTGAAAAATGAGGGAGCTGATGATTTGATGAATTTGGCTACATCCGTAACCAGTCCATGAGAATTTGCTCTCTCCCTAACGTGACAAAAGGATTTAAAGATAGAATTCTGTTGAAAGGCAATGCTATGGAGCCCAACAGATGATGGTTTGTTCAACTCCTCTGAGTATGATTCATTGGAGAGCAAGAGGGGTTCCTTTCCTTATGGAGGGTAGACTGGGTATGACACTTGTCCACTTGCACCATTGAATTTTTCTATGAAGGGCCAATGAGGGCAATGTTTTAGGGTTGCATCAGGTCACCTATCCCCACTGAGGTATTATGGGTTGCCCATTGAGGTTTCTTGGGTTGCTTTTCCTTGCTGAGGTTTCTTTTATTTCCTCTTTTTTTATTTTTTTTTTTTTTTTTGCAAACCCCATCTTGGGTTGAATAAAGAGTCCTAATATGGTGAGGATATTGCCAAAATTATGGTCCTATCCAATGGTTTGAAACCCTTAGGGGAAATCTGAATGGCATGAGTTTCATGACAAATGGGTAGCCTTGCCCCACTGTTTAAGATGACACCTACACGCATTGATAGGCGGACAACTATTTGAATCATCACTAAAAGCGACCTTAGGGAAATGCAGTCCCACACCAAAATTAAAAATGGTGCCGAATTATGTTTTCTTTCTTGGAGATGTTCAAATGGAACACGTGTCTCAACAAGCTACATCGAGATTCCGAATCAGTCGCGATCATATCTAGGCCTGAAACATTTAAGTTTGTTGACAAGTATTGATGTTGAATGTCCGGGAGGAGTGATGTGAAACTATCTACATGGGTCTACCATTGGGAGAGTGTTTGGTTGTTTATGTAGAATGAGTTTAACTTATCGATAAGATCCCATTTTATTGGCTTGAGAAATGAAGGGCTTATAGGAACCTTGGGAAGCCGTCCGATGTAATGAACGACAGATGAGAGTTTCAACCAGATTCATGAATTTGTACATAAAATGATGACATGATCACAAGATACAATGCCATAAAAACTGATAATAAAAAAAAGGGCTTGTGATAGAGACTCCTTGGAAGGCCGTTAGATTGATAGACTGGAGAGAGAGTCTAATGCGGATGAGAAATCTTTCTCTGATGATGAAGAAGTGATGAGATCGTCTCCTGTAAAGGCGATATGTAATTGGCCAAAATCAAAAGTCCTGTCCAACATGCTGTGAATCTCGAAGAACGATCGCACTTGCTATCAGGCTTAGATTGGAACTTCCATCTTCTTGAAGTGAGAGGAACAATTGGCTTACTATCGAGCTCCAACTCCATTCACCATCTTACTATTTTCTTTTCTTTTTTTCTTTTTCTTTCTCTTTTTTTTTTTTGGGTAGTCCAATGCCCTCATTCTTTGATTTTGAGATTGGTCATTCATCATGTATCTCTTGCTTGCAGATGATGTACTTTGTAAGAACTTTAAAATTTCAATCTTTTTGGTGGCACATCTATCATCCATTCATTTGTACTGACTGGCTGACCTGTGGATATGATCTATTACTATCTTATGCTTTCCTTGGAATCTTTTCATAAGTAGAACAAATGGCAGCTTCTCCAACACATGTTTCTTGAGAATACTCTTGTGTCTCCTGATTAATCATTTAAAGCTTTCCTAGACGGGTTGGACCTTTCTTTCTTAAGAGGCCAGGTGGCGTAGAAGTTCAAGAGATAGCTCATCGTTTCAATAAGCTTCAGAGTCAGGATTGACTGCACACGTAGAATAGGAGGATGTATGAAACTGGGAGGAAATATATGGAAGAGACAAAGCATAGAGTTTGGAATTCCAAACGGGGTGATTTTCTTTTACTTATAGGACAGATTGGACTGGACTTGTCAACAAGCATATCATTCTTGGATCCAGACATGGATAACCTATCGAATATCGATAATAGAAAGTTGAAACAACTAGTTTGTCCAAACGGCTCCAGTTGGGCATAACGCCTTCGACGACCACCTTCAGTCGTTGTGGGAATAAATCTTCCTTCAGACCTCTAACAGCAGGACTCATCATGCCCCTCTATCAATAGGTGCAAGATGCCTATCTTTCAGGGTTCCATACAATTCTTATCATGTTTTTTTTTTCTTCTCAGTTTGGAATCCATTTATAACCGGACTAATGCTTTTTAAGCTCAAGGCAATTCTGGTTCATGCCCCAGTTTGGGGTTCAATGGAATCATCAATGGACCGCATCTAGTTGAGTTCAAAATCATTCTGGCTTATGCCTTAGCTTGGGGATCAAGGGGTTATCGTCATTGCACTACACCATTTTGAGTCCAAGATTTGACTAGTTTATGCCTTAGCTTAGGGGGTTCAATGGATTTCTTCATTAGACCACTCTCAGTTTGGGTCCAAGGTCAATTTGGTTCATGCTCCAGTTTAGGGAATAATGGCTTTCCTTATTAGACTATACTCAATTTGGGTCCAAGGTCAATTTGGTTCATGTCCAACTTAGGGCTCAAAGGCTTTCCTCATTGAACTATACCCAATTCAGGCCCAAGGTCAATCCGGTTCATGCCCAGCTCAGGGCTCAAGGGTTTTCCTCTTGGACCGCGCTCAATTTGGATCCAAGTCAGTCTGGTTCATGCCTCAGTTTATGGGTTAAGGGTTTCATCATTGGAGCATTCCCTAGCCGTGATTCTGGTTCTTATCCTAGCCTGGGGCATATCGGATCTCATCTTTGGTCTACCCTACTGCTTGAGAAAATTCCATTTCCTCTCTTTGAACAATGAGAAATATGAGGGCAACTCTTTGGATTCTAAAATTTCCTTGGCCAATGGGGCAAAAATGCCAGAGATGGGATAGCACTATTATAGTTGAAGTTTCATGGTCTCCTGATGACTCTAGAATCTAGAACTGATCTTACCGACAAGCAATGGGGAATGCTTTTCATTCACCATTCCTGCTGAGCGATCCTAACTTGTAGCACTGGGCTATGATGGACATGGATCGGGCTCTAATTGATAGAGCCAAAGGTGGATTTTGAATTGATCTCCGATTAATAGAGGCAAGGTTGACTTTAAACTAGTCTCTAATTGATAGAGATCAAGATTGACTTTGAATTGGTCTCTGATTGATAGAGATCAAGATTGACAGTCATGGACTGGGCTCTAATTGCTAGAGGCAAAGATTGCTTGAGTTGGGCTCCGATTGATAGAGGCCAATGATGACAATCATGGATTGAACTCTAATTGCTAGAGATGACAGATTGATTGAGTTGAAATGACTGAAATTCTCTTCGATTCCTTCATGAATTGGAACATGGACCAGAGGTAATGGTTGAACAGGCCTAGAGGCTAACTCATGCTCACATTGAGTTCATTCGAATGGAACCTTTCTTAGTTCCAACATGAATCGAAACCTGAACTGGAGTTGACAGTTGGACAAGTCTAGGGGCTAATTAAATTCAAATTAATGGAACTCTTCTTAATTCCAACATGAATCAGAACTTAAACCACAGTTGATGGATGGATAAGCCTAGTGTCTAATCGAATTCAGATGAATGTGACTCTTCTTAGTTCCAACATGAATCAGAACCCTAACCAAAGTTGATGGTTGGATAAGCCTAGTGGCTAAATGAATTCAAATGAATGGAACTCTTCTTAGTTCCAACACAAATCAGAACCCTAACCAAAGTTGATGGTTGGATAAGCCTAGTGGCTAATTAAATTGAAATGAATGGAACTTTTCCTAGTTCCGACATAAATCAGAACCTTAACCAAAGTTGATGGTTGGATAAGCCTAGTGGCTAATTAAATTCAAATGAATGGAAATTTTCCTAGTTTCGACATGAATTAGAACCCTAACCAAAGTTGATGGTTGGATAAGCCTAGTGACTAATTAAATTCAGATGAATGGAACTTTTCGTAGTTCCGACATGAATTAGAACCCTAACCAAAGTTGATGGTTGGATAAGTCTAGTGGCTAATTGAATTCAGATGAATGGAACTTTTCCTAGTTCTGACATGAATCAGAACCTAAACAAGAGGTGAAGGGTGAAAAAGTCTAGGGGCCGAATGCCTTCTCTATTTTAACATGATGGGAGTGATGATTGAACCTGCCTAAGGGTTAAACCTTTCTTCAGTCTTGAGATGAACCGAAATGGTGGTTGAATCTGGGGCTGAATATTTCTTTGATTCTGAGATGAACTGATGTGATTGAATCTACCTAGGGTCTGAATCTTTCCTAAATTCTGGATGAACCAAAATGATGATTGAACTTGCCTAGGGGCTGTATCTTTCCTTAATTCAAAGGTGAATCAGGAAGGGTGATTGGAATTACCTAGGGGCTAAATCTCTCCTTAAGTCAGATGTGACTTGAGAATGGTGATTTGATTTTCCTAGGGACTAAATCTCTCCTTAATTCAGAGGTGAATTGAGAACAGTGATTGTATTTGCCTAGGGATAGAATATTTCCTTAATTCTGAGGTACATTGAGAACTATGGTTGGATTTGCCTAGGGGCTGAATCTTTCCTTAATTCTGAGGTACATTGAGAACTATGATTGGATTTGCCTAGGGGCTGAATCTTTCCTTAATTCTGGGGTACATTGAGAACAGTGATTGGATTTGCCTAGGGGCTGAATCTCTCCTTAATTCAGAGATGAATTGAGAACAGTGATTGGTTTGTCTAAGGGCTGAATCTCTCCTTATTTCAGAGGTGGATCGAGAACGGTGATTTGATTTGCCTAGGGGCTTAATCTCTCCTTATTTCAAAGGTAAATCGAGAATTATGATTGGATTTTCCTAGGGGTTGAATCTTTCCTTAATTCAAAGGTAAATCGAGAACGGTGATTTGATTTTCCTAAGGGCTGAATCTCTCCTTATTTCATAGGTGAATCGAGAACTATGATTGGATTTACCTTGGGGCTGAATCTCTCCTTATTTCAGAGGTGAATCGAGAACTATGATTGGATTTGCCTAGGGGCTGAATCATTCCTTAATTTTGAGGTACATTGAGAACAGTGATTGGATTTTCCTAGGGGCTAAATCTCTCTTTGATTATGAGATGAACTGAATATTATATTTGAGTAAGCCCACTATACAGGAATATTGTAGACTTTTTCAAGTATAGGTGCTTGTCGCTACCTAAACTGAATGCTCTATTGCACCAGATTGACTAAGTTACTGATTGCGTTCCCAAATCTGGTTGCCTTCTTTCTTACAAAATTTGATGTTCAATCAAGATCTAAATTCATGACTTCCATTGATTCATTTAAAAAGATAACATGGATGGATCTCAAGGTGGGAGATCAAGACAATTCCCTAGTTATAGGGGCCTCTCACCCTAAAAGGGTAGATATGGTTGCAGTTTGATTCTCTTTTCCAAAGGTATTGAAATCCAATGGAGAAATATCAAGATTCTAGACATCTAGAGGAATGTAAGAAGTCACATGCACAATCAAAGATTAATTAACCAAACAAGAGTTAGCTCCTTCATAAGGGTGATCGGGTAAACATTATCCAAGTCAATTTAATTGAATTTGATTAAGCCATGTGTTCAGTCTTGGGACCTCGTGATTCCAAAAAATGAATAATCAGTGGTACCAAGGTCTGACCACTTGGGATCCCGAATTCAATGAAATTGAAATGGATATATTAATCCGTTGTCCTTATTAGTATCTATTAGGGAATTATGCCACGCTGGGATCATTCCCTCGACACGTAGGACTCAATATCAGCGCCACGTGGAGATTCGCCATTTGATGGAGGGAAGCACCTCAAACACAAGAACAAAGGGTAGGAACGGTATTACCCCTCAAGCACAGGAAGAAAGGGTAAACTCGATATTTTGGGATTTCGCACTATTCACTATAAATAGGGCGAATCCCGAGGTTTTTAACACACAACATTTACTTCTCATTTATTACCCCTTGAGATTCACTCTCTGACACATCGGTCGGAAAATCTCACCTCACCCCACACTTTATAATATCTTAGTGGGCTCGACACCGAGCCCATTGACTGTTCACAGAGCCTAACTTTGGCATCGGAGTGGACCCGGGGCATCCAGCCCGCCTCCCCCCTTTGCTTTTTCTTGTCTTGCAGGTCCAGTCAGCACGGAGAGGACCCACAGGACGGATCCGGGCCGAAACAGTTTGGCGCCCACCGTAGGGCCCGTGAGTTCCGATATCTTAAGATAAAACCAGGGAGGAATCTTCAATCATGAGTCCACGACTGACCAAAAGTCACAAGGTCAGTCCCAACCCCCCATTACACGATCAACGTATGAATCCGGAAGAAGGGGACGGGTCGGAGGTTCGACCCAATCAAGATCGTGGAAAACAGGTAGCAGCCCAAGCGCCCACACCAGAAGCATTCGTCACCTACGAACAGTTCGAAACCGTAGCACAACAGCTCACGGTATTGACGAGATTCGTGCAAGGATTGCAAACTCTTACGGCAGAGGCATCATCTCGACCTCCCATTGGCATCGTCCCCCGGGCGGCACCGCGCCAAGGAGACGACCTCCATCAGGACCCCCCCAGAGATCGGCCAAGACAGAGCGGAGGCCGACCTGCACAGCCAGGAGCCAACACTCGCCCTGCCCCCGAGCTAAGCGGCACAGGCTCGACCTCGCACCATGGGATAATTCCAGCTCGGGACAGACTTCGTCCCCAGCCGAGGCCAGTACCCATGGTCGATGAAGAGGACCTGGACGAACTCTTGGTCCCTCGGCGCATAGTACTACTGGAAGGAGCCGTTGGGACAGATAAGCCCAATGCCCCCATGGACCCTGCAGTTGCTGCACAAATAGCGGACCAGTTGGCAGTCCTCCACCGGATGGTCGAAACAATGGAGAAGGCGGGAGTGTCCCAAGATGAAGATAGGGATTACTCCACGGAAAACCCCCTGACCGACATCATCATGAGGGTCCCTCTACCCAAGCGGTTTAGCATGCCCCCCGTCGACTCTTACGATGGTTCTACCGACCCCATTGAACACTTGAACAACTTTGTTGGGGCAATGGTCCTGCATGTAAACCCCGATGCAATCATGTGTAGAGCTTTCCCGCTCACACTCAAGGGAGCGGCACGGTTGTGGTTCAATAACCTCCCGCCACGGTCAATCGACTCATTCAAAACAATGGGTAAACTATTCCGGATGCACTTCTAGGGCAGCAGGGTGCGGCGGAAGACAAGTGCCCATCTGATTAATATGCGGCAAAGATCCGGAGAAACCCTAAGGGCCTTCTTAGCCAGGTTTAACTTGGAGGTACTCCAAGTCAAAGACATTGACGAGGCAGTTCACTTCGCTACGTTGAGAGCACCAGTCACCGACACAAAGCTCATATTTTCCATCGCTAAGAAGGAACCTGCCGATCTACAAGAACTCCTGGCGAGATGCGAGAAATTCGCCAGCGCCAACAAAATCTATGAAGCTAGCAAGAATCTAGAAGATACTCCGCACAAGCGGACTGATGAGAGGCCAGACCTCGCACGCCCCAGAGAAAGCAAAAGATCCCGGAGAGAAGAGGCGCAAATCAGGAGTTTGCTGTAAAAGAAATTCAGTGACTATACCCCACTTAACAGATTTCTCGGTGACGTGTACACTCTCATCACGGATGATGGATACCTTTAGAGGCCCCAGAAGATAGTGACTGAAGCTAGAAAGCGCAATCCCAATAAGTACTGTCAGTATCACCGCGACAACGGCCACACGACCGATGAATGTCGTAATCTACAAGCAGAAATTGAAGACCTCATCCAGTGAGGCTATTACAAGCAATATGTAGATCACAATGCTCCGAGAGTACCGGCTACCACGGCCGAGGATCGGAGAAGATTACCTCCCCCACCGAGGGCGAGAACGCCAGAGCGAGAATCGCGGCGTCAAGAGAACAGAGAACCAAGGAGGCAAGAGAGAAGGGACATACGGAAAGAACCCGCCCGGGGAGAAAGAAGGAGAGATAGGTCAACCGAGCCTCGCTACCCAGAGAGGCCTTGTGAGCAAGAGCCTATCCAGCATGAGGAAAGGAGGCCGATGCCAGCGCATCGGGACATCGGTGTCATTCTGTGCCAGCTCGACCGTACTCCCCAACAGACACACGAGAAGAGTCGAGTGCCCAACTCCTTGGCAGCCAGAGGAAGGACCAGGCAGAGGACCATTCCAAGGGTGTCCCGGCAGCGCGAAGACCAGACTCCACCTCCCCCTCCGCTCATGTCATTGACCCACCAACAGAGGAAGATATACTCTATGAACGCGTCTATATGGTTAGACGCCCCAGACCACGGTATAGGCCAGCAGTTAGCTCAGGCATTCCCAGCGACTCAGGGATCGGGGCAGGGGCGTAAAGAGTCCACCCGCCAGCCGACCCTCGTTGGCCGCAGCGGCCACCTCCGCCGCAGAAGGCCGTAAAGATTCATGCCGACCCTCGTTGGCCGCAGCGACTACCTCGGCCACAGAGCACCGTAAAGAGTCCTGCCGACCTCTATTGGCCGCAGTGCCTCGGTGGATGATGACAGTTATGATCCCACCACCCAAGGGCGGAAGGCTTGGACTATAACAGGAGGACTAGCGGCCGGTAACACCTCAGCTAAATCAAGGAAGGCCTACGCCCGAAGCGTCAAGTCAACTGAGTGGCCTGGAAAGAGGGCTCGAACGGGGGACTTCCTCACATTCAGTGATGAAGACTTGTGGGGATTAGAACTACCCCATGAAGACGCCATTGTCATCACCCTCCGGATTGAAGATAGCGACGTGCATAAAATCATGGTGGACACGGGAAGCTCCGCCGACATCATTTACTGGCAAGTTTTTTGACGCATGGAAATCCCCCTTGACCGATTGTTACCAGTCGACTACCCCTTGGTCAGTTTCTCAGGGGATCTCGTAAGCGTCAAAGGGTCCATTCGTTTGCCGGTAAGAGCCGGCACTTACCCACGGGAGTCAAGAGTCACAATGAACTTTTTGGTGGTTGACGTCCCCTCATCCTACAACGGTCTCCTAGGGAGACCAGGTATGATCGTGCTACGATCTGTACCATCCCTGTATCATCTAGTGCTAAAGTTCCCAACTCCCCGCGGGGCAGGGGAGTGCAGGTCGAATCAGCTACTGTCCCGAAAATGTTACTCGGCGGAGCTTACTGACCACAAGAAACCTGCAAGGGCCCTACCGGTGCAAATTGAGGATCTGCGAGACGATCCCAAGCAGCAAAGGGGTGCGCCAGCTGAGGACCTAATCCAAGTCCCCTTGGCTGAGGGTAACCCTGACAGGACAGTACAGATAGGATCTTCCATCAGGGAACCGCAGCGGGGAGCACTCGTGACGTTTTTACAAGCTAATGCCGACGTCTTCGCCTGGTCAGCGGCCGACATGCCAGGAATCCCCAGGGAGGTGGCCTAGCACCGCCTCAATGTGGACCCCAACCGTTGACCAGTGCGACCAAAAAGGAGGTCCTTTTCCGCATCCCGTCAGCAAATCATCGACGTCGAGGTAGGGAAATTGCTCGATGCCGGATTCATCCAAGAACTACACTACCCGGAGTGGCTAGCCAACGTGGTCATGGTCCCCAAGGCTGATGACAAGTGGCGCATCTGCATTGACTATACCGATCTTAACAAGGCCTGCCCCAAGGGTAGCTTCCCCCTGCCCAGGATCGACCAGCTCATCGATGCTACTGGCGGACACACCCAGTTGAGCTTTATGGATGCCTATTCCGGATATAACCAAATTAGGATGCACACGGCCGATGCGGAGAAGACCGCCTTTATGACCAGCCAAGGCCTTTTCTGTTATGATGTAATGCCATTCGGCCTCAAAAATGCCGGAGCCACCTACCAGAGGTTGGTCAACAAGATCTTTGCCGAACAAATTGGGCACAACATGGAGGTGTACGTTGACGACAAGCTGGTGAAAAGTTTAACCGAGAACGACCATGTTCGTGACCTAGAAGAGGCATTCTGTGTACTCCGAAGGTACAGAATGTGCCTCAATCCCACAAAATGCACATTCGGGGTCACTTCGGGAAAGTTCCTGGGTTTCATGGTCTCAAGCCGTGGGATCGAGGCAAATCCAGAAAAAAATTATGGCCATTCTGGAAATGACAGCACCCACCAGGATAAAACAAGTGCAAGAGCTCACCGAGCGAGTTGCCGCGCTCAGCCGGTTCATGTCACGTTCTGCGGACAAATGCCTACCATTTTTCCAAACTCTGAAGGGCAACAAGACCTTCCAGTGGACGGCCGAGTTCCAACAGGCGTTCAAAGAACTAAAGAAATACCTGACATCTCCCCCATTGCTGGTGAAGCCCGAGGTAGGAGACACTTTGGAATTATACTTGACTGTTTCTTCAAGAATGGTCAGCGCGGTACTGATCAAGGAAGTAGAGGGCATCCAACGCCTCATTTATTATGTCAGCAAGGTCCTGTTGGAAGCCGAGACCCGATATAAGTTCATTGAAAAAGTCGCACTGGCGTTAGTCACATCCGCGCGTAAGCTACGCCCGTATTTCCAGGCGCACTCCATCACCATTCTGACTGATCAACCTTTGAAGAAGATTTTATCTAAGCCAGACATTTCTGGCTGAGTCATCAACTGGGCCGTCGAATTAGGAGAGTTCGACCTTCACTTCAAGCCGTGTACAGCCATCAAAGCCCAGGCACTAGCCGACTTCCTAATTGAAGCCCCCCTGCGGAAGATCCAGCTATAGACGACTCAACCCCAGAAGAGCAATCACAACCATGGACTCTGTTTGTTGACGGGGCATCAAGCAAGACTTAATGCGGTGCAGGGTTCATCCTTACCAGCCCAAAGGGTTTTCAAATTCACTGCGCTATTCGATTCATGTTCCAAGTCTCCAACAATGCAGCCGAGTATGAGGCCCTTATTGCTGGATTTTGCCTGGCCAAGGCAGTTATGGCTCGAAGGGTAGAAGCGTCCAGCGACTCCCAGCTGGTCGTACGTCAGGTCAATGGAGACTACGAGGCAAAGAAACCGAGTATGTCTGCCTACCTCAAGAAGGTCCAAGAGGCCGCGTCCGCATTTGAACACTTCATTCTACGTCACGTACTCCGGGACCAGAACACCTTGGCGGACTCTTTATCCAAACTTGCCACGTCGGACTTAAGAGATCTGGATCATTCGGTATACACTTAGGTTCTGACCCACTCATCCGTAGATGCCACAACCAAGGCCATACTACCAACGGTGTCCGAGCCGTTATGGATGGATTCAATCTTTTCCTTTCTCCAAAATGGTCAGCTACCAGAAGATAAGAAAGAGGCCAGGTGCATCCAATCTAAAGCTTGCCATTACGTCATTGAGGCGGCAGTCCTATACAAGAAGGCTTTCACGTTTCCACTACTCCGGTGTTTACGTCCTTCTGCGGCACGAGCTGTTAAGGAAGTCCATGAGGGCATATGTGGTGCGCACCAGGGGGGTAGAGTCCTCGCGCACAAGATATTACGCCAGGGATATTATTGGCCAAAGATGCGGCAAGATTGTATCAACTACGTCAAGCGGTGCTCCAAGTGTCAAATGTACGCACCGGTATCTCACCTCCCGGCCGCACCCCTCTGCCCCATCGAAGCAGCCCCCATCCACTTTGCCACATGGGAAATGGATACCATGGGCCCTTTCCCACCGACACGTTACAACAAAAATTCATGGTTGTTGCAGTGGACTATTTCACTAAATGGGCGGAGGCGGAGGCGTTATCCAACATTCCAGAAAGTGCCATCAGGGACTTTTTCATCATGTTGGTTGTATATCGGTACGGAGTCCCAAGAGTTCTCATCATGGATAATGGCAAGCAGTTCGATAACAAGGCCTTTGCAGTGTTCTGTGTGGAGCATCGTATTGAGCACCGGCGCGGCGTAGTGAAGCATCCGCAAACTAGCGGTCAGATGGAGGCCACCAACAAGATCTTGTTGAAAGGCATCAAATCCAGACTCGAGGGGGCAAAAGGTAAGTGGTTGGACGAATTACCGCACATACTATGGGCAGATCGGACCACTCTGAAAACAGCCACGGGCGAATCTCCCTTCCGACTTTCCTTCGGCACAGATGCCGTGATCCCCTCAGAGGTTAAAATTGCATCCCACCGAATCGCCAATTACAACCTAGTCACCAATGAGCCAGGGTTATGGGCCAACTTGGACCTCGTAGAAGAAATGAGGGACCAAGCCCAAATACGGATTGCGGCCAACCAGCAGCAGGTAGCCAAGCACTACAACAAGAAGGTGTGCCCGCGATCGTTCAAGGAAGGGGATCTCGTCCTCAGAAGGACCATTGCATCTGACCCAGCTAATCAGGGGAAGCTAGCCCCAAACTGGGAAGGCCCCTATCAGGTCACCCAAGCACTGCACATGGGATCCTACCGCCTAATGGATATGGCAGGACAACCCTTGCCAAGAGCATTAAATGCAGAGCACCTCCGACCGTTTTATCAGTGAAATCCCCTTAGTGTACATGAGCCATTTCTAGCTCAACTTCGGTGACTTTAATGAATTTCCGACAAAAGAATTACCCTGCATTCTCCAGCACATTTGGCCACAAGATTGTACACAAATTAGCTGGACACGGCTCCGCGCCGATACAAATATCTTCCCGCGCCGATAGGGATATCATCTCGGCCCCGTGCCGATGTGAGACCCATTCGACCCAAGGATTTCACCAAGTGTGGGACCCCTTGGGCCGAGGAGGGTAGACACGGCTCCGCGCCGATACGGATATCATCCCTGCCCCGTGCCGATGTGAGACCCATTCGACCCAAGGATTTCACCAAGTATGGGACCCCTTGGGCCGAGGAGGGTAGACACGGCTCCGCGCCGATACGGATATCATCCTGGCCCCGTGCCGATGTGAGACCCATTCAACCCAAGGATTTCACCAAGTGTGGGAACCCCTTGGGCAGAATAGGGTAGACACGGCTCCGCGCCGATACGGATATCATCCCGGCCCCGTGCCGATGTGAGACCCATTCGACCCAAGTTTATCACCAAGTGTGGGAACCCCTTGGGCCGAGGAGGGTAGACACGGCTCTGCGCCGATACGGATATCATCCCTGCCCCGTGCCGATGTGAGACCCATTCGACCCAAGGATTTCACCAAGTGTGGGAACCTCTTGGGCCGAGGAGGGTAGACACGGCTCCGCGCCGATACGGATATCATCCCGGCCCCGTGCCGATGTGAGACCCATTCGACCCAAGGATTTCACCAAGTGTGGGAACCCCTTGGGCCGAGGAGGGTAGACACGGCTCCGCGCCGATAAGGATATCATCCCGGCCCCGTGTCGATGTGAAACCCATTCGACCCAAGGTTATCACCAAGTGTGGGAACCCCTTGGGCCAAGGAGGGTAGACACAGCTCCGCGCCGAAACGAATATCATCCCGGCCCCGTGCCGATGTGAGACCCATTCGACCCAAGGATTTTACCAAGTGTGGGAACCCCTTGGGCCGAGGAGGGTAGACACGGCTCCACGCCGATACGGATATCATCCCGGCCCCGTGCCGATGTGGGACCCATTCGACCCACGGATTTCACCAAGTGTGAGAACCCCTTGGGCCGAGGAGGGTAGACACGGCTCTGCGCCGATAAGGATATCATCCCGGCCCTGTGCCGATGTGAGACCCATTCGACCCAAGGTTATCACCAAGTGTGGGAACCCCTTGGGCCAATGAGGGTAGACACGGCTCCGCGCCGAAATGGATATCATCCCGGCCACGTGCCGATGTGAGACCCATTCGACCCAAGGATTTCACCAAGTGTGGGAATCCCTTTGGCCGAGGAGGGTAGACACGGCTCCACGCCGAAACGGATATCATCCCGGCCCCGTGCCGATTTGAGACCCATTCGACCCAAGGATTTCACCAAGTGTGGGAATCCCTTGGGCCGAGGAGGGTAGACACGGCTCCGCGCCGATACGGATATCATCCCGGCCCCGTGCCGATGTGAGACCCATTCGTTCCAAGGCTTTCACCAAGTGTGGGAACCCCTTGGGCCAAGGAGGGTAGATAGGGACAGACATATGAACCTTCCAAGAGAGAAGAGTGGAAAGGAAGCCAGTACACAAGATAGTTCAACTCACAAGACTTTTAATTCATTTCTGAATCGGTAGAGATTACATCGGTACGAGAGATTACATCGGTACAAATGATTACATCGGTATAAAAAACAAAAAGAGAAAAAAAATTTCTAAGTATGTTCATCTGGGAGTTTCGCCTCTCCGCGGGTAAGGTCACCAGAGCTACCCTCAATGACCACGTCTATCTCAGGAGGAAAAGAACCGCTGGGCGTAAGGGGAGGACCCATGGCAGAGGCAGCGCTGTCTTGAGGGGTGGTCGGGGTCCCATCTACATCCGAAGAGGCTAGAGGCTCCTCACCCTCAAAGACCTCGTCCAGCCGCCGGAGCATCTCATCATCGTCCACCTCAGGGATTTCCACTTCATCCGCATCAGGAACAAGGCAAGAGGCGCCGGTATAGTCTATACCCGGCACCTTCTCGTCCACAAACTCTTTCAGAGCAAGTGCCCCCTAGGTGAAGCTCTGCAGAGAGAGACGCCCCACCAACTCCTTGAAATCCTTGAACTTCTGATATAACCGCACCGCACCGGCCGCAAGGGAGCGCACCTTCATGTAACCATCCCGCCAGCGAGACCTCTGGTTCCTTGCCCGATCCAGGGCCAACTTCAGCTGACTGAGCCGCTCCTCCCGCGCCCTTGCCTCGTCCTCAAGATGTTGTTTGTCTTCAAGAATTTTGGCATTGTCTCGCACCAGGCGGGTGACTTCGACGGTGATGAAAGTCACTTCTCGCTCCTTGTACCGAAGCTGTCTCCTGGTATCATCCCGTGCCTCCTCGGCAGAGTGTAGCTTGCCGTCCGTCTTGGCCAAGTTATGCGCCGTCTCCTCGGCACGTTCCTTCAAAGTTTCAAGATACACTCCGAGCTGCATCGAAAGCACGACCAACAGTTAGCTAACAGGACCAACCGAAGACTATACAGGACGGGATCGGAGGAAGAAGGAAACTTACCGACGCACCCAACGTATCCGCCCCAAAGATAAGGGAGGGCGTGGGGAGCTCCCGCACCAACGATCGGTCCCGAGGTAGAATGGCTCATTTTAACAATTCCCTCGCGGCGCGGATGTCCCCCATTGCCGTGTCCTCCTCAGTAAGAGCCCAATCAGGGCGGAATGGGAGCTCATCCACAGTGCGGTCGCTGGGAGAGGGTCCCATCAGGGGGATGCGTCTGACTTTACCACGGACGCCACCCATCCCCTGAAGTATCCTCGGCCTCTCGGCTGGGGCAGCAGGCGATGTCCGGATGCGCACAGGGGTCGGCTACCGAGCTGCGCTGACCTCTGACGTTTACCCCAGTGCCAGAACAGCCTCAGGCGCAATGGTCGTGGTCCCTTTTCCTGAAAAATCAAGTATACGGTACCGAGGTATCAGAGGCATTGCATAGACACACGCGGCATCGGCCAAGGCAGAATCGGGAGATATCTTACGAGTCCTTTTGGAGGGCCGTCTCGTCAGATCCACCTCGGTGCTAGCCTGATCCGCGGCAACCCTCGGTGTCGGCTCCTCCTGGGCCCTCTTCGCCGCGGCCTCCTTCCTAGCATCATTCTTTCTCTTCAACTCCAGCAGATAGTCCTTGCTTAGTTTTACTGCAAAAAACAAAACAGAATCAGCCCAGTTAGTAGGACAACATCGGCAATATTACGACAAAGAAATACTCACAAAGACGGTTCTCATGCAAAACAAGGGGATCCCTCAATTTAGCCACCCGGATCCGAGTCCCTTCGGAGCCTCGAGCACGTCGCAACATCTCGGACTCCTCGGGCAACAGGGGCGAATCCGTATTGAATGCCTCAGCATCTAACTTCTTCCACACATTCTCCAGCGTCACATCACCACCTCGGATGTAGAAAAACTTATTCTTCCACAGCTTGATCGATGTCGGCTTATCTGCTAGGAGGTCGCCGAACTCGGGCCTTTTGGCGAAGTAATACCACCCGGACCGGCAGTAGTCATTGAAGGTGAACATGGGATGGAACATGTTAAGCGTCGGCACACACCCCAACCTCCGGAAGTAGATAACGAACGCTATCAGGTTCTTCCACGAGTTCGGCATCAGTTGGATAAGGGCCACTTGATAAAATCTTAAGATTTCACCCACCAACTTCGGTACCGGCACCCGGAAGCCGGCCTTAAACATTTCAATGTTAACGCACAACTCCGACCTCTGACTCCAGCAGGCCCGATCCCCCTCCATGGGCCTTCGAATTTCCACGTCGTCCGGAATCTTATAGCGCTCCTGGAGACTGTCGAACTCTGCCTTGGTCAAGAGGGATACCTCACCACGAGCATTAAACTCTGGGGGAGCCTTGGCTCCCTCCCGGGCCTGTATCAGCACCTCGAAGCCGACCTCATGTGTGGATATTCCCACTAACTGATCTCGTCGGGAGGGACCTTCCTCGGTCGCCAACTCTACCTCGGGACCACCTTCGGATATCCACCCCCCGGAACCACTTCGCAGAGATGAGCCCGATGTCGACTCACTGCCGGATGAGGCCGAGCTACCACTACTACTGCTACTACTGGAGGATGTACCCATCCCCTCTATATCTACTTGGAATTCGGCCTCCTTACCCTCGTCAGCCATACCACAGGAGTACTTGGATAAAAAATATACTTACTGATTGCAAATCCGCATCGAGGTCACCCGACCGAGCCGCTGTGAGATACCCGCGCCGATGTGCAAGCGACGAACCGATGTGAAGACAGAACCAATGTGAGCGGATAAAACAGTGTGTTCAGAGTAAGGGACCTCCATACCCCACCACCCCTTTTTATAAGGCATCAACTTCTCTTCTGTCCACGTGGCGGCCCCCCAATGATTAAGGCCATCGGCACATTTATTACCGACAACGCACTCAGGTCCGTCAATCGGGTCCCGCCTTACGGTAACCATTTCCAACCCGCACCCAGTACCCGGATCCCAATGTGCCCCACCCAACGCGTGACAGCCTCGGCACCATCCTCAGAATGACCGATGTGTATCTGCCGCAGTACCCACATTGGTCGAGTGGGCTCGGATCACGTACCCGGCATGTGACGGCCTCGGCATCATCCTTAGAATGATCGATGTATATTGACCGCAGTGCCCACATCGGTCGATTTGGCTCGGATCACGTGACCCACACGTGATGGCCTCAGCACCATCCTCAGAATGACCGATGTGTATTGGCCACAGTGCCCACATCGGTCGATTTGGCTCGGATCACGTGACCCACACGTGATGGCCTCGGCATCATCCTCAGAATGACCGATGTGTATTGGCCGTAGTGCCCATATCGGTCGAATGGGCTCGGATCACGTGACCCACACGTGACGGCCTCGCCACCATCCTCAGAATGAGCGATGTGTATTGGCCGTAGTGCCCACATCGATCGAATGGGCTTGGATCACGTGACCCACACGTGACGGCCTCGGCACCATCCTCAGAATGATCGATGTGTATTGACCGCAGTGCCCACATCGGTCGATTTGGCTCGGATCACGTGACCCACACGTGACGGCCTCGGCATCATCCTCAGAATGACCGATGTCTATTGGCCGTAGTGCCCACATCGGTCGAATGGGCTAGGATCACGTGACGGCCTCGGCACCATCCTTAGAATGACTGATGTGTATTGGCCGCAGTGCCCACATCGGTCGATTTGGCTCGGATCATATGACCCGCACGTGACGGCCTTGGTACCATCATCTGAATGACCAATGTGTATTGGCCGCAATGCCCACATCGGCCCCGGATCCAGGACTTCCAGTAGTGACCGACGTGGCCTAACCGTAGTGGCCACCTCGGCCCCGGACCAACACCGACGCGCTCTCAACTACAACGCCCTATTCCCTCGGCGGGGTCTACTACATACATGGTCCGACTCTTCCAATTTCGGCAGAGCAACGAGGCAATTTGTTAGGGGGAGGAACCGTGCCTCTATTTTTTGCTCAACCGAACCCTATAGATTCGGCAGGGCAACGAGGCAAGTGTTAAGGAATTATGCCACGCTGGGATCATTCCCTTGACACGTAGGACTCAATATCAGCACCACGAGGAGATTCGCCATTTGACGGAGGGAAGAACCTCAAATACAAGAACAAAGGGTAGGAACGGTATTACTCCTCAAGCACAGGAAGAAAGGCTAAACTCGGTATTTAGGGATTTCGCACTATTCACTATAAATAGGGCGAATCCCAAGGTTTTTAACACACAACATTTACTGCTCATTTATTACCCCTTGAGATTCACGCTCTGACACATCGGTCGGAAAATCTCACCTCACCCCACACTTTATAATATCTTAGTGGGCTTGACACCGAGCCCATTGACTATTCACAAAGCCTAACTTTGGCATCGGAGTGGACCCGGGGCATCCAGCCCGCCTCCCCCCTTTGCTTTTCCTTGTCTTGCAGGTCCAGTCAGAACGGAGAGGACCCACAGGACGGATCCAGGCCGAAACAGTATCTTTGTCTTGACAGGGATTTTACGATAAAAGAACTACCTAAAGGCAGCCTTTCTCTTTCTCTGATCTACCACTTTCGCGTATCCTTGGGTGACCAATCAACACTATTCATCATGCGATGATCAAAGAAGCGGCGTCATATAGGTTAAAGGTACAACCGCTATCGCCAATAGGATTTCCTTGCTTTACTAACAAGCTAACCCCACCCCAAACAAATAATATTAGGCCGCTCCTACTATGAAAGCTAGAAGAAGAAAGCAGAGTTTGACTATCACAGCACCTGAAAAGCAGGGAAGGGTTCCAAACCTAAACAAAAGAAGGCTCCACACCTGCCTTACGTCTCTTCTTTTTCTATGAGTCACCATCCCGTTTCTAAGCTTTAGCTTAGAAAAAGCAAAAAGACCTTACTAAAAGAGAGAGTGTAGCTCTTAGAAGTCAAAAGCCTGGAGCCTAAGCGCATCGCAGAACAAGTTTGATTCTACGACCACCATTTTTCAAAATTGACGTGTTAACAATGAGAGGTTCGACACATCGAGCTTACTTAATGGAGGGTGTATAGTGACCGTCTACTATGATGTAGAATAGGTGTATACATACCTCATACTCCCTATGGTGAGAGTTCAAGATGCTCATCGTGTAGATTTTAACATGTTGACCAATCAAGGATAAAAACGGATAGAAATTCGACGTCTCGAACATGGATGTCATGGTTAAGCAGATTTTACTGGGTCGGTTCAGGGATGAACCAAAAATAACAAACATTTGGCTATAATCTGGGTTAGGACAGAAAAGGTCACCTTGACAAGGATGGGGTATCTTATCACCGAATGCACGATGAATAATGGGCCCCCAATCCCTTTATATACTATGTTGCAAGAATCAAGCAACGTGGAGTAGCATAACGCATTCCCAGGCAGACCCAAGAAACTCTCGTTAGAGGCTGCTCGCAGGTCATGGTCTCACAAAGTATAGGCCAAGGTTGTGTGTTTCGCCTAGCGGGTTGCCCCATATGCATGAGACCCGGTTCGGTTACCCGCACGAATGTGTGACTGAACCCATTCCCCCCAAAACAATATTATACAAGCATAAATATACTATTCTAAGAGCTAGCATCTAATTCACAAAAGAAAAGTTTTCATTTAGGAGTCTGACATTTATTCCCCAGTGGAGTCGCCACTGTGAGGACAAAGATTAGAATTCTGAAAGTTGCCACCTAGATTAAGGTTTAGGACCTTAGAAATATGAAATCTCACCCTAAGGTAAGACTTCGATTGACTCATGACCCTTAGATTGGATTTCTGGTCCATCAGAGATTGGGTAAGCGTCAGGTTACGGTTATGGGAAGGGGTTACACATCCAAACTGCTAGATTGAAATCGGTCTCCTATACCTTTCCTATGCTAGACTCTATCTATTAAACCAAACCAAACTAAGTGGTTTGATATCATTGAACCGAATATGTATCCATCAGATTGCCTACGTATATGGAATTATTCCAAAAATCAGGTTCACCATCGTAGTTCAGGTGTAATTAAAGTTTATGATTGTGATTTATGCTTGTGCATGATTAAGTTCATTGTTCAAGTTGAAGTTTATGCTTGAAAAGATGAGAAACCCTATAGGATAGGATCTGGATAGTCCATGCGAACTGATAGATAGTCCTAGTGGATCTATGGATAACCCTATTTGGGTCAAAATATGGATAACCCCGTTTGGATCGAAATATGGATAACCCTATCTGGGTCAAAAAGTGGATAACCCTTTCTGGGCTAAAATGTGGATAAATATCCTAGTGGATCTATGGATAGTCCAAGTGGACTAAGGTGTGGATCCAAATTTGGGTTTCTCCCAAATAGCCTACGTATCCTAGGGTTTGTCCTAAGAATCATAATCCGCGTAGTCCAAACTCTGGGTTGAATGGGAATAAATATCCTAGTCGATCTATGGATAGTCTGAATGAACTAAATCCAAATTTGGGTTTCTCCCAAATATCCTACGTATCCTAGGGTTTGCCCTAGGAATCAGAATCCGTGTAGTTCGGGCTGATAACCTGTTCTAGGTTAAGGATTGAGAACCTATTCTAGGTTTAGGGTTGAAAACCTATTCTAGCTTTAGGGTTTAGAACCTATTATAGGTTTAGGATATGCTGAGGGGCAAAATCATCCTAAATTACCCTTTTCATCCTAAGTTCTAATTTTGGAAGGTTTGGCAAAGCATTCTCTTTCTTTATTAAGATTTTTTATTATTCCCATTATGCCCTTCCCAAGAATGTGAGTACTTAAATGCACATCCCCGCGCCTAATATGTTTGCTAGGTGTACAGATATGGCAGTTCGACTAGGGTGTCGCATAAATTAAAGTATTGCCAAAATAAATTATTCATCTAAATATGACATATAAAACATTTATGGCAAGAAATTCACATATAGTAAGATTGTTAAAATCTCGCTAATATGGCATGCATTACAAATAAGGAAAGAATCTGTATGGCAAGATCTAATATGCTAATCTAAGCATGTTAAGACCTAATATGGCAAGAAATCAATATATGCATCTATATATCAATATGGCAAGTACCGAACATAGAAAGCAAATATGGCATGAATTATTCAAAAAAAGTAAGATCCTATATGCTATTTTCTAAGCATAGTAAGACTTAAAAATGGTAAGTAATTAATTTTGTTAAATATGATAAAAATCTATTTATTCTACCAAATATAGCAACACATGGCAAACATGGTATGTGCACAATCTAAACAAAGCATGTGAATGCTCTAAATGTGGCAATTTATCCAAATATGGTATGTGGCAACATAGCATTGGCATCCTAAACATGGTAGTGCAAGTAAATACAACAATGTAAACAAGACAGATGCTCAATCTACAGTCTAGACTCAAAGAAACTCTCACATCAATCAGATCAGATCCTCAATCTAATGGTTAGATTTCTTCAAAATATTATCATTAAGATCATCTACTCATATTTCATCAAAACAACCAAGATTGACTTCTCAAATTCATCCCACATCAAGTCATCATGTTAGGCTAAGATCTAACGGTTCAGATCACTCAAAAAAATAATCTAACCATACAAAATCATTTAAATCTCTTTTGATGGCAATCCAATGGTTCAGATTACTCAAAACAATTATCTAACCTTTCAGATCAAGCATCAATGTATCTAAAATCAATGATTTAGATTTAATCGTTAAAAATTTTGAGATCAATGGTCCATATTTATTTCACATAAAAAATCCCAAGATTAATGGTTCATAAAAGTCCTCAGGTCAATGGTCCATATTTATTTCACTTCAAAATCCCGAGATCAATGGTCCATAAAAATCCCAAAATCAATGGTCCATATTTGCTTCACATCAAAATTTCAGATCAATGATCCATAAAAATTCCAGATCGATGGTCCATATTCAATCTCATTAAAATTCAAGCATATGATTGGCTCAATCACATTAAGACTCAAGCATGTAGCTAGACCAAACTCATAAAAATTCCAGCCATAGTCGGATCAATCATATTATAAATCCAAATCGTGATCCGATCGATCACATTAGAACTCCAAATCATGGTTGGATCAATCACATTAATTCAAATCATATGATCGAATCAATCACAATAAGATTCAAGTCATATGGATCATAATCGCATCAAATTCATGATCAAATAATCATATTTTATTCACATTAGAGGCTCCAAAAAAACATGGTTTGATGGTGCATCGGGTTCAGCAGGGTAAGAAAAATATAACTGGGTTTATAGTGGAAGTTTCTGGTCAGTTTTGTGCAGGTGTAGGATCGGATGGTGTTGGCACTACATGGCTTCAGTGCATGTCCAAATGTTTATCCATGAGTTGCAAAAGGAAGGACATGTGTGGAGTTCGACGGTGAGTGAAGTTTAAGTGAGGAAGAAAGGTGGTGTGGGTGGACAGATGGGTATTGATGGAGATGACCAACAAGGTGTTATGGTAGGTGTGGAAGGTTTTGGGTTATCATGGATTCTGGTTTGTGATGATCACAGATGGAGGGTCTCATAGAGGGTGGTGAGATGGTTTGATGGTGGAGATATGGAGGATAGGTGTGGGTTTGTGCAAGCAGGTGGCTTGAGGCTGGATGAGTGATATGGAGTTTGCAGGTTAGGAGATCGTGAAGCAGGTGGCTGGTTTAGTAGGAGATTGAGGTTGGGTTCAAGGTGGATCGGTGATCGTGCAAGAGGAGTAAAAGGAGATGGGGGCAACAGCTTACCTGAATCACAGAGCCACCTCCAGCGGCTGCCTTCTCCTTCTTCTTTTTCTCACTGCCGCCTCTCTTTCTGATTTCTCCCTCTTCTTCTCCTCGATCTCCCATCTCTCTGGTTTTTTATTTTTTCTTCTCCCTCCCCGCTTAGTCCCTCTCTTTCTCGCTTCTGATTTTTTTCCTCTCTTTTTTTTTCTACTCCCTCTCGATTCTTCTCGGTTTGTCCTTTTCTCTCCCTACCCCATCTCTTCTCCTTATGGAGCCCCTCCTTTCTCTCTATCGATCTTTCCTTTTTATTTATTTTATTTTTTTTCTTTCTCCTCCTCCATTCTTCTCGGTTTGTCCTCTTTCTAATTTTTCTCCTCTAGATCTCGTCTCTCTCTCCTCTTTTAGATATTGCCTCTCTCTCCTCTTTTAAATTTAGCTCTCGCCTCTCTCTCCTCTTTTAGATTTAGCTCTAGCCTTTCTCTCCTCTTTTAGATATCGCCTCCCTCTCCTCTTTTAGATCTCCCTTCCATTTTTATTTATTATTTATTTTTTTCTTTCTTTTCTTTTTCTATTTTTGCCTCTTACATTTTCTCTTTATCTCACCGATCCCGCTTCTTCTTCTGGTCTTTGGCCGTCCCTCTCCATTCAACAGATTTTCTTTCTTTTTTTGTAGATCTCTCAATCTCTCTCCAATATCTTTTTTCCTTTCTCTTTTTTTTTTTTTTGTTATTTCCTTTTATTCTTTCCCTTTCCATCTGCTCTCTCTTTCCATCTTCTACCTCTCCATCTGTCCGTCTCTCTCTTAATTTCTTTTTTTTTTCTTTTAGAAAAAATCCTTCTTTTTCTCAATCTCAATCTTACGGCTTCTTATTACCTATAACCAAAAAACCTCTCCCTTACATTTTCTCTTCTTCTCAATCATTCCTTTTCTTTCCTCAATCTCAATATCACGGGTTCTCTTCCCTTTCCTATATATATATATATATATATATATATATATAAAAGAAATGCATGCATATGGGTCGACGTGACTTCATCTGGATTGGTTCGAGCTGGGCCGGACTGAGTTAGACTAGGTTGGGTTGAACTGGTTTGGACCAAATTTGACTTTTTTAGTCCACTTCTGCCACCATTCTACCTGGAATTTTTCATAGTCTCTATTCCAAATTTTCTTCGTTCACTTTGTAGAACACTAAAAATGAGAAATATTGAATCACCTCATTTGGAAATAAAATAGTCAACTTATGAATTTCTGAAGTTTAAACAGGCCAATTATCGATAATTTGGCCGACCATTCTGCATGGGATCCTTCGGAGACTTCTACCGAAAATCCTTTACATCCACTTTGTAGAGTACTAAAAAAATGGAATATAATGAAACTGAAATCATCTGATTTGGATATGGGATGACCAAAATATGAATTTTTTAAAATTAAATGACCATTTTCATGTGTAATTTTGCATGGGACCCTTCGCAGAATTCTACCTGAGATTTTTTACATCCACTTTGTAGAACATCACAAATGAAGAATAATGGCCTTGGAATCATCTGAATCCGTCTTAAAACGACAAAGATATGAAGCTTTGAAGTTCTAACGATAATTTTGCATGAAAGCTTGCATGGGGCCCACTGGTGACTTCTACCCGGGATTTTTCACGTCCACTTTGAAGAGGACTGAAAATAAGGAATATTGGCCTTTGAATCGTCTGATTCCGATATCAGATGACCAAGATATGATGTCTTGAAGTTTGAATGATAATGCATGCATCATACGATAATTACGTAAATGCCCTTGCACTTTCAAACTGAGATATCTTCCTTGTTTGACGTCAGAATTTGATGATTCCGGTCTCATTTCGAAGATAATTTCACGACTTGTACATCCAAGTAGGTAATAGCCCATGACCCTATTGTGGGGTTCATTAGAGAATCACAAACCCTTGGGTTAAAAGCTAGAAACCTGCCATATTAGTTCACTTTTGCTGAGGGTGGCAAAAATGGGGTGCTTACCCGTTCATTACCACTGTCATAACAGTTAGGTTTCAGTAGGTTATTCGGAGGCTTAGCCTAGCGGTGTACATCCAGCAATGCCTCCGCTTAATGTTTAGCCTGTTCAGAGGCTCAGGTAAATTAGAGTCATCAGTTTATCGGAGGGACTCATCCAGAGGGTCGTGCCCCTAGTAGGGTAACTCCGGTTAGGGTCCTCCGATTAGGTATTGGTCTAACATACCTAGACATTTGCCTTGGCGGAGGACTGGTCTTAGTCACCCGGAGATAGGGCCAATGCCAGGCCTCCAGTTGATGCCTCCCATTCAGGCCCAAAAACCAGGCACGAACTAGAAAAGGTTTTGTTCTTTGGGAAAATGCTTCTCTACTTGGTTTCCTTCACTTTAAGTAGTGGGAAACACTCTTCCACCATTGTTATACATAATGGGACTTATTTGAGACCCCAATGGTATCTCCATACATAGAGGGGATGATGACCTAGCATTCTAGGTTGGATTCGGTCTCCGTTAATGGAGACCAAGAATGGTGAAGCTCTACAATGGTCCTTACACACATTCACCTCAAAGATGGAAGAGAACGAGTGAGTGAACATACCTCAAGGAAGAACCGGTGCGTGAGCTCTAAACTTGGAGTTCCAAGTCCACTCTTCAACCTGTCTCACAAGCACTCTCACTCACTCTAAGGGCAGCAAGAGTGAAATAGGAAGCTTGGGCTTCTTATTATAGAAACCTATGCAGAGAGAGCGCTCCATTCGGATATAAATTGGATACTGACAACCAGGTGATGGACCATTAAACTCAGCATCCGGTTAGGCATAAAAATGGGCTTATACTTGGTTTGGTGGGCTTGAGTTGATTGGGATGCTTTCTAAGTCACTTGTATCTTCTTCCTCATACTCTAACATTACTAGGTGATCCTAATATTTAACCTGACATCCTTATGAGGGCCCAGATGTAAGGGCGCCAAGTATTGGCATAGTAAGACCCGGCATATAGAAATTCGAGAGTAAGGTTTCGGGTGTGGGTCTTACGGGCTGCACTACTGTACTATCAAATTTTGTAACCGGTTAGTCCTAGGAAGTCCTGTATCGAGCTAGTCTAATTCACATTGTAACTGATGACCTAACTTATATAATAGGTAATACATATATAACTAGGATCAACTCACCTAGTGAAAATTGTAGAACTAATCATATCTCATGTGAGGAAAAGAATCCCTGACTTATTTTTGGAGTGTTTTTAATCACTTGTCTATCTATGTTGCATCTTGCTTGATAACATGTCATCCAATATTTGTACTTTGCATGAATTGCATTAATAAATTATGTCTTATGATTGGGTAATGATTGATGCTTGTGTGGAAAGTGTTAAAACGATCGAGGACTACGAGATCAAACCCACTGTGCAAAACTTACCATGGGTTGCCTCGAATCTTAATGGATTGACAATGTCTAGGGGGATGAAGGACGGCCTAGGATCTTTGTTAGGGTATTGAGGGGGTTCATAGGATGACATGTAGGATTGGTTAGTGAAATTACCCATATGCAACCTTGGCCTACAAGGGGTTAGGTATTGGTATGGATAGGGGATGACAGGGAGGTGGTGGCAATGCTCATTGCAGCATCATTGGCCAGACCTTTTGTGATACCCCGTTCTTGATGTATCAGTACTATGGAATGTAATAGGATTTTCTCATCTAGTTAAGGCAATAGAAATCCCCTTTTAGGATCACGAATCATGGTTTGCCAAACTACCATCCATATTATCACATACAAGCATGTATAAATAACCACTAGAATTGAAAATTTTAATAGACAGAGTATAGTGGAAGACTTAAATAAAGTCACAATAGTAGTTGATTTTTTAATGATAAAATTAAATAGTTCCATCCATCCCATTGTACTTCAAATAGTAGAAAAAATAACCAAAATTATTCTCTAAGCTTAAATTGTATTAATGGACCACACATTCCCATCAAATAAAATAAACTTAAAAGAAAGTGTTTATGTTTATTCCATTTGTGTCTAGCTGTAGACACAATCATTGCATTCGCATTCCAGATCATAGATGTCCTTGTCATTAACATCCATGTTGTTGAGTTCAGAAATGTTCATTCCTGCATCATCTAAAATAGTTTGTGTACACAGGGGTAAGCTCACCCCCTGAGCATAGCAAGGAAATCAGACATGCAACATATAAAATGCATGGAATTAACAACCACGGTCAGTTATGATAACTGCAGGTGCCAACTCTGGACAACTAAAATGGAGCCCCCAAGTTGTATGGGTCATCCCCACGAGAATGAATGAAGCCTCCCTCGGAGTAAATCACCATCCCCCATGTATAGGTCAGGCATTCTGGTCCTCTATCGCAACTCATCCCGAGTTCACCCATGTGACACTTGAGGAGGTAATAATCCCATTAGTCGACTCGCCTGCCCATTAACACAATGACAGACATGGAGAGCATTACAACTATGTTCATATCACCCTTTATTAAACCTATGCCATTACATAACCCCCTAATGGCTAGGGGTACAGTTATACAGGTAATTATTGTGTAATTAACTAAGTTCACCTAATTAATCGTATTACTGAACTGTAACTTCGCCAAGCTTCTAACCCCATCCGTGCTCCAACATAGGACTTCATGACTTGGCTAAGTTACATATGGTTAATGCAAAACAGCGCCAGTAAGAAGTGGTGCAAGTGTCCCATACCACCCACCTTCCTCCTTACCAACTTAACCAAATATCATGAATCACCAAGACCAGCTCTACCTTTCATGGAGAGGTTACGAAGTGTCCCATACCACCCAGCTTCCAAACGATTATGAGTATCACTAATTGCACAAAAGAGAATGCATTTACATGAGCAAACAAAACCGTATATTGGATGGCATGTTACCAAACAAGACATGTTGTCAATCCTACAACAAGCATCATAATATCAAGTTCATATGGAAACAAGAGGGTGCAATTACCTTACCTAAGTGGTAATAGAAAATACTATTGACGCATGACTTGAACAGCCTCTTTAAGCTTCCCGTACCTCTAATAGTATCATAATAATTAAATATTAATCCCTGGTTTGCTTTTTGTCTATATCGTTTGCTCATCATAGTACCTCATTAATTATTGGTCATTTAATATGGTCTGTTAGTCAAGCCCAAGTGTATTATAGGTTGTTGTCTAAGTGTTACAAGTGGTGTCACACCCCAATTCTGCACCATTCAGAACAGTATGATGAACCGCTAATTAACCAATGGTTCAACCAGGATCTCTAATAGGCCATATCCATAAAAAATAAAACCATGCACATCCACAACCATAATCAGAATAAATACACAATAGCGGAAGTCTTATAGTAAATGAACTGAGAACTCTAACTGTAATAATCATAATTAAAATATTAAGTTATTGTTGTATCAACTGAGACATAAATAAATAAAATATCAATTACATCCCATTATAAATTCAAATAAAATCCTAATAGAATACGCATGAGTTGCACTCGCATGAGGGGTCATGCGTATCTACTAAGTCTTGGGCTTCCATTGCAGCAACACGCACAGACACCGGAGCACTCATATAATCTTCAACTATAGTACCTGCATCATCAACTAAAAATATTCGATGTGGAGAGGGTGAGCACACATCATGGCTCACTGAGCAAACAAAATAATGCAACAAACATATGCATGCATGCATTCAATTCATATCTTTGGTTTAGTAAATAAGTTTGCAATGTGCTATAGAAAGGATAGGTGGCCAAAGGTTACGTTTATTGACGCCGCACCTCTATACACGAGTGTGTGAAGCCGCCCAAAGGTAACGTTTATTGTCGTTCCACATGCACCCACCATGGGCAATGTACATGCAAAGGTCACGTTTAATGTTGTACCCATTGCCCATACCCACACGTAAGCCCCTACACGCGAGGGCTCGCAAACTGGGCTCGCAACTAACCAATCCTAATGCCAATCAGTGTATCCAAGGCCTCACCTCAGTATCCCTCAATACGTCCATAGAGATAGGGCTAAGGCCCCCCGGCAGAGTCAGAGACTACACGGTCCGAGACCACCTCCCCTCATACCCTATGACGTAATAGTTCTGCTAAGGTAATGGCGATAAGACGATGTTAGTGGACAAGACTTGAGTTAGAGTAGAGCTAGAGTGCTGAGGCCCCGCCTATGACACCTCCCCCTGATACTCGCTCGCATCAAGCACATCAACCACACACATACATCCACTTGCCTATTCCTATCATCATCATCATCATGTTATAAACAATAATTTAAATATGCATGAACAGTAATAATAGAAATATTGGATGACATGTTGAATGCACATAACTAGCGTACACGCATAGAATCAATCATGGCATTGAACTCAAGAATAAAATAGTTTATTATTAACCAATTAGTTTAGGTCTTGTTCCCTCACCTTTGCTTGATCGTAGGTCCTCTTTCAAGCTTTAAGAATCAACTAAATATCAATATTATATCAATGGAAGACCTAATCAAGTCGATAGAATTTAATTAGAATTAATTCCATTTTTAAAAAGAATGCTGTTAACAGGGGGTCGATGCCAGGGTCGGATGTTCCATCTACCCTGGGTGCGACCACCCAGATTTTGGACTTCCCGAACATTGGGGGTCGATTGTTAGGGTCTGGTATGGTCGATTAGCCATCGACCCCCGTGCGACCCCCTGTGGGTTTAGTCAAATTTTCATCCTATAGTCCATTCCTTCGTGTTTGGGCTCCTATGGCTTGCTTCTACAATCCATTCCACACATGTTCTATGGTCTAGAATCATAATTCATTCACCTATATGGTTTTTATGATCTCCCCCATGGTTTTTCATGAAAACCTAACCATGGATGGATGATTTGGGTTTCTCCTAGATCATTCCCTCTTCACTATCCATTCTAAGGTCTGTTGAATTACATGGAGATAGTATCCATACCTGAGAATTAGGCTTGTCTCTCTGAAGCCTTTTCTTTGATCTTCTTCTCCACTTTCCTTCTCTTCTCTTTCTCTTCTCCTTCTCTTCTTTTTCTCTTAATCCAATTAGGGTTATAAAAGGAGTGAAAGAGGCTTTGGGACGTCCTATTTATAGAGTAGAAATTCCAAAAATAAGTCCCATTGAGATTAGGAAAGAATCCCATTGAAAATTGGAAAGTTTCCAAATCACAGTTTCTGTCGGCAGACTGGGGGTCGATGTGGGGGTCGGAGATCCCGTCGACCCTTGGTTCTAAAATATCTGACCCCCGGTTAAAAACTCATGGTCTGACTTTCTATCTTGGGGGATCCGACCCTGCCTAGCTGGGTGTGAGACCCTCCCCCTATTTTTAGTGTTTTTGGGTCAGTTTAATACCTGGGATCGTGATCTCCTTCACACACTTGATCCATTTGGCTCGACCATGATGGGTAGACCTGGTTTAAGGTGGTAATATCGGGTTAGTTCGATATGGATCTTACAATTCCCCCCTAGTTATAAAAATTTCATCCTCGAAATTGTACATACCTTCCGAGTCAAATAAATGAGGGTATTGCTTTCGCATAGCATTCTCTTCTTTCCATGTAATTTCTTCCATATCTCTACTTCTCCAGATGACCTTAACATAATAGATATCACGGTTGCTTAGTCGTTGAACCTTTCGGTTGGTGATTTCAGTTGGTGTTACCTCAAATGTCAAATCATTAGTCAAATTAGGTAAATCTATTGTCAGAACGTGCATTAGATCCTTGACATACTTCTTCAATAAGGAAATATGAAATACGTCATGCACACTTGACATAGATGGTGGTAGTGCTAACTGGTATGCCACTTTCCCACGCTTAGCTAGAATCTCATATGGCCCGACATATCTTGGACTTAGTTTCCATTTCTGTCCGAACCATTGCAATCCTCGCATAGGGGATACTTTTAAGAATACTTTATCACCCACGACAAATTCAAGGTCTCGACGTCGGGTATCTACATATTACTTCTGAAGATTCTGAGTTGTTCTCACTCTTTCCTTGATAATGTCGACCACTCGACAAGTCGCTTCAACAAATTCCGGTCCAACAATACTACGTTCCCCAACTTCATTCCAAAACAAAAGAGTTCGACACTTTCGGCCATATAGTGCTTCATAAGGTGACATCTGTATAGTAGCCTGATAGCTATTGTTATAAGCGAACTCAATCAATGGTAACTTTTCATCCCATGATCCTTTAAAATCAATCACACATGCTCGAAGCATATCTTCTAGAATCTGAATTGTACGCTCTGACTGTCCATCTGTCTACGGATGGAATGCGGTACTAAACTTCAATGTTGTACCCGTAGCCTTTTGCAATCCTTCCCAAAACTTTGAAGTAAATCGTGGATCTCTATCGGACACAATGCTTTCAGGTACACCGTGTAATCACACAATGTTATCCACATACAGCTTAGCCAACCTCTCCAGTGTATACTGAGGTCGTATAGGTATAAGGCGAGCTGTTTTAGTCAGACGGTCTACAATCACCCAAACTACGTCAACTACTCGAGGAGTCAATGGTAATCCTCTGACGAAATCCATAGTGATGCAGTCCCATTTCCATGCTGGTTTCGGTAGCGGCTGTAACAGTCCTACCGGTCTTTGTCGTTCAACCTTTACTTTCTGACAATTTAGGCATTGAGACACGAACTTAGCTACATCTGCTTTCATTCCTCTCCACCAATATAATTTATTTAGACTATGATACATTTTTGTACTTCCAGGATATATCGAATAAATGGTGGTATGGGCTTCTTTCATTAATCGGTGTCTAATGTCCAAACTTTCTGTTTCGGGTACACATATTCTTCCTTTGTACTTCAATACCTTTTCTTCGTCCAAGGTGAACTCAGGGTTAGTCCTACCTTTTTCGATGTCCTCTTGTACCGTTCTTAGGTAAGGGTCTGATTTGATAGCTGTCTTTACTTCATCAACTATATCTGGTATAATCTTCAATGCGGCGAACATATTTGAAAATCGATGAATAAACCCTTGGTTGGCTGATCCATCTGGTGCATCTATCACAAACTGCTCATTATCATGTTTGAATACCTTTCTGGTAGTACACATTGCGGCGGTTGTGCTAACCTCTCCCTGAGATTTTATCATTGCCTTTCTACTCAACACATCGGCTACTACATTAGCTTTCCCCGGATGATACTGGATATCACAATCATAGTCTTTCAATAGTTCCAGCCATCTTCTTTGTCTCATATTCAGCTCCTTCTGTTTAAATAGATAAGTAAGACTTTTATGGTCTGATTTAATCTGAAACTTCTCCCCGTACAGATAATGTCTCCATATTTTGACAGCATGTACTACTGCCGCTAGTTTCAAATCATGTGTGGGATAGTTATTCACATGTGTCTTCAGTTGTCTTGAGGCATAAGCAATTACTTGTTCTCCTTGCATAAGTACACATCCTAATCCCAGTCCTGACACATCAGTATACAAGATAAATGGTTGTCCTGGAATCAAGATGGTCAAGATTGGAGCTGATATCAATCCAGCCTTCAAGGTTTGGAAACTCTTCTCGCATTTATCCATCCAAACATACTTCTCGCCCTTCTTAGTCAAACTGGTAAGAGGTACGAAAATTCAAGAATAGTCTTCCACAAATCATCGATAATATCCAACTAGACCCAGAAAACTTTTAATTTCTGCAACGCTCTTCGGTGCTTCCCACTTTACGATAGCCTCGATCTTGCAGGGATCTACTTTAATTCCTTCAGCGGATACTACATGGCCTAGAAGTACGACTTCCTTTAGCCAAAACTCACACTTTGTAAATTTGGCGTAGAGATTTTTCTTCTGTAGTCGCTGTAGAGCGGCGTTTAGATTCTTAACATGAGTTTCCTCGTCTTTGGAGTAGAGTAGTATATCATCAATTAATACAATAATCGAAAGGTTGCTGGTGCATTTGTCAATCCAAAAGACATAACCAAGAATTCATAATGTCCATATCTGGTCCTGAATGCTGTCTTGGGAATATCACCGTCCTTAATCTTCAGCTGATGATAGCCTGACCGAAGATCGATCTTGGAGAACACTTTGGCACCTTGCAACTGATCGAATAGGTCATCGATCCGAGGCAATGGATACCGATTCTTGATTGTCAGTTTATTCAGTTCTCGGTAGTCTATACACAATCGAACACTACCGTCCTTCTTTACGAATAATACTGGCGCTCCCCATGGTGATATGCTAGGGTGAATGTAACCCTTGTCCAGAAGTTCTTGTAGTTGTACTTTCAATTCCTTCAGTTCAGTAGGAGCCATTCGATAAGGTGCTTTCGATACTGGTGCGGCTCCAGGTATAAGATCTATAACAAACTCTGTAGCTCGGTCTGGTGGTAATCCTGGTAATTCTTCAGGAAATACATCTGGATTGTCCCTCATGACATCAATATCTTCCATTCGTGGTCCTTCCTTGGTAAGGTCGACCACAAATACTAAATACCCGACTGCTCCTTTCTCGAGGCACTTCTTAGCCTTTAGCGCCGAGAGTATGAGCTTTCGTTTATGGGGAAGTTTGGTTCCCAAAAAATTGAACTCTGCTCCTTCCTTGTCTTTAAATGTCAGCTTCTTTTCGGCATACAATTGGTTTGCAGAATGCCGAACTAACCAGTCCATTCCTAAGATGACGTCAAAGTCTGCCATCTCAAGTTGGATCAAGGTTGCATCCAAGGTCTTTTCACCAATAAGAACTGGACATGATCCATAACCTTTTTCTAACTCCACTTCTAATCCCATAGGTGATCGTACAAGTAGTTTGTAGTCTAAGGATTTAAGGGGTAGATTTAACTTCTTTCCAAACGTCACAGATATAAAGGAATGAGTAGCCCCTGAATCAAAGAGTACTCTGGCGGGAATGCCATTAATAGGTACGATACCTGTGATTTGTTTTGGTTTAGTCTACATGTTCATACAATGTAATACAACTAACTAAAAATGTAAGTCATGCCTGTGACCACATCAGGCGATGCGGCAGCATCCTCGGATGTAACCGCGTAAACTCGTCCTTGATGTAGCTGCTTCTTGGGCTTAGGACATTCCCTTGCTATATGTCCCACTTGGTTGCAGTTAAAACATTTTATCCCTTCAGTAATTGGATTCGGTTGCTGTTGAGCTACAGGAGTAGTCTTGGTTGTAGCGGTAAAGCCTTGAGCACAGAAGGATTTGAATGTCTTGTTATTCCCTCCATTATAAGAATTTCCAGCTGGCCTTTTGATACCTCTGTTTTGCATGAAATAACTCTCCCTCTGGCTCGATTCTATAACTCGAGCAATTTGTGCCGCTTCATTATAAATTTTCTTTTCATGTCCCAGAACATGCTTGCGGATGCTTCCCCTAAGTCCCATGACGAACCTTTGGGTCTTTGTGTTTTACTCTTTCATACTGGTGGGTGCAAAGAAGAACAGCTCTTCATAACGCTGTTGATATGCATCCACGGTCATCTGTCCCTGATATAAACTCAGGAACTCTCTTTCCATAGAATCTCTGAAACTTCTCGAAAAGTACTTTTCAAAGAACGCCTCTTTATAAATATCCCAACTCAGTTGGGCGTGCTTTGTAAATAAATACATCCTGGTAGACCTCCACCAATGATGTGCATCTCCTTTCAGCATAAAGGTGGCACACAATACTTTTTCTTCTTCATTTAATGTCATCATCATAAAATTTCTTCCATTTCATCAACCCAGTGTGCTGACCATAAAGGATCTGCTGGCTTGCCATTGAATTCTCTGGGCTTCAATTTCAAAAAATGCTCCACCAGTCTGGAGTGGTCTAGTTGCTGCGGGACATACGCTCCATACATAGGTGGTTGGTATTGATATCCACCTTGATCTATCTCAGGATTCGGTACATGAGCCTGCATGATAGGAGTCTGAGGTGCGTGGGGTACTGTGTACTCCCCCCTGGCGCTGTGCTTGCCTGTCCTGCTGGCAATGGAGGTGTCTGTGCAGCTGGAGGAGTTATGCCTATGGCAGTTTGTACAGTGGCTTGTGCCTGCTGCATTTGCTGCAGCTGTTGGGCCAAGTTCATTACGACTGTGGCCAAGTTTGTAGGTGGAACTGGCAGATTTGTAGGATTTGTCTGCCCATTTATGACGGGTGGTGCCGTGTTCGTGTTCCCCTGTGTTTCCAGGTGTGTCTGGTTATCTTCCCCCACAGGTGGTGGTGGTGGAATAGAGTTACGACTCTGTCTGGTTACTCTGCGTCCCGCCATTAATTAATCTGATAGTGGGATTGCCTGAAATCACTGAACACAAGAGACAATCATTAAATACTTCATTCTCATATTTTAAAACCACTAACAAATGCAAATTTCAAAATTTTCAGATCATTCTATCAAAAATACTGTATTTTCACTGTAGGGTCGATGGTGGGGGTCGATGGGTGTCCGACCCTCAGTATGCGACCCTGGAAAATCACCCATTCTTCTCGAGAGCCGGGGGTCGATGGAGGGGTCGGAGGATGTCCGACCCAGGGTGCGACCCCTGGTTCTCTGTCAGATTCCTGAGAGTCGAGGGTCGATGCGGGGGTTGATGGGTGGGTCGATTGTTTTAATCGAATTTTCCAACCACCGGACTAAAAATCAGATTTTTAAACTCCGATTCGAAGTCCATTTCCCATTCTTTCTTCTCTGCTTCGACTCGACTCGTCCCTCTAAGTTGCTACAGTGACAACTCCGGTCCGTTGGTGATTTGCACTCCTTGTTTCGTCGTCTACTCCTCCGCTATAGGTATGTCTTCTACCTTTTCATGTTTTTAGGTTTCTTTACCTAGGTTTTTGCTCGCATATCTAGTATTTTTTCAAATTAAACTTTTTCCAATCGTAAAAATTCAATTTTTTTATTGGGGGCTTTTGTTGTTGGTGACTCGAGGAACGAAAACCCTCAAAAATATTTGAGTTTCATCAGTTGGTTATCGAGAAACTCGAAATTTACACTTTTTCCCCTAATTTTGTTGAGATTTTGAATTTCTTGAAATTTCTTGCAATTCAATCTAATTAGTTGAAATTTCTGACTGTATGAGTCTCATAGGATATTCTAGGATCTATGTAAGTCCTCCTGCCCACTTGTATGGGTGAAAAGTGAGGCTTTTGACCAATTTACGTCATTATAATGTCAAAATTTTGGGTTTTTCATCTCCACTAAGCCATTATTTATTTTTCTTTCTTATTTGCCGATACCATGGCTCGTACCAAGATACCTAGTATTTGCGACCGTCTCCGCTTCCGTTCCACTGAAGCCGAGACTCAGTATGCTCGCTACGCTCGTAAGAAAGTAGAGGGAGGGCGCAAAGTAGACTTGCTAGCTTGGCCTTGTTCAATGTGGAGGGGGCCTTTGGTGATATTGGATGGCTTCCCGTCATCACCTATGATGCCTGTACCTGTCCTGACTTGGTACGCTAGTTCTACTGTAATCTCCAAGTGGTGGGAGATTACAATGATGTGGAGAGAGGTGGTGAGCTTCGGATCACCAGCTACGTCAAGGGGGTTGATGTTACATTCGATTATTGGCAGCTGGCCGACTTGTTGGGCATTTTCTATGATGGCCCCTTGGTATTCTAGGCCCTTGGAGAGCTCCAATTCTTTTCATTACAGGTGAGGGCTGAGATCGATTGTCAGCTCATCAAACCTGATCGCTGGGAGATGAAAGTGAGTTATAAGCATTCAGATCCATGGGTATACTACAAGATCATTCAGTATAATCTGATACCGCAGAGTGGACACTACGAGAGGGTCTCCCAGTCGACCCAGTACCTGCTGTACTGCATATGCACTAGGTAGCCCGTCTGCCTTCCTTACATCATCATGCAGACGATGATCAGCGCCACGTTGCCTAGTTACACTGGCAACCTTCCTTATGGACCCATGATCACTACCTTGCTTACCCACCTGGGGGTTGATTTATTGGATGAGAAGATTCAGGAAAAATCCTTCTCATCGCCTCTGGATTGGGAGGCTATTTGCAAGATGGGCATGCGGGATGCCCAAGTCAGCGATGAGGAGAGGAACGCGATGGTGTGCCCTCGCACTCGAGTAGAGATGGCTGACGCTGAGGTAGCAGCAGCAGCCGCTGGAGTAGTGGTTCATGGGGATGATGACGATCGGCTATACATGGATGTAGATGCCATACCTCCTCCATCACCTATTCATGCTACTGGAGCTGGTCTGTCTTCTTCAGCTGGTCCTTCGTATTCTCCATCTGATGACATGATGAGGATCTTGCACGACATACGAGAGGCTCAGTGTATGTCTGACTTGAGGATGGGAAAGCTTCTAGAGGCTCAGCGCTTGTCCGATCAATGGGTGGGAGAGCTTCTGGTTGCTCAGCGTGTGTCGGACAAGCGGGTGGGAGAGCTTCTAGCTGCTCAGCACATGTCGGATCAGCAGGTGGGAGAGCTTAGGAATGCTCAGCATGTGACGGACCAGCGGGTGGCTGATCTCACAGCTAGTCTCTAGACGACCCAGACTCAGATAGCTTGGTTGACTAGAGTCTACGCTGAGGACTATGATAAAGACCGTGAGGCACCGCCTCCCCCATCACCTCCAGCTTCTTGATGTACTTCTTTTATTTTTCTTTTTGTATTTCAGAGTAACTGTCCGAACTGTGGACTGTACTCTGCTTTAATCATATATATATATAAACATTTGTTCTTCCTTTTGGTTGTATATAAATTTGTTTCTCATTTAATAGATGCATTATTCTCTTTCAGTTTAGTCTCAAACAACAAAGATTCTTATGGTGTGTTATTATTGCATCTTTTAAATTTTTTATCCTATTTCAGTTCACGACCTTTTTGTGGAAGTATACGATTTCACAGATAAAGCCTGAGAAGCTCTAAAACCAAGTTGTCACACCCCAATTCTGCACCATTCAGAACGGTGTGATGAACCGCTAATAAACCAATGGTTCAACCAGAATCTCTAATAGGCCATAGCCATTAAAAATAAAACCATGCACATCCACAATCATAATCAGAATAAATACACAATAGCGGAAGTCTTATAGTAAATGAACTAAGAACTCTAACTGTAATAATCATAATTAAAATATCAAGTTATTGTTGTATCAACTGAGACATAAATAAATAAAATATCAATGACATCCCTTTATAAATTCAAATAAAATCCTAATAGAATACGCATGAGTTGCACTCGAATGAGGGGTCATGCGTATCTACTAAGTCTTCGACTTTCATTGCAGCAATACGCGCATACACCAGAGCACTCATATAATCTTCAACTGTAGTACCTGCATCATCAACTAAAAATATTCGACGTCGAGAGGGTGAGCACACATCATGGCTCAGTGAGCAAACAAAACAATGCAACAAACATATGCATGCATTCAATTCATATCTTTGGTCTGGTAAATAAGTTTGTAATGTGCTAAAGAAAGGATAGGAGGCCAAAGGTCACGTTTATTGACGCCACACCTCTATACACGAGTGTGTGAAGCCGCCCAAAGGTAACATTTATTGTCGTTCCACATGCACCCACCATGGACAATGTACACGCAAAGGTCACGTTTATTGCTGTATCCGTTGCCCATACCAACACGTAAGCCCCTACTGGCGAGGGCTCGCAAACTGGGCTCACAACTAACCAATCCTAATGCCAATCAGTATATCCAAGGCCTCACCCCAGCATCCCACAATACGTCCATAGAGATAGGGCTAAGGCCCCCCAGCAGAGTCAGAGACTACACGGTTCGAGACCATCTCCCCTCATACCCTACGACATAATAGTTCTGCTAAAGTAATGGCAATACGACGATGTCAGTGGACAAGACTTGAGTTAGAGATAGAGCTAGAGTGCTAAGTCCCCGCCTATGACACCTCCCCCTGATACTCGCTCGCATCAAGCACACCAACCACACACATACATCCACATGCCTATTCCTATCATCATCATCATCATCATGTTATAAATAATAATTTAAATATGCATGAACAGTAATAATAGAAATATTGGATGACATGTTGAATGCACATAATAAGCATACACACATATAATCAATCATGGCATTGGACTCAAGAATAAAACAGTTTATTATTAACCAATTAGTTTAGGTCTTGTTCCCTCACCTTTGCTTGATCGTAGGTCCTCTTTCAAGCTTTAAGAATCAACTAAATATCAATATTATATCACTAGAAGACCTAATCAAGTCGATAGAATTTAATTAGAATTAATTCTGATTTTAAAAAGCATGCTGTTAACTGGGTGTCGATGCCAGGGTCGGATGTTCCATCGACCCTGGGTGCGACCACCCAGATTCTGGACTTCCCGAACACTGGGGGTCGATTGTTAGGGTCTGGTAGGGTCGATTGGCCATCGACCCCCTGTGCGACCCCCTATGGGTTTAGTCATATTTTCATCCTACAGTCCATTCCTTCGTGTTTGGGGTCCTATGGCTTCCTTCTACAATCCATTCCACACATGTTCTATGGTCTAGAACCGTAGTTCATTCACCTATATGGTTTTTATGATCTCCCCCATGGTTTTTCATGAAAACCTAACCATGGATGGATGATTTGGGTTTCTCCTAGATCATTCCCTCTTTACTATCCATTTTAAAGTCTGTAGAATTACATGGAGATAGTATCCATACCTGAAAATTAGGCTTGTCTCTCTGAAGCCTTCTCTTTGATCTTCTTCTCCACTTTCCTTCTTTTCTCTTTCTCTCAATCCAATTAGGATTCTAAAAGGAGTGAAAGAGGCTTAGGGACATCCTATTTATAGAGTAGAAACTCCAAAAATATGTTCCATTGAGATTAGGAAAGAATCCAATTGAAATTTGGAAAGTTTTCATATCACCGTTTCTGCTGACAGACTGGGGGTCGATGAGGGGGTCGAAGATCCCGTCGACCCCTGGTTCTAAAATGTCGGACCTCCGGTTAAAAACTCAGGGTCTGACTTTCTATCTTGGTGGGTCCGACCCTGCCTAGCTGGGTGTGCGACACTCCCCCTATTTTTAGTGTTTTTGGGTCAGTTTAATACCTAGGATCGTAATCTCCTTCACGCACTTGATCCATTTGGCTCGACCATGATGGGTAGACCTGGTTCAAGGTGGTAAGACTGGGTTAGTTCGATACGGGTCTTACAATGGACATTTAATTTATAACCTGATTCCATTACACTAACACTCATGACATTAAGGAAATACATAGTTAGACATGATCACAAGGACCTAAGCCTTCAAGAGTAGTCTAATAGGTGTTATAGCAAGTCACTAGCCGAGCACGGGCAACTGCAGCAGCAAAATGGTGTACGACACGTGGTCACAGTTGCACCTCATTATCTGCAGGTCATGCCGCACGTGGTAGTGGCCGCACACCTTTACGTAGTTGAATGGTGCTGACTTCACTTCTGGGATGTTGTCCCATCCCAATCAAAGGTGCTTGTAACTTTTGGGCTAATGGATCTTGGTCTACACCAATATTTGGATACTGTTTTGATCCATACAATGTCTGAACTGCTTGATCTGACTTGGAATCCTTTGGATCCAAGTCCTAACCATTAAATCACTAAGGTTTCTTAATTTTAATTGATCTAGAGTCATTCTTAGTCATCCATGAATACATAAGATGCTTTGATCTATTTAGAATTAATTTTACCAATTTTCTTATCGTTCCTACAGTTCTAGATCTAATAGAGATAGATCCGACACCCGAATCAATAATTGGGTGCTCACCATCAATGGTGAGTGAGGATCCTTTCCAGGTAGCCATGGAGAATGTTTCATCAATGTTTTATCTCATCTATTAACTCAATAGAAAACTTGACAGAGTTAGGGAATCGTTACCAGCAGTCGTTCCAGTCGATGGTTCCTTCGATTACTTAGTCCAAAGGTAAGCCGAAAACCTTCCCTCTTCTCTTCTTCTTCCTCTTCTTAGATCTCTCTTCATCCCTTTTTCCAAAATGTGTCTGACCTCTTTTCTTTTCTCTTTCTCTCGGTTAGTTCTAGGAGATAAAATGGTAGTGTGTAGAGACTGTACGAATAATGGAGATTGGGTATGGGATCATTCCAAGGATTCAAAAGGTAAGTTAGAGGATTTCTCTCTCTTCCTTAAGATCATGCTTGATTACTTTACCAATATTGGATAATGTCCAACCAAATCCCTGGTTCCACACATGGTTGGTCACCAACCATGTTCGGTCATGCACGTGCAGCTGGTGTCCTAGCTAGAGTTTCTTATTGGTGTGGCTCGACTCACTTTACACTAGGGAGGTTTGTGGTTGAGTAATTTATTACCTCCATTGGGATTTGATGGTCTGGTTTATGTTAGTTCGACTCGTTTGTCATGGTAAGACATGTTACAGATCTAAAATTTTAAATTAAGACCAAAATTTTGGTTGCGGGTCTTACAACTCCACCCCCGTACAAAGACTTCATCTTCAAAATTTAAATGTACCTATATCATCGAATAAATGTGGGTACCGCTCTTGCATATCATCTTCCTTCTCCCACGAGGCTTCTTCTTCATTATGGCTCTTCCATAACACCTTGACAAAAGGAATACTTCAGTTTTGGAGTTCTTGAACCTTCCATTCTATAATAGTTGTAAGACCCGTGCCCAAATCCCATTCCTATATGACCATATTGGATATGTGTCGGGTCTTCCTACGTGCAAACATTTAGGACAAACATCATCGATGCCAATGACGTATGTGTAAGGTGACACAAAACATAATCGTGAACCTCATGGGCCCTTAGAATGTAAGGAAGTTGCACTAGAAGAAACCTAGGACCCATCCTAATCGAACCCCAAGAGTTTGGCATGCACAAACCTAAGCTGGCTAGTCGAATAGGAGTTAAGGCACTTGACCAAGGAGGTGTGGTCGAACACATGCTGCAAGGTCTAATCGCACCCCCTGTGCTCGAATTTGAATGGAGACAAACTGTAAGTGGGGCCCATAGTTTGAATCCAGCCTTTTCCCTTTATGACCGACTGGGAGAAACTCATTTAATGGTAGGTTTATCTATTTTGAATCAAAGATGGAAAGTGGGAGAGGAGAAACATCTCCCTTCTATCAATAGGTTCCCATGCTTATCGATTTGGGAAATAGAGATTTTATTCCTCTCCATTCACCCAATCAGTCTATCAAGCTAGAGGACCAAGAGAGAGAGAGAGCGAGAGAGAGAGAGAGAGAGAGAGAGAGAGAGAGAGAGAGAGAGACTGACACATCTCTGAGAGGAGGAGGAAAAGAAGAAGAGAAGAAAGAAAGAAAGAAGAAGAAAAGAAGAAGAAAAGGAAGGAAACTTTCCTCTTAGTACTGCCCAGCAAGAAAAGTCATAGAGAAGAAAGAAAGAAAAGAAAGAGGAAGAGAAAGGAGGCACGCACCTTTGAACAGTTGCTGGAGAAGCTTGTATATCGAAGGAAACAAACCTTATAACTATTTTCTCAATCTGAAAAGCATAAATCATTATGGGAATAAATTAATTAATGGTTGTAGAATAAAGCATGAACCTAAAGAATTAAAGTGGATTAAATAAAGAGTTATGATTTTTTAAGAGATCATGATTAAGCCACCAACCATGGTGGAGCCATGGGCATGTGCACCATCGTTCGTAGATTTGAATGTTAAACAATAGTGCACATGGTTTAACTAGTGCAAGAATGAATCAATGGATGTTGGAAACCGTAGAAGGACTATTAGGGATCCTGAGTTGACCCTTGGAGACTTGGATCATGGATCAAAGATGGGATCCGAAAGTTTCGAAATTGGATCTGGAATATTAAACTAGATTTGATTTTTGGGCAACTTATCGGATCGAAACAACGTCTATAGCTTCTTGTAGAAATTTAGTTGGAGTTTAAACTCCATAATCTATACAAAAATAACATGGGAATCACGTTGGAAGAGTTTGGAGGCCATCGGACCATGTTCTGGCGTGTGGTCAATGGGACGAGACTCAAGACCCTGTCTTCGTGAAGTGCGGTCACATACCAGCCGCACACCATTCCGATGGTAGATCCCTGCCAGACTTGGCTGGTGACTCTCTATTAATTGATTAGAATTTATTATGAGCTTGGAACCTAGAAATAGTATGCTTAGGGTAAGAATCTCCTGGTACTTCATATCGGATAGATGTAGGGGCTACTTTACACCTTAAATAAATCAATCTCGGACCACTCTTGCGAGTCTAGACCTTAGAACAACCCTACAAGAGCATGGCAACCCTTCTGGGGTGCTGGTGCTGCCAAAGGACTAGGTTTCGATGTGTGATCGGAGACTCGTGCAGCGTGCCTGGTAAAGTAGACCGTGAGGTCAACTACGTGCCACACGCCTTTTCTACCTCTGTTGCTGACCATCCTTGGTCATTTGCTTACGGGGATTTTTATAGGTTTGTTTATGAGTTTAGATATCCGAAATTGAATGTCTATGAGCTTTATTTATGTTAGTTAACCTAAAAACCCATAATTGGTTTAGGTAGCATGCTATTTTCTATTTTAAATGTTTAGACCCTTGGACAACAAGTGTGGAACCTCAGGGATTAGAAACTAGAACCCTTGTATGATGCTGGAACCGCTGACTTTGTTGTAAGAAGCTCTTCTTAGTATTAAGGCTCTAAATAAGATCATCTAGTTAGTGAGTGTATTGTCTTGGGGAGAGTAGTGCTCTTTTCACCTATTTCCGATGGATAGCAGACTTACTGCATGTTTAAACATATCCTAAAATTACAAATGGTAAAAAATAGAAAGATAATGAACCACTTGATGCAGTGGCATGATAAGAAAGCAGTAGTGGATAGGCATAAATTGTCAGATAATCTATTCAGAATTATGATCACCAGAACAGTAAACTGGAAGAGAAACCTGATCAATTTTATTGAATAACACATTAATGAATGTTATTGTTTATGATTTTGGATCATTAGCTACGAGGACTCTGGTAGGCAACTACTCGAATGGCTTACCAAGGATTTACTCTCTAATTGACTCTAAGGGCACTAAACTTTTTTTTTGGTAGATTAGTTCTATTGAATTATGTTGAGTGATGTTATGGGTTTGATAACATACTTTTGTGTGTAATAACATGCCATCCAATAAACTGTATTGTTTGGTCATGCATATGCATTTTTCTACGTGCGATCAATAAAACTCATAGTGGTTTGGAAGCGGGGTGGAATGGGATGCCTCGTGACCTCTCCATGAAAGGTAGAACTGGTCTTGATGACTCATGATGTCTGATTAAGTTGGTAAGGAGGAAGGTAGGTGGAATGAAAAGCTTACACCATTTCTTACTAGCGCTACTTTGCATTGACCATATGTAACCTAGCCAAGTCACGATGTCCAAGGTGGGCGCTCGGATTGGATCGGAAGCTTGGCGATGTTATGATCTAGTAATATGACTAATTAGGTGGACATGGCTAGTCGAACATAATTATCCCTATAGTTGTATCTTTAGCTACTAGGGGGTTATGTAATCGTGTGGGTGCCATAAAAAGGTGGTATAAACATAGCTGCAAGGCTCCCCATACCCGACGTAGTGTGAATGGGCAGACGAGTCGACTAGTGGAATTATCATCTCCTCAAGTGCCATGGGGTGGACTTGAGATGAGTTACGAGCTGGCAGTTGATGTAAAACAGACTTGCACCACAACGACGTACCCATACTTGGGTGTGATGCTATACACCGAGTGAGCTGGTGTCATCTGATGGGAGAAAGCTTGTGCAGACTAGAGACTCTATGTGTGGGTTATCCTAAGTTGGCACTTGCAGTTATATACCTCATTGTAGTTGATAGCCGCATGCATATTGTTTGTTGCAGTTTAATATTTTTACTAAGCTCGGTGGTTAAGCTTACCTTATGTGCACAAACTCTTTTAGATGTTGTAGGTACTTCGCATGATGCTTTTGGCTGTAATCCGTCTGATGTGGAAGATGATGACTATGAACCTAAGGAGGATGTCTCTGATCCTTGACGCTTTGTGTAGTGTTGTGCAGGTTTAGGCTGTGCCCATGTTTCCTTTCTTAGTTGGAGTATTCTATTTATTTTATTTTTGGTCTATGTTAAAGATAAACCTTGAATAATATTTTATTCTACTTTGGATAAATTGTTTGGGAATAATTGGATAGTGATTTTAATTATGGTTGGAACTTTAATATTGAGTTTTAAATTAGTGATTCATCAGCTCTTCAATAATTGGTTTTAAGATTTAAGTCGTCCGCTAATTTACATTCTTTAGTATAAGTGACTGTTAAAAATAAGATTTATAAATTTTACTTTGATAATTATAATTATCTGGACTGACTTGTGGAGTACCATGATGTGCGATCCTGAAAGGGGATCCCATGTACTCAGATAATAAGGAGAGATCCCATTGCATCCCATAGTATCGATACGTCGGGAACAGGGTATGACAATGTTTGGTATCAGAGCCTATCACGCTATGCCATGATCAATCCGTACACTCTAACACAGAAGTTATATGATCTTATCTATCATACTTAGATAAAATAGAAATGCTGACGTTAGGTGAATAAATAGTTTACAAATGAGAATAAGCTGTAGGTAGAAATCAAATAACAAGTACAGAACTGAAAGGAATAATGCAACAACCACATGATATAAGTTGTAATAAGTGAAAATAATAATTAAGTAGGAAGGGTAGATAGTATTAAATTGTAACCCCTACTCTTGGACAATAAGACTCGAGTGAATAGAGGCTTGACTATGAATTTGATAACCATCTTAACAAATTAGACTCAACCTACAGGATAAGCCAATCAAGCAGAGTTTGTAAGCAAGAAAGGATACTACCATTGACTCCTTCCACCATTAGAACTCCAGAAATAGATCTAACCTTATAATTGTGAATCCTCCTATGCTTAACCGTAGTCTCACCATCTCATACTTCCAGTGGTAGAAGTAAAGATGAGACCTGCTTCAATCGATGCATTCTGAAAAGAGGATCCTTATTTCCTTGTAACCTCTTGTGTGTCAAGTAACTACAATGCTGGATTCTCAGTTGCTACCACACGTCACTTGCCTTACAGCATGCGTTATTCGATAGACAAAAATATTATCTATGCTTTCTGATTGTACTTATGTAACTCAAACACAAGAGCGTGAGCATCTACTAAAGCACCTTGCAGCTCTACAACATCAAGAGCCACAGTCTGAGGAACCATCACCCACGACACATAATTGCAAACCTCTTACCTCTGTGGCATATCTTCTTGATCAATTGCTAACAACGCTATACCTTACGAGCTTTGAGCAAGAGGAAAATTTGTAGGGATGAATGTCAGATCGCTGCTGTCATCCGTTGAAGCTGACTCAATTCTAAGTGAGGATGGAATCACCCTATGCTGAAATTGCCTTACCGATCATTTCCAAGATTGTGGATTTGGATGAGGAATCCCCCCTACTCATCATCGTTAAGGACAACATCGTAAAGGCTGAGCCTGTACAATGAATTCTAACCAAAGTCAGAATGAATAGACCACTCCATACAATCATCTCGAGGAAGGTCTATTCCCAGCGGAATGAATAAATGAGTGAGGAACCTCCCATAAGGAAGACTGCTAGACCGAGAATAAAGTGTTGTAGTAATCAGTGTTCTCAGAATCAAGTATGATTGACAGATCTATCTCTTTACTGTAACACAATAGGTAGCAAATTCATAGAAATACAAAATAGCATCCCTATGATCGCTTCTGGGAACAATGTTGTGTGGAACAAAGCGACTGTATACTCTGGGTACTGGTCGATAGTTACTTTCTCTTAATTCGGGACCCAACATCATCTGCTCCCGTATCAATGAAGCTCCCACTCAGCTACAATTGAAATCTTTTGCTGCACTTAAATTAGTTCACCTTGTGCCAAGTTACCTAAGAGACAGGCAAGATTTTGAATGTCTAAAATAATCTCTCATCCCAGTACCCAATTAGAAATGTATAAAGATGAATCATTTGCACCATTTGCCACACCTTATTCTACCTGAAAATTACTATAGAACTGCCACACATGGTTAGAATGTGCAGGTATCTAGTATTGAAGAACTGGTAACCAACCCATATCGGTGGATGCTTGACGAAATGTAAATCTTTTTAATTCATCGAATCTCACGAATCGACTGGACTCAATAGGTCTACTATCAAAATAATGCCAATTTCTAGCTACCTCTGCTGACTGAAATTATCGCAAGTCATACCCTGGTGACCAAGATGATGCACGTTTTTTTGCCCCTGAAATAAATGACTCCTTCCCAAAAGAAATCGATATGTCAGGAGAAGTCATTGCAACCGGGTTAATCCAAGGCGATGGAAAATCTATAAAAAAAAAAGAAATTTTGATATTAGCATAGAAGAAGAACCACGTGCACCTATATTCAATAATGATTGGAAGACACTAGGTATGGTGTATATAAAAATATTGAAGGAAAAGTTAATGTAAGTATTCGAATGAAATGAAGGAAATGTGAATTTGAAAAAGAGATTATTGCTTGAGAGACTAATGTCTTTTGATTGATGTTTGAATGATCAATAAAAGATGTTGATGGCAAAGTACACTAATGATTGTTGAGAAATTAATGATAAGCAAACTGATTGCAAGTTTTGAGGAAAAAGTGATAAGATGTGATTTTTAGATGGATGATTTATATGAATAAATAAAAGTGAATGCAAACAAGAGTAAGTATGATGGAAGACTCCCTATAGTGATTTCAGGACAAACCCCATCATTCCGAACCATTATAAGGAATATTGCCCAGGATTTGAAACTAAAATTTGCTTAGGGCATAAAATGAGAAGTTGAAATGAAAGTTACCTTAATGATGTGATTGGATGATGAATGGGGAAGTATGAGCTTTGAATCACCTAAGGAACCTCAAAGAGAAGCATACATACCTTTTATAGTTGTGCACTAAACTAAAACAAAGGGAAATGAGAAAAACATGTGTAAGACCCATGCCCAAATCCCATTATGACACATCTGTGTTGGGCATGAGTCGAGTCTTCCCACGTACGAACGTATCATATCAACGTTAGCAAGGAACAGTATTGATCGAGAAATGAATCCAAAGTTACTAAATTGAATCCCATTTTTGGCAATAAAGCACACCAAAGAGTGCTAGGGAACATCTCGGACCCCCAAATAAGAACCCCAAAGGTCTGATGCACATGCACCTAGAATTGGTCGATCAAAATGAGGTCCGACACTATGTAGAGGGCGTGCAGTCCACTATTGACCGCATGGTCCAGCCACACCCCAGTGGGCAGAATTTGGTTGAGACCAACCTTATGCGGGACCCACTATTTGAAAACCTATTTTCTCCCTCCATGACCTACTGAGGACTCCCAACAAAGAAGGACAACATGATGGAGCCAAGAATGGAAGGAAGGGAGAAAAATCATCTCCTTTCCATTCTTGTTTCCCCATGCTTACTGTTTTGGGGAGAAGAGAGATTTATTCTCTCCATTCTCTCAAATCTAACTAATAGAAAATAAATGAGATTGGGAGAGAAAGCTCTGACGCACAACCAGAGAGGAGGAAGAGAAAGGAGGAAGAAGAAAGAAGAAGAAGAGGAAGAAAGGAGCTCTCTTTTCATTACTGCCCAGCAAGGAAAAGAAGCAGAAGAGAAAGAAGAGAAAGAGAGACAGAGACAAACCGCCGGATTGGCATTCCCTTTGCTAAGGATTTGATAGAGGTTTAAAACCTTCTATAAGTATCCCTTCAACCTAAAATAGTAATTATTCAAGGGGAAATAATGGAATATAAAGGGATTAGTTAAATAATGGCTAAAAAGGTAAAGCATTAATCAAATGGATTATGCGGATTAAAGTAAGATCAATGATGGTTGTGGGTAAACCATTATCAGATGCGAGATCCATCACCTTGGCAGAGCCACGAGCATATGCACAATTGTTCACAAGTCTAAACTACCAACGATAATGCACATGGTCTAACTGGTGGATAGCACGATCATTAATCTTTGAGAAAGCCATAAAATGATTAATAGGGATCTGAGTTAACCCTTGGTACCCGAATGCCTTGAGGTCAGATCTGGAGCTCTTGAAGTCTGATCTGATATCTCGGGTAAACAAGCTAGTGAAATGGTATTCATAACTTGATAGGAAAATCTATTCTAGAGCCCAAACTTAATATGAAGACTAAGAAAAATATAAGAGTCATGTTAGAAAGAATTCAGAGACCATGAGGCCACGTTTTGACGTACGGTCTATGATGTGCCGCACGGCCTAATAGAGAGTGACGTACGATCTCACACGTGCCACACGCCATTCTGACGCCAGACTTTGATCAAAGTTGGTTGGTGATTCTCTTATAATTAATTAAAATTTTTTGATGCCTTAGAATCATGATAATGACTTTTCCTAGATACAAAACTCTAGGTGCACCAAATATACCTGAAATAAGGCTTTATATATACCTTGATAAGTAAATCTCGAACTACCGTTACAAGTAAAGACTAGGAACCAACCCTACAAAGGTTGGGTAAGTATCTAGGAAGTTGACAGAGCCAAATGGTCGTGGTTTGACTTAAGGTCGACCATGTTCCGCACACCTTATGGCCAATGAACGTGCGGTCAACTAAGTGCCGCACGTCATACCGAGCTTTGTTAATGACCATCTTTGGTCAGTGACTCTACAGGACTTATATGAGCATGCCTATACTTATATGAGCATGCCTATAAGTTTAAATGTCCAAAAATCAGATGCATATAGTAATAAGTAGGATGTTGCAATTCGTTTAAAACCCTAAGCAACTTGTTGTTTAATATTTAAAGTGATTAGTAACCTTGGACAGCATATAAAGAACTTTAAGATTAAGAAACTAAGACCTCTGACTTCGTGATAAAAAGTCCTTCTTAGTATTAAGGCATTAAAAAGGAAAGCCTTTCCAGCAAGTGTACTATCTTATGGAGGATTGGTGTGGATCGCACTAAAGTCCTAGGGACAATAGGCTTACTACAAGTGTAAATATACCCAAGAGTGGTGAATGGTGACAAGTGATTCTAATAATGAAACCCTAGATGCCAAAGCATGATAAGTAGACAATAAATAGAAGGTATTAAACATTGGATGAGCTACTAAGCCATAAAAACCTGAGAAGTAAACTAAAAGAGAAGTTTAACTAATTCTATCGAATAAAATATTAACAAATATTATTGTTACAATTTTGAATCCTTAGCGATGAGAACTCCGGTAGACTACAACTCGAATGACTTGCTGAGGATTACTCTCCAAGTAACAGTAAGGGAACTAAACCTTTGATTGGTAGATTAGTTATTTAACTTATGTAGAATGATGTTATACGATTGATAACTTGTCTTATGTGTGATAACATGCCATCCGATAAACTATATTGTTTACTCATGCATATGCATTCTATTGTGTGTGATCAATGACACCAGTAGTGATGTGGAAGCAGGGTATAATGGGATGCCTTGTAACCTCCCTATGAAAGGTAAAGCTGGTCTTGTTGCTTCATGATGTTTGGTTAAGTCGGTAAGGAGGAAAGTGGGTGGAATGGAATGCTTGCACCACTTCTTACTAGCACTGCTTTGCATTGACCATATGTAACCTAGCCAAGTCACGATGTCCTAAGTGAGAACTGGATAGTGTCGGAAGCTTGGCGAAGTTACGGTCCAGTAATATGATTAATTTGGTGAACATAGCTAGTCTAACATAACTATCTCGATAACTGTTCCCTGGCCATTAAGGGATTATGTAATGGCATCGGTTCAATAAAAAGGTGGTATGAATATAACTACGATGCTCCTCCTGGCAGACGTATTGGGATGGGAGGGCGAGTTAACTAGTGGGATTACCATCTCCTTAAGTACCCAACAGACTATGCACTAGGGATGAGTTTGGTACAGGCAGCTGGTGGGAAAACAGACTTGCATTCCAACAATGGACCCATACTTGGGGGATGTGTTATGCTCCATGTGTGAGACAGTATCATTATGATGGGGGTGACCCGCATGGATTGGAAACTCTGTGTATGGGTTGTCTTGAGATATTACTTATAGTTTTGTACTAGACCGTAGTTGATAGCTACATGCATATTGTTTGTTGTACATTTTGGTTTTCTTACTAAGCTCAGTGGTTGAGCTTACCCTATGCGCACAAACTCTTTTTAGATATTGTAGGTACTACTCGAGACTCGTCGGGTTGCAATCCATTTAGTGTGGAAAACGAAGACTCTGAACCTGAGGAGGAGTTATCTGATTCTTGGAGCATTCCTTAAAGCTAAGCATGGGCTTAGGCTGTGCTTGTGTTCTCTTTCCTTATAGTTGGGATTATCTTATTTATAAGCAAATAAACTATGAACAATATTATTGGATTTAATTACTTTAAGTTGAATTATTTAAATTGGATAATTGGTTTGAAGACAATTTAATTTGGTTTAACTATTTGGATTAATGGGTTTGAATATTTGAATAATGAATCGTGGTTGTGAAAACTTTGGACGATGACTGTAATGACTTACTTAGTATCCATTGATTTAATGGTTTAAAAAATTGAAAGTCTTCTGTTAATTTATTTTCTTTTAGTTTGACATAACAAATGTTTTAAAATAAGAAGGTAAAATACTCTGATAATTATTATGCCAGATCGATTATGCAGAACCGTGTCTGAGTGTTGTTAGAGGGAATTTCTTGGGCCGGATCGACTGAAGAGATCCCATTACATTTTATAGTACTGATACATTGAGAACGGGGTGTAATAAAAGTTGGTATCAAAACACATCATGACATAACCACTATCAATCCAATGTACCCTGATACTAGAGGTTGTTGTCGGAATAAATAATAGACAAACGAAAATAAATGTAAGCAGAAACCAAGAAAACATTGACAGAAACTAAAAGCATAATGTAAAGACCAAATGAAATAAATCTATAATAAGTGAAACAAGAATTAAGTTGGAAGGGTTGATAGAATGCAGTTCTAAATATTGACTCTTCTACTTTATAATGCAAGTAACCGCAGGTTGATCTACGAGTTTGATAACCATCCTAAAAATCAGACTTGTTCTATTAAGCAAGACAAATGGACCGAACTGGTAAATTGATGAAGGACGTTACTATTGACTCCTTCCACTTACTGGACTCCAGCTTTGAATCTAACCTCATACTTGCAAGTTCTTCTATGCATACTTGTCATCTAACTATCTCGTAATGTTAGTGGTAGAAGAAGAAACCAGACCTGTTAGAATTAACATATCCTAAAAGGAGGAATCTTAATTCTCTATAATTGCTTGAATATTGAATAACCGCAATGCCGCATTATTAGTTGCTATCTTATGTCAATCCACACCTGAGATATTCTGTGGTACATGCTACTCGATAGACGAAAGTGTTATCTGTGCTATTCGATGGTAACCACATAACTTAGATACTAGAGTACGGGCATCGATCAACACACTATGCAGCTCTGCAGTATCAAGGACCGTCATCTGAGGAACCATCACTTGTGACACATCATCATGAACCCCTCGCCATTGTGGCGCATCCTCTTGTTCAATTGCTAACAATGCCAAGTCTTCTAAGCTTTGAGCAGGAGAAGAATCTGTAGGAATGTATGTCGGATCACTGCTATCCTCTGTCGAAGCCAACTCCATTCTAGATAAATATGGCCTCACCCTATGTTGAATTTTCCTTACCAACCTTGCCTAGATCACGAACAAACCTGAGGAATCTTTACTAATTCATTACCACTGAGCATATTATCGTGAAGGCCGAGCCTGTATAGAGAATTCCAACTAAAGTTCGAATGGACAGACCGGTCCACACAATCATTGAAAAGAAGGTCTATCTCCAGTTGAATGAACAAATGAGTAAGTAACCTTCCACAAGGAAGACTACCAGATTGAAAATATAGTGCTGAAGTAATCAGTATTTTCAGAATTAAATATGGTAGGTACAGTTGTGGTCGCACTGTGACACAATAAATGATAAATTAATAGAAATGCACAATAACATCCCTACGATCACTTCTAAGAACAATGTTGTATTGGGTAATATGACTGTATACTCTGAGAACTAGTCGACAATTACTTTCTCTTAATTTGGGACCCAACATCATCTGCTCTTGAATTAGTACTAGCTCCCACTCAGCTACAACTGGAATTTGTGAATCTACATAGACTAATTCACCTTGTGCTGAGATGCCTAAGAGACGGGTAAATCTAGGAATGTCTAAAATAATCTCTCACCCCAGTACCCACCTGGAAATGCATAAGGATGAATCATCTGCATTTTTTACCATACCTTGTTCTACCTAAATATTACAATAGAACTACCTTACAAGGTTAGAATGTGTAGGTATTTGGAATTGAAGAACCAGTAACCAACCCATTTTTGTGAATTCTCGATGAACCACAAATCGTTCTAATTCATTGCATCTCACAGGCTGACCTGATTCAATTGGTCTACTCTCAAAGTGATACCAAGCCTTTGCTACCTCTGCTGACCGGAATCGTTGCTAATCATACCTTCGAAACTGAGACAATGCAAACCTTTTTGCCCCTACAAGATATAACTTTTTCCTATGATAAACCAAAATCATTGAAGAGGTCATTTCAAATAGTCTTGTTATGATGGAATTAAATCTTTCAAGGATGGGAGATGTGTTAGAATACAAGTATAGATGAATGCATCTACCTACCATAATGATAAAAGAGATCTTAAGTGGTATCTATCAAATGTTGAACGATGTAATAATTAAAAAGAAATTGGTGATTGAGGAATTGATAATCTGTGAATGAAGATTTGATGGATTTATAATAAATGACAAAATGCATTATTGGTTGATGAGAAACAAATGATAAGAAAAATTGATTTCGAGTTTTTGAAGGAATAGCAACAATGATGATTTTTGACATTGAATGACCCACAAGAATGGATAGAAATGAGTGTAAACATTATAGAGTGCATAATGAAACTTTTCAAAAGTGATTTCGGGACGAAACCCCATCGTTCTAAACTATTATATGGAATATCACCCAAGATTCGAAATCAAATGTGTCTAGGGCAGAAAATGAGGAATCAAAATGAAAAGTTACCTTAATGAAGTGATTTGATGATGGACGATGAAGTAATAACTTAGAATCACCCAAGGAACTTCTGAAAGGAAGTATTATGTCAAGAGTGTGTGTTTTTCCAACCGCACCTAGTGTGCACCCACACATCCTATTTTTTACTTTAATCACTCCGATTAGATGTTTGTTTGCTTGTACATCTGTGATATCCCTATTGATTCATTATTGCTAACCTTGAGCATACCTATTCTATTGCATGATGTTATACTTGAAACATTCTATTCGGAACATGACTAACAAATAAATTTTTCCAGTCCTAGGTAAATCCTCACATCAAATGGCACCCAGAACCCATAAAAGTATGCCTGCCAAGAATGTTACCCCACCAGAGGTGGTAGTTACTATGGGAAACACTGAGCCTACACCTCAGTTGTTGAGGCTCTTGAGAATACGATATCGATGCCTCCTATATCGAATTCCCCAACTATAGAAGATCTCATAAAAATTCTAAGGGGTATAGCCCATGACATTAAAATGCAACAATAAAGAATGATCGAGGAACACCTAGCTGCCCTTCAGAGAGGGCCTGAACCTCCAATAACCCTGGTAGCCGCCCTTGCAGTAGAGTCTCACGCCATGGCTAACATACCAACCTAGGTACCAGTGGTAGTAATCCAAGAAAGTGCTCCGGTGCAAATAGCACCTTTTGTTGTCATTGCAATCTTGGCCATTAAGGCATCTACTCACGAAGAAACTACCTCAGCCAGGAAGAATCAAAGGAATGAAAGGGTGAGGCTCTCGATATGGAAATGGAAGTAGTAGGCAAGGATCTCCTGAAGGATCGGTTATTTCTTTTAACCTCCAGCTATTAAAGAATGTTGTGTTTATTTCATGTATTTGAAAATCTGTTCTTAACTGTATGGAGGATTGATATACTACTTCTATGAGAATAGAAATGCTAAAATTATAGAACCGTAAGCTACATGAGATATTGTTGAAAGAATCAACTGGAAAGATATTGGGAATTGATTTAGATTTATGAGAACCACGTGATTTGGGTTCTAAGGAATGAATTAAAAAGGTAAAGAAATTGATCAAAATCGATAAAGTTCTAGTATGAAGAGTGAGAATTCTTGAGAGTGACATGTCATTGACAACCAGATATCAATACAAATTGAAGTACTGGAATCAAATAATCATATGAAAACTAAGGGAATGAAAAGAGTGATAAATTCCAGGAGATATGCAACCATATTAGAAGTGAAGAACAATGTAATTCTAATGGGAGATAATTAAAGGTCAAAAAAACCAGTAAAGACAAACCCAGGAAAATATGAAAGTGTTTCCCAAGCTGATGATGAATAATTATCTTAGGAAGGTCTAACGGAAGAATATAGATTCGATGAAAACACTGATATGGAGACCACAAGAATAGTAGACATTGAAGAAAATGAGTAAATCCTAACAAAAGATGAATGATTGACCAACTAAGTTGATAAGGAAATTGGATGTGTTGTTAACCTAATCCCAAGATCGACATTCGTATTGAGGAAATTCCTACAGGATAGACCTTGTCATGGGAAAATAATCCATTAAAGTCCTGGGACATATTGTATGAAGAAGATTTCTTTTGACTAGGTCGGAAGCATATTTAACTAAGAATGTTAATTGTCCATGTACTCGAGGATAGGAACTTTAATGAAGATTATGAGGCTAGAAGCTTCTATGAGACACATGTTTTGAGAAAGCTGATTTAAAAGGAAGCATTAAAGGGAAAAGTAGGGATTATCATGTTTCAATGATAATGAGAGATTAATATGAGAATTTGGTGTTGGAGGATATGATCTAAGTATGACATTAACAATCTGACCAAAACTTGATTACCTTCCATAGCATTCTGAAAGTTAATTACCTTCCATAGCATTCTGAAAGTTAATAAATCTCTATATCTTAAAGGAAAGATTATGGTCAATACTAGATGAAGAAGTAAACATTGGATATTAAAAGATACCCGTACCATATCTTATTCAAAGGAAACCGAAAGAGATAGAGAATTAATGAGGATATAAATTCAGAATATATGAAGTTCTTTAGTAAATGAGGCGAACGTTCATGATGAGCATTTGAAGAGAAGAAAGGACAATGTAAGTGGATGACATGTCTCAAAAAAGTTGATTAATGACTTATGAATATCTGAGCTGGTACTGAGAAGAAGAGGTATAATGATATTACGCTTAATTGAGGATCATGACAGAAAAGATGAGAAAAATGATCTAATAAAGACTTGAGAAAAATAAAAGTAGTAGAGGAAATGAGGGATTGACTTTCGTCACTCCCAAAGGAGGCAAAAATCATGAGAAATTTCTTTTCAAGGAATAAGAGAGTTGAACAGAGATAAATGTATGATATTTAACCTTAAGAGAGTCAAGTAGACATAACTATACCACCAAATGGCCATTCCACGACTACGCTAGTAAACATGATGTGTTCTACGGGTGATGTGAGGAAACATCACAGACCCTACTCACCGATTACCTAATTGCCCCAACCTAGGCAGGTTCATTTGGTACGGTGGAACCTTTGACTGTTGAAGGCTTAAATCACCTCAAACATAGGCTGACTCATGTATACGGTGGAACCTTCAACTATTGAACAAACAGAAAAGTAAGAGATTCTGACGTCTCAGTACATTGTGGAACATGAATCTAATAAAGAAGATCGTAAGGCCATTGGATTCTAGAATTTAAAAGAAGGTGGAGGAATGTAGAATGCTAGTTACACTTATGATTGAGGTCGTAGTTACACCTAAATTTTGAGGATGAAATTTTTGTTAGGGGGTAGAGTTGTAAGACCCATGCCCAAATCCCGTTATGATACATCTATGTTGGGCATAAGTTGGGTCTTTCCATGTACGAGCATATTGTATCGACGTTAGCAAGGAATAGTAATAATCAAGAAATGACACCAAAGTTACTAAATTGAATCCCATTTTTGGCAATAAAGCACATCAAAGAGTGCTACGAAACATCTCGAACCCCGCTAATACGAACCCCAAAGGTCTGACCCTCATGCACCTATAACAGGCTGACCAAAATAAGGTCTGGAACTATCCAGAGGGCGTATGGTCGACTATCAATCGAACAGTCTAGCTGCACCCTTGTGTGCAAAATTTGGGTGAAACCGACCTTGTGCGGGACCTACTATTCGAAAACCTGTTTTGTCCTTCCATGACCTATCGAGAAGGACTCCCAACGAGGAAGGATGACATGATGGAGCTAAAAATAGAAGGAAGGGATAAAAATAATCTCCTTTCCATTCTTGTTTCTCCATGCTTACCATTTTGGGAAGAAGAGAGATTTATTCTCTCCATTCTCTCAAATCTAACCAAATGAAAAGAAAGGAGATTGGGAGAGAAAGCTCTAACACATAACCAGAGAGGAGGAAGAAGAAAGATGGAAGAAAAAAGAAGAAAAAAAAGGAAAAGAGGAGCTCTCTTCTCATTATCGCCCAGCAAGGAAAAGAAGCAAAAGAGAAAGAAGAGAAAGAGAGACAGAGACAAACCGCTGGATCGGCACTCCCTTCGCTGAGGATTCGATAAAGTTTTGAAACCTTCTGTAAGTATACCTTCAACCTGAAACTATAATTAATCAAGGGAAAATAATGGAGTATTGGGATCAGTTAATAATGGCTAAAAAGGTAAAGCATAAATCAAATCGATTACGTAGATTAAAGTAGGATCTACAATGGTTGTGGGTAAACCATAATCAGATGCGAGATCCATCACCCTGGCAGAGCCATGAGCTTGTGCACAATTGTTCACAAGTCTAAATGATCAACGGTAGTTCACGTGGTCTAACTGGTCGATAGCACAATCCTTGATCTTTGGGAAAGCCATTGAATGATTAATAGGGATTTGAGTTGACCCTTGGAGACTCAGAGATCATGAATCAATAATGGATACGAATGCCTTGAGGTCAGATCTGGAGCTCTTGAGGCCAGATCAGATATCTTGGGTAAACAAGCCAGTAAAATGGTATTCATAACTTGATAGGAAAATCGATTCTAGAGCCCAAATTCGATATGATGACTAAGAAAAATATGAGAGTCATGTCGAAAAGAATTCAGAGACCATAAGGCCATGTTTTGACTTGCGGTCTCTGATGTGTAGGATGGCCTGATAAAGAGTGACATGCGGTCTCACACGTGCCACACGTGCCACATGCCACTCTTATAATTAATTAGATTTTTGGATGCCTTAGAATCGCGATAATGACTTTTCCTAGATACAAAACCCTAGGTGCACCAAAAATACTTGAAATAAGATTTGGTTTATACCTAGATAAGTAAATCTTGAACTATCGTTACAAGTGAAGGCTAGGAACCAACCCTACAAAGGTTGGGTAAGTATCTAGGAAGTTGACAGAGCCAAATGGCTATGGTTTGACATTAACATAGTGCCGCACACCTTGTGGCCAATAACCCTATGGTCAACTAAGTGTTGCATGTGATACTGAGCTCTGTAATGACCATCTTTGGTAATGACTCTATAGGACCTATATGAGCATGCCTATAAGTTTAAATATCCAAAAATCAGATGCTCATAGTACTAAGTAGGATGTTGCAATCGATTAAAACCCTATGCAACTTGCTGTTTAATATTTAAAGTGGTTAGTAACCTTGGACAGCTTATATGGAATGAGAAACTAAGACCCCTGACTTCGTGATAAGAAGTCCTTCTTAGTATTAAGGGATTCAAAAAGGAAAACCTTGCCATCAAGTGTGCCGTCTCATGGTGGATTGGTGCAGATAGCACTAAAGTCCTTGGGACAGCTAGCTTACTACAAGTGTAAACATACCCAAGAGTAGTGAATGGTTACAAGTGAGTCTAATAATGAAATCCTAGATGCTAAAGCATGATAAAGACAATAAATAGAAGGTATTAAACATTGGATGAGCAACTAAGCCATGAACACCTAAGAAGTGAACTAAAAGAGAAGTTTAACTAATTCTATCGAATAAAATATTTACAAATATTATAATTGCAATGTTGAATCCTTAGCTATGAGAACTCTGGTAGACTACAACTCGAACGACTTGTTGAGGATTACTCTCCAAGTAACAGTAAGGGAACTAAACCTTTTTTTGGTAGATTACTTCTATTGTGTGTGATCAGTGACACTCGTAGTGGTGTAGAAGCGGGTGGAATGGGACACCTCGTAACCTCCCCATGAAAGGTAAAACTGGTCTTGTTGCTTCATGATGTTTGGTTAAGTCGGTAAGAAGGAAGGTGGGTGGAATGGGATGCTTGCCCCACTTCTGACTGGCGCTGCTTTGCATTGACCATATGTAACCTAGCCAAGTCATGATGTCATAAGTAGGGACCAAACAGGGTCAGAAGCTTGATGAAGTTATGGTCCAGTAATATGATTAACTAAGTGAACATGGCTAGTCGAACAAAACTATCTTGATAACTATACACTTGGCCATTAGGGGGTTATGTAATGGCATGGGTTCTATAAAAAGGTGGTATGAACATAGATACAATCTCCCCATGGCCGACATGATGAGATGAGAGGGTAAGTCAACTAATGGGATTACCATCTCCTCAAGTGCCCGATGGACTGTGGACTTAGGATGAGTTGGGTGCAGGTAGCCAGTGGGAAAACGGACTTGCATTCCAATGATGGACCCATAATTAGGGGATGTGTTGTGCTCTGTATTTGGGACAGTATCATTCTAATTGGGTTGACCTACTTGGACTGAAAACTCCGTATGTTGGTTGTCCTGATCTGTTGCTTATAGTTATGTACCAGACCATAGTTAATAGCTGCACGCATATTATTTGTTGCACGTTTGGTTTTCTTACTAAGCTCGGTGGTTGAGCTTAACTTATGTGCACAAAATCTTTTTAGATATTGTAGGTACTTCTCGAAACTCGTCGAGTTGCAGTCTGTTTGGTGTAGAGAACAAGGACTCTGAACCTGAGGAGGAGTTATCTAACTCTTGAACCGTTCCTTAGAGATGAGCATGGGCTTAGGCTGTGCCTGTGTTCTCTTTCCTTATAGTTGGGACTATCTTATTTATTTTTTGGGTTTACGAAGCAAATAAACTATGAACAATAGCATTGGTTTGAAATACTTTAAGTTTGAATTATTTAAATTGGACAATTGGTTCAAAGACAATTTAATTTGGTTTAACTATTTGGATTAATGGGTTTGAATATTTGAATAATGAATCGTGGTTATGAAAACTTTGGATGATTATTGTAATGACTTACTTAATAAGCATTGATTTAATGGTTTAACAAATTGAAAGTTTTTCGTTAATTTATTTTCTTAAAGTTTGAGATAACAAATGTTTTAAAATAAAAAGGTAAAATACTTTGATAATTATTATGCCGGATCGATTGTGGACAACCATGACTGAGCATTCTTAGAAAAGAATTTCTTGTGCCTGGATAGGGTGAAGAGATCCCGTTGCATTCCATAGTACTGATATGTCAGAAACGGGGTGTGACATGTCTCACCTCTAAATAACCCTAGGGCACTGATGTGCTACTGAATACCATTACCGCACACCCCTGCTGCACCTAGTGGGCTGCATAACTTGTCTTTCATTGTAGTCACTCTGTTTGGATGTCTTGTTCACTTGTACATCTGTAATGTCCCTATTGACTCCTTATTGCTGACCTTGAGCATACTTATTACATTGCATGATGATATTTTTAAAACATTCTACTCGTGACGTGACTAACGATTTATTTTCCCAGATCCAAACACACAACTTCTAGTTCTGGCTTCAAACACCTCTCAGAATGGTGCCTCTAGCTTAGCCAAAAGCCCCACACTGAAGACTATGCATAGTTTCTTAGAAGGGAAGCCTTAGAAGTTTACAGGGGGAAATGACTCTGTAGAACAGTCGCCAAACAGGGTTCAGGCCATGGAAGAGGTCATTGGAAACCTCCAAATACCTGAGGCACTTATGGTCATGTGAGCCACCTATCAACTTGTCATATCTCAATTCTAAACCAACCAGAATGGTGTGATGAACTGTCGATAGACCTACGGTTCAACCAGGATCTTGTATAGGCAGGCCCATTCGATTAAACCAGATACATTTCATAAGTAAAATTAGAGTAAATAAACGATAGCGAAATTCTTTAATACTAATGAACTGAGTATCTGATAGTGAGAGCATAATTAAGTATCCAATTATCTCCAATATGCCTCAAGACATAAAATAAAGTAGAATAATCAATCACATGTTCCAATAACTAAACAACTAAACTAATAAAAAACACATGACTTGCACTCGCACGACAGATTATGCACCTCTTCCATAGCTTCCACATCCATTACCGCTACGTATCCATTCATCGGTGTGTTCGTGGAATCTTCCACAGTAGGACCTGCATCAAGAACTAAAAATATTCGACGTCAAAAGGGTGAGCACACATCATGGCTCAGTGAGCAAACAAAACAATGCAACAAACATATGCATGCATTCAATTCATATCTTTGGTCTGATTTTTAAGTTCGCAATGTGCTATAGAAAGGTTTGGTGGCCCCCGCACCTCTATACACGAGTGTGTGAATCATTTCAATGGATCAAATACCATTTTCGTCCTACATGCACCCACCATGGAATAGAGATAGAGCTAAAGTGTTCGGATCAAACACCACCAATACTTCCCCTGATGCCCTACCCATACCAACACATAAGCCCTATTGGCAAGGGCTTGAAAACTAGACTCGCAACTAACCAATCCTAATGCCAAACAGTGTATCCAAGGCCTCACCTCAGCATCCCTCAATACGTCCATAGAGATAGAGCTAAGGCCCCTCAGTGGAGTCAGAGAGCATAAGATCCGAGACCACCTCTCCTGATGCCCTACGACGTAATAGTTCAGCTAAGGTAATGGTGATACAACGATGTTATTGGGCAAGAGTTGAGTATAGATAGAGCTAGAGCCTGGTGATGAGGTCAAAGACCACCACGCCACATCCTCCCCCTGATGCTCTACTCGCATCCAACACACCAACCACATACATACATTCACATGCTTATTCTTAACATCATCATCATCATCATGTTATAAATAAACAGAATTAAATATTCATGAATAGTAATAGCAAGAATATTGGATGACATATGAGATGCACATTACAAGCATACAAGTATAGAATCAATCATAGCATTGGACTCAATAATGTAAATAGTTTATTATTATCTAATTAGTTTAGGTCTTGTTTTCTCACCTTTGATCGATGGTTGTTCCTCTTCCAAGCTTTGTAAATCACTTTTGGACCACTTGGAAACCTAATAAATTTATAGATTCTATGTTAGAGTTTATATTCATTAATTACAGTGTTTAAATGTCCCATCTGGAATCAATCAGACCTCCAGAAGCTGAGTGGTCACAGGTGTAGCTGCACCTGTGGTCTCAGTTTTTGTGACCATAGGGTGTGGGGTCGATACGTGTGGTCGCATATCATGCGACCACACACATGCGACCACACCCTCCCTAGAACCTTCCCGAGGGCGTGTGGTTGAACATATTTGCCTCGTGTGGTCGATCAAACTATGACCCCACGAGTGCTGGTCAACTTTTCACTCTTAATCCAATACTTTCATGTCTTGATTCCTTGGCTGATCATTATGATCCTTCCTATGATTGTTCTATGGCTTAAATTCACACTTTTACATATTTCTTCACTTTAATCCATTCTCCAAGGATCCCTTAGAGTTTTGTCCATGGTGTTAGGATTTAAATCTTCCTTTGAATCACTATCTCCTCTATGATCTATTCTAGGCATTTAACTGATGTAGGGGATGTTTGCATACCTTAAACTTGTTGAAGAATCAGAGCACTCTCTAAAATTCCTTCTCTTAGTTTAATTATCCCTCTCTTCCTCCTCCTCTCTTTCTCTCTCTTACAGTTTGAGTTCTAAAAGAATGAAAAAGGCTAAGGGACGTCCTATATATAGAGGGAAACCCTCCATATAGGGTCTTACTTTTATTAGGAAAGAACCCCCTTCAGATTAGGAAGGTTTCCTAATCACAGAGTCTGTTATAACATCGTGTGGTCGCACATGGGGTAGCAGAACCCATCGACCACACGTCCAAAAACTACCACCACACGTCTCAGACTCCAGTGGTCTCATTATTATGAGGTGTGGTCGACCCCACCTTTTTAAGTATTCGACCACACACTCTTAATTAGATGATTTTGGTTTTGAATTCATACCTAGCCTTGTAGTTTCTTTACGCACTTGGTCCGCTTGGTCCGACCATGATAGGAAAACCTGATACAAGGTGGTAAGACCGGGTTAGTATGATATGGGTCTTATAACTCCCCCCTCTTATATAAATTTCATCCTCGAAATTTACACATACCTTCCAAGTCGAAAAGGTGAGGATATTGCTTTCGCATAGCATTATCTTCTTCCCATGTGATCTCTTTCACGTCTTGGCTCCTCCAAGTAACTTTAATATGGTAAATGTCATGGTTGCATAGATGTTGAACCTTTCGATTGGTAATTTCGTTTGGTGCTACTTTGAATGCCAAATCATCGTTAGACCCAATGGATCCGCTGTTAGGACGTTTGTTGGATCTTAGATCTACTTCTTCAATAGTGAGATATGAAATACATCATGCATACTTGACATGGATGGGGGTAGTGCTAACTGATATGCCACCTTCCCACGTTTAGCTAGAATCTCATTTGACCCGACGTACCTCAGAGTTAGCTTTTCTTTTTGTCCGAACCATTTTTTAAGCCTCGCATAGGTGATATTTTCAGGAATATCTTATCACCTACGAAGAACTCATGATCTCGACGTCGATTATCTACATACTGTTTCTGACTATTCTGAACTGTTCTAACTCTTTCCCTGATTATGTCGACTACTTTGCAAGTTTCTTCCATAAATTCAGGGCCCACAATTCTTCGCTCTCTGACTTCGTTCCAAAATAAAGGAGTTCGACACCTCCTACCATACAGTGCTTTATAGGGTGACATCTGTATAGTAGCCTAATAGCTGTTGTTATAGGCGAACTCGATCAATGGTAGCTTCTCATCCATGATCCTTTCAAATCAATAACACAAACTCGGAGCATGTCCTCTAAAATCTGAATAGTACACTCCGACTGTCCGTTAGTCTGAGGGTGAAACGCCGTGCTAAATTTCAATGTAGTTCCCATAGCCTTCTGCAATCCTTCCCAGAACCTTGAGGTAAAGCGTGGGTCTCTATCGGACACGATGGTTTCAAGTACACCATGTAATCTGACAATATTATCCACATATAGCTTATCTAACCTCTCTAGGGTATACTGAGGTCGTATAGCTATGAAATGAGCTGTCTTAGTCAAACGATCCATAATCACCCAAACCGTGTCAACTACTCGTGGAATCAATGGTAACCCGGTGACGAAGTCCATAGTAATGTAGTCCCATTTCCATGTTGATTCTGGCAGTGGCTGCAAAATCCTGTAGGTCTTTGTCTTTTAGCCTTTACCCGCTGAAAATTCAGATATTGAGACACAAATTTAGCTACATCCGTTTTCATTCTTCTCCACCAACAGAGTATTTTTAAATCATGGTACATCTTCGTGCTTCCAGGGTGTATCGAATACGTAGTGGTGTGGGCTTCCTTCATAAGTCTTTATCTAATATCAAAGTCTTTACTTTCAGGAACACATAGTCTCCCTTTATTTCTTAACACCTTTTCAAGGTCAAAGGTGAAGTCAGGGTTGGTCCTACCTTTTTCAAGGTCTTCTTGCACTGTTCTCAGATAGGGGTCTGACTGAATTTATTTTTAATTCATCTATCAGATCAGGTACAATCTTTGATGTGGCAAACATATTTGAAAATCGATGAATAAACCCTTGGTTGGTTGATCCATCCAGTGTATCTATCACAAACTGCTCATTTCTGCAATTGAATACTTTTCCTGTGACACACATTGCCGCATTTGTGCTAACTTCTTCCTGCGATTTTGTCATTGCTTTTCTGCTTAGTGCATCAGCAATGACATTAGCCTTCCCTGATGATACTGGATATCACAATCATAATCTTTTAGCAACTCTAGCCATCTCCTCTGTCTCAAGTTCAACTCCTTTTGATTGAAAAGAAAAGTAAGACTCTTATGATCTGATTTAATCTAAAATTTCTCTCCGTACAAATAATGTCTCCATATCTTGACAGCATGTACCACCGCCGCTAATTCCAAGTCATGAGTGGGATAGTTCTTCTCATGTGTCTTCAGTTGTCTTGAGGCATATGCAATTACTTGTTCTCCTTGCATAAGCACACATCCCAAACCTAATCCAGATGCATCAGTGTACAAGATAAATGGTTATCCTGGGATCAAAATAGTCAAAATGGGAGCTAATATCAATCTAGCTTTTAATGTTTGGAAACACTCTTCACATTTATTGGTCCAAATAAACTTTTCTCCCTTCTTTGTCAGACTGGTGAGAGGTACGGTGATTTTAAAGTAATGTTCCACGAATCGTCGATAATAACCAACTAAACCTATGAAACTTCTGATTTCGACTACATTCTTAGGTGCTTGCTTTCCATTTCACAACGGCTTCAATCTTGCTAGGATCCACTTTAATTCCTTCAGCGGATACAACATGGCCTAAGAAAGCGACTTCATTCAGCCAGAACTCACACTTAGTAAATTTTGTGTAAAGCTTCTCTTTTCTTAGTAGTTGCAAAGCAGCTTTTAGATTTGTGATATGAGTTTATTTGTCCTTGGAGTAGACTAGTATGTCATTAATAAATAAAATAACTGGCATTCCAACATATCATGGAATTCTCGATTCATGAGTTCCATAAAAGTTGCGGGTGCATTAGTCAATCCAAAAGACATGACTAAAAATTCATAATGTCCATATCTGGTTCTGAATGGTATCTTTAGAATATTACCTTCCTTAATCTTCAACTGATGGTATCCTGACCGAAGATCAATTTTAGAGAATACTTTGGCACCTTGCAACTGATCGAACAAGTCATCGATCCGAGGTAACGGGTACTGATTCTTGATTGTAAGCTTATTCAATTCTCGATAATCTATACACAGTCGAATGCTACCGTCCTTCTTTTTCATGAACAATACTGGTGCTCCCCATGGTGATATGTTGGGTCTAATATAACCCTTGTCTAGTAACTCCTGTAATTGTTCTTTCAGTTCCTTCAGTTCGGTAGGAGTCATTCGATAGGGTGCTTTCGATACTGGTGTGGCTCCGAGTATAAGATCTGTAACGAACTCTGTCGCTCGATCAGGTGCCAATCCTGGTAATTCCTCAAGAAACACATCCAAAAATTCAAGCACAACTTCAATATCTTTCATTCGTGGTGCTTCCTTGGTGAGGTTGACCACGGATACTAGATACCCAATTCCTTCTTTCTCGAGGCATTTTCCAAGCCTTTAATGCAGAGAGGCTGAGCTTTCATTTACGGAGAAGTTTGGTTCCTACAAAACTGAACTCTGCTCCTTCCTTGTCTTTAAATGTCAGTTTCTTTTTCACACATAATAGGTTTGTGGAGTTCCGAGCTAACCAATCCATTTCCAAGATAACGTCAAAGTCTGCCATCTCGAGTTGGATTAAGGTTGCCTCCAAAATCTTCTCGTCGATAAGAACTGGACATGGTCCATAACCTTTGTCTAGTTCCACTTCTAATCCCATAGATGATCGTACAAGCAGTTTGTAGTCTAAAGGTCAGAGGGGTAGATTTAACTCCTTTCCAAAAGATATAGATATAAAAGAATGAGTAGCTCCAGAGTCAAAGAGTACTCTGGCAGGTAAGCCATTAATAAGTATGATACCTATGATTTGATTTAATTTAGTCTACATGCTCATAAAAGGTAGTACGAAACGAAAGGTTTAGGTCATACCTGTGACCACATCAGGCGATGCTGCAGCATCCTCTAAAGTAACTACATAAACCTTTCCTTGTTGTAGCTGCTTCCTTGGCTTAAGACACTCCCTTGAATAATGTCCTACTTGATCACAGTTGAAGTATTTAATTCCAGCACTACTTTGCTTTTGTTGAGGTTGAGCTGTTGGGGTAGTCTTCGCTGCAACATTAAAGCCTTGAGTACGGAAGGGTTTGAATGTTGTAATGGTGTTCCCTCCTTTATATTTATTTCCAGTAGGCCTTTTAATGCCCCTTTTCTGAGCAAGGTAGCTCTCCTTCTGGTTCGATTCTAGTACTCGAGCAATCTGTACTGCTTCATTATATATTTTCTTTTCTAATCCCAATACATGCTCACGGATGCTTCCCCTAAGTCCCATAACGAATCTTTGGGTTTTGGTATTTTCCTCCTACATGCTAGAGGGAGAAAAGAAAAATAGTTATTCATAACACTGTTGATATAATCTACAGTCATCTGTCCCTGATACAGACTCATAAACTCCATTTCCATTTGATCTCTAAAATTCCTTGGAAAATACTTCTCGAAGAAAGCTTCTTTATAAATAACCCATGTCCGTGGGGATTGCTTTGTTAACAGATAACTTCTAGTTGATTTTCACTAGTGGTGTGCATCACCTTTCAACATAAATCTGGCACATAATACCTTCTCTTCTTCATTTATAGTCATCATCATAAAGTTCCTTTCCATTTCGTCGATCCAGTGAGCTGGCCACAACGGATCTGATAGTTTACCTATGAATTCCTTCGACTTCAACTTCAAGAAATGCTCGATCAGTCTGGAGTGATCAAGCTAATATTGTGCATATGCCCCATACATTGGTGGTTTGTACTGATAATTACCTTGGTTATACCCGCCTTGCGGTGCTTTAGGATTTGGCACTTAGCCTTGTACTACTGGTGTTTGCGGTGCTTGGGGAACAGTGTTGCTACCACCAAGTATAGTACTAGCTTGTCCAGTAGGTAAAGGTGTTGTGTTTACAACTGGGAAAGTAATCCCCATAGCAGCTTGCATGTTGGCTTGCATTTATTGTATATGCTGTGTTTGCTATGCCAAATTCATCACCATCGTAGCCAAATCCGTAGGTGGTGTAGGTAAGTTGGTTTGGTTGGCTTGGGTGTGAATATACTGAGGTGCAGCATGTTGAGTTCCAATATTTTCTTTCTGTCCTTGCTGACCTTCATTGTCATTGGTCTCCATAGGTGGTGGAGATGGGTCAACATTCTGTCTCCCTCTACTTACTCTATGGCTAGCCATTTCCTGTTTCTGGCGGTGGTAGTGTCTGAAAATCAAGGAAACATATGAGGCAAGCATAATATACATTAATCTCATGTTAATTTCCAAATAAACAGGGTAAAGTTTCAATTTTTAAAGTCATTCAGTCAAAACAGGGCATTTTCATCGTAGGGTCAATGGGTGGGGTCGCACTATATGCGACCAGAAGGTTGCGACCTCACCAACCCTGTCACACCGTAATTCTGATCCAACCAGAACGGTGTGAGTGAACCGTCATTGAACCAACGGTTCACACCAGGATCTCGAATAAGCCGTGTCCACCCATACAAACCAATTACACATAACCACAATCAGAATATAAATATACAGCGGAAGACTTTAAATAGAATGAACTGAGTATCTATTGATAATTTAAATAAATATCCCATTATTCAAAATCAAACACATAAAAATAATATCATTACATCCCTTTAATCCAATAAAAATAACTGAAATAAATAAATAAAACAAATCACAGGTACACGCAGAAAGGGCACTTGCATGAAGCATCATGCTCGTCCTCCCCTGCTTGTACATCCAAAGCAGCTACACCTCCATACGTCGGAGCGTTCACATAGTCATCCACAGTGTAACCTGCATCAACATCTAAAAACAATGTACGTACAAAGGGTGAGCACACAACACAGCTCAGTAAGACAATCAGACAATTTCACAAGATTATGCATGAGTAACAATCATTTTATGCTGTGGTTTGGTTTTAAGTTTGCAATGTGCTATAGAAAGGTTTGGTGGCCCCCGTACCTCTATACACGAGTGTGTGGCGTCACACAGTAATCACACTACCACCAACCCACATGCACCCATCATGGAATAGAGATAGAGCTAAGGTATACACGCACCTCCCCGATACTCTACCCATACCAGTACCTAAGCCCCTATCGGCCGGGGCTCGAAACCGGGCTCGCAACTAACCAATCCTATATGTCAACAATGTATGCTCTATCCCAGACAGCCGTCTACGGCATAAAGATAGAGCTAGAGCGTGCGGCCGGGTCCGGAGACCACCACACCTCACCTCCCCCGATACCCTATCCGCAACTAACCCACTAGGATAGAAACAATACGCAGGTAGACCCTATCCCAACATAACTCCCTACGGCATAGAGATAGAGCTAAAGCATCGTGGACAAGCCAGCGTCGACTCGGAATCCTCAGTACCACCCAACGATGGCCGGGACAACATCAATATCGGAGACCACCGTACCACGATCTTCCCCTGATACCCCACCCGTACCAAGCATGTTAAGACAGAATACTACAAAAAGTATTAGTGTGAAGAGCGATCCCAGGCCCATGCCCCACTCCACACACCAACGAAAACAATCACATGCCTAACAATCACATCCTATGAATGCATGAACAATAATAATAGTTGAAAGTAAAGGATGGCATGTGAATATGCACAAACATCACATCATAGATATTCAATGATTAACAACGATTTACTGTCCATTAATTATTAGGTTTAGGTCAGATTCCCTTACCTGACGCTCATTCGATTACTTGCTCCACGTCGCAAGATCCAAACGACAAGTCACAGCGTCCTACATAATATTAGGGTTTCATTAGAATATATTATTTAGGGTTTCATGTTGGTCGGAAACCAATAGAGATCACAAAATACCCTCACAGAGCTGACCGGTGGCATGTACCGGTCGCAGCTCTGTGGAAAAGACTGGCGACCGGTATGGTCAGCCAGTCCCCCACAGATAACCTCCCAAGAGGTAGCGGGCGCAACATACCGGTCGCACTATGTGCAACCGGTATAGTCGACCGGTATGTCTCCGGAAGACCATACATGGGTTCTTCGACTGCCGTCGATCATCCTCCATGGATTTTCAGGGTTTCTCCTATCCATTCTAAGTCTAGGCTTTGAGTTAGAGTTATCCCCAACTCATTCAAGTCTCGTTTCGACGAATATCATCTCGAAACTCGAATCTAGGGCTTGACGGCAACTTAGGGTTTATTGGCCAATTTAGGGTTTTAGATCAATACCTACTTTGCATGGTATTGATCCACCCACACAACTAACATAGGGTAAGAAGATGGATTCAAACACTTACCGTTGACAGGCGTAGCGTGAGCTTCGTCAAACGGTAACGACGGCACCTCCTTCTTCTTCCTAGCTCCTTCTCCTTTCCAAGCTCTTTCTCTTCTCTAGGGTTTGTGAGAGACAATTGAAAGGATTTGAGGGGTTTAAGGGTGTATTTATAGGCTAGAAATAGGGTTTAGTAACCCTACTAGGATTAGGAAACTTCTAGGATTCGAAATCAGGAAAGCGGGACCCGCAGAGACTAATTTCCAAATTCCTACACATAGCTGTGCAGGCCATACCGGTCGACCGGTACCATCATCCGGTACCATCGACCGGTATACCTAAAATCAGGTATAATTGGTCGACTTCGGTCGGATTTCGTACCTGTTTGTTATCCGCTTGCCCCGTCTGGCTCGGTGATGATCGGAAGACCTGTCACGATACAAAACCAAGGTTAGACCGGGTTTTCAGAGTGCGGGTCTTACAACTCCACCACCCTTAAAAGAAATTTCATCCCGAAATTTGCATGTAGGTACTACAACTCCCCCACCCTTAAAAGAAATTTCGACCTCAAAATTTGAACGTACCTTGATTGTCAAAAAGGTTAGGGTACTCCTTTCTCATCGCGCTCTCTTCTTCCCAAGTAATTTCCTCCACATTTTGGCTTCTCCAATGCACCTTCACATAATGGATATCCTTGGTTCGAAGTTGCTGAACTTTTTGGCTTGAGAGCATTACAGGCACCACTTCGAAAGTTAAGTCTTCAGTGAAGTCTGGAGGATCAGCGCTCAAGATATGCGATGGATCTCTGACATACTTCTTTAGTAATGATACATGGAACACATTATGGACGCTAGACATAGATGGTGGTAGAGCCAATTGATATGCTACATTACCACGTCGATTCAATATCTCATATGGTCCCACATACCTGGGGCATAGCTTCCCCTTCTTACCAAACCATTTCAGACCTCGCACCGGTGACACCTTCAAGAACACTTTGTCACCCACTGCAAACTCCAGATCTCGACGTCGATTATCTGCATAGTGCTTCTGTCGATCCTGAGCTGTCTTTACTCTCTCCTTGATCTGATTAATCACTCGGCAAGTTTCTTCAACAAACTCCGATCCTATAATTCTTCTTTCCCCCACTTCATTCCATAACAGAGGTGTACGACATTTTCTCCCATAGAGAGCTTCATATGGGGCCATTTGAATTGTAGCCTGATAACTGTTGTTGTAAGCAAACTCGATAAGTGATAGTTTCTCATCCCAAGCTCCTTTGAAATCTAATGCACAAGCTCGAAGCATATCTTCCAAAATTTGAATGGTTCGTTCTGACTTGTCCGTCCGTCCGAGGATGGAAAGCTGTCCTGAACTTCAACTTTGTTCCCATAGCTTTCTGTAATCCTTCCCGGAACTTTGATGTAAAACGGGGGTCTCTCGTCGATACTATACTTTCCGGGGACGCCATGAAGTCCGACTATATTATCAACATATAACTTGGCCAACTTCTCCATGGTATACTAAGGTCCGACCGCAATAAATCGAGCTATCTTGGTGAGCCGATCTACTATAACCCAAACCGCATCCACCGACCTTGGTGTCAAAGGTAAGCCGTGACGAAATCCATAGTGATACAATCCCACTTCCATGCAGGTTCCGTAACGGCTGTAGTAAACATGCGGGTCTTTGTCTTTCCGCTTTAACTTGTTGATAATTCGGACATTGGAACACAAAATGAGCTATATCTCGCTTTCATACCCCTCCACCAATATAGTCTTCTTAGATCATGGTACATCTTGGTACTTCCCGGATGTACCGAATATGGAGTGTAATGAGCTTCAGTCATAACTCGGCCTCCGATATCGCAGTCTTCGCTCTCGGGTATACATAACCGTCCGCGATACTTGAGTACTTTGTCCGATTCCAAGGTAAAGTCGGGATTACACGTACCCTTCTCTAAGTCTTCCCGCACTGTCTTGAGATATGGATCCCGTAGGGATTGCTACCTTGACTTCATCAATTAGACTCGGCGAGATCTTCGGCGGCGAACATCGGTGAACTTATGAATCAAGCCTTGCTCCACCGGATCTTCTGCGTTTCGATAATATGTTCTTCATCAATTTCCATCGAACTCGAGGCTGCAGCACACAATGCAGCATTTGTACTCGGTCCCGCCTCGGGTTTCGATGCCCACTTTCTCGCTTAAGGCGTCGGCCACCACATTTGCTTTACCCGGGTGGTACCGGATGTCGCAATCATAATCTTTTAATAATTCCAGCCATCTCCTCCGTCTCATATTCGGATCCTTCCGAGTGAAGAGATAAGTTAAGCTCTTGTGATCTGACTTGATCTGAAACTTCTCACCGTACAAATAGTGTCTCCAAGTCTTGATTGCATGAATAACCGCTGCTAGCTCCAAGTCATGCGTAGGATAGTTCTTCTCATGCTCTTTTAATTGTCTTGATGCGTAAGCGATCACCTGTTCTCCTTGCATCAGAACACACCCAATACCCAACCCTGAAGCATCCGTATATAGAGTAAACGGTACGCTTGGTTCGGGGATGGTCAGGATGGGTGCAGAGACAAGTCTTGACTTCAAAGTCCGGAAGCACTTCTCACACTCATCTGTCCATATAAATTTCTCTCCCTTCTTTGTCAATCTGGTGAGTGGAACCGCGATCCTGGAGTAATCTTCCACAAATCTTCTATAATAGCCAGCCAACCCAAGGAAACTACGAATCTCTGCAACAGATTTTGGTGCTTCCCATCCTACTATAGCAGCTATCTTGCTTGGATCAACCTTGATACCGTCTCCGGATACAACATGGCCCAAGAAAGCCACTTCCTTCAGCCAAAACTCGCACTTCTTGAATTTTGCATAAAGCCTCACATCCCTCAGCCGTTGTAGGGCTGCCCTCAAATGCGCTGTATGAGTCTCCATGTCCTTAGAGTAAATCAATATGTCGTCGATGAATACGATGACCGAATTGTCCAACATGTCATGGAACACTCGGTTCATCAGTTCCATAAACGACGCTGGAGCATTGGTCAACCCGAAAGACATAACCGTAAACTCATAATGCCCATACCTCGTTCGAAAGCTGTCTTCGGAATATCTCCGGCCTTGATCTTCAATTGGTGATACCCCGATCGGAGATCGATCTTCGAGAAAACCTTTGCACCCCGCAACCGATCGAACGGATCATCGATCCTAGACAAAGGATACCGATTCTTGATCGTCAACTTGTTTAGCTCACGGTAGTCAATACATAGTCGTACACTTCCATCTTTCTTCTTGACGAACAACACAGGTGCTCCCCAAGGCGATATACTAGGTCGTATGAAGCCCTTATCCAGCAATTCTTGTAATTGGGTCTTCAACTCCTTTAACTCGGTCGGAGCCATCCTGTATAGTGCTTTAGACACCGGAGCCGAACCCGGTATAAGGTCTATCACAAATTCGGAGCCCCGTCTCGGTGGTAAGCCCGGAAGATCTTCCGGAAATACATCCGGAAACTCCCGAACCACCTCTATATCTTCCATCTTTAGTTACTCTGCTGTGAGGTCGACTACGGATACGAGATAACCCACTCCCCCTTTCTCCAAGCATCTCTTAGTCTTTAGGGCGGAGAGGATCAACTTCCGCTTCCTAGATAGCTTAATCCCAATAAACTGTATTCCCTTCCCCCTTTGTCAGTAAGCACAAGCTTCCTTTCACCACATAAAAGGATGGCCGAATGATGGCCTAGCCAATCCATCCCCAAAATGACATCAAAATCTACCATCTCAAGTATTACTAGGCTTGCTTCTAAATCTCGGCCCTCAATACATACCGTACATGGTCCATAATACTTGGTCAAAGCCACTTCGACTCCTAGTGGAGAGCGAACTATCAAGCTTGGGTTCAATTGCTTGATTGGTAACTCCATTCGCTTCCCAAAGGAAACGAAACAAAGGAGTGCGTGGCCCCGAGTCAAATAATACTCCGGCGGGTAAACCAGCTACATTTACAATTCCGGTTACCACATCGGGATGCGGCTGCTTCTTCGGTGGTGACCGCATAAACTCCGGCTTGCCGGGGAGCTTGCTTCTTAGGTAGCGTGCAGTTCCTTGCAACATGTCCCGATTGTTGACGATTATAACATTTAATATTCGGGTTGGGTCCGGCTAATTGTGGCACAGTGGTGCCAGAGTTGTTTCTCGCAGGTGTTGTAGCAGTGCCCCTTGTATGGGCGGAATGGTCTAGTATTACTGCCACCCGAGCTCTCTCCGAGATCTCTTCACTCCCCTGTTACGAGCGAAGAAGCTGTCCCTCCGACCGGACTCTATCACCCTCGCAACCTGCACCGCCTCGTTGTAGGTCTTCTTATCCAGACCCAAAAGGTGCTCTCTGATGCTTCCACGTAGTCCCATGGTGAACCTACGTATCTTTGTCTCCCTCTTCCCGCATACCGACCGGTGCGAAGAAGAACAGCTCTTCGTACCTCTCGCGATATGCATCTACGATCGACCGAGCCTCGCTGCGGGTTGAGAAACTCTCTCTCCATTTGATCTCCGAAGCTCTTTGGGAAATATTTGTCGAAGAAAGCCGCTTTAAACACTTCCCGTCCAACTAAAGTGTATTGGTTCTCCAAATATGCCCGTGTGGAATTCCACCAAGCATTCGCGTCCTCTCTCAGCATGTGAGTGGCAAACAGTACATTCTCCTCCTCAGTGCACGTCATCAATCGGAAGTTATTTTCCATTTCAGAAACCCACTGTGGTGGCCACAATGGTTTCCATGTCCTGTCGGTGAACAATGACGGTTTCAACTTCAAGAACCTGTCCACAGACCTGCTAAGATCGTGCTGTCCCTGTGTATCTGCTCCGTACCATGGTGGTGGATACGGATACGCCCCTGGACACGCAGAAGGCGACGGAAACCGATGCGGTGGTGGTACATTCTGTGCTTGGGCCCTCGGCCTTGGGCTACTCTGCACCCGTTGGGTAGTGTTAACTCCTCCTGACTCGGGCGTATTACCAGCGGGAACAGAACCTGCTGACCTGAGCATCTTTAGTACCTCGCTCAGAAAATTCCTTCCGTTGAGCTTACATCCGATAGACCAAGTTCGTAACAATGGTCTCGGAATTTCGTGAGGTGGGCCAAGTAAATTTGTCGGTACTTCGGAGCCTGTTCCTCCTCCACTTCGGGACTCCGGTTTCTTTAACCCGGTCTTGCTTAGCTTGCTCTTCTTCTAGGCGCTTTCGGCCTTGATGATGCTTTCGACCCCTTCGACCGTTTCCACCTGCCATCTCAGACTATTTTATTGGATCTGAGAAGAAGACATAACACGTGAGAACATCAATAATAGTAGTGTTAGTCTTGAATAATGCAGGGAAAAATAGTCGAGAAGTAACATTTCAGTTTACACAATTTTAAGAATTTTTAATTCAATTTCTGGCTCTTTGGGGCGTACCGGTCGCGACATACCGGTCGCACACCTGTGGAATTATGCTGCGGCCGGTATAGTCGACCGGTCAGAATTAAAATTCTGGCCGAGACATAGCGGTCGCATGTCTATGAGATACCGGTCGCCACTCTGTATACAATGTTGCGATCGGTATAGTCGACCGGTCAGAAATTTTTTTCTGGCCGAGACATAGCGGTCGCACACCTGGGTTGATACCGGCCGATAGGTATAGGCAAAACCGTCGACCGGTATGCCCAGAATTGACTTTAAAATCGCGAAAAGTGAGATTTTTCTCACTTTTCTTTTCTTCTTTCTCTCCGGTGGCGATTCTCCTCTAGGTTCCGAGTTGCTACAGTCCGACCGGTGCTATTTGAAGCCGATTCCTTCCATTCAAGACCTAGCATATCGTCTCCAGGTAGGTCTCTTCTCTCTCTCTCTCATATTTTTAGGAATTTTCCATATCGTCTTTATGTAGAAATTTAGGTTTTTCTTTGTTCGAGATGTTTTAACCGTAGGAATTCTTTTCCTTCGGCTTAGAAAGGGTTTAGGGACCCCCAAGAGCAAAAGCCCTCAACTAATTTGGGGTTCCACCGAACGATTTTCATAAAAATCGAATTTTTCATCTTTTGACCTAGGTTTTCATGAAATTTTGAAATTTTTCTAATTTTTCTTAATTCTTGGAATTTCTTGCAATTTCTTGTTATAATTGCTTGTGATTGGTTTATTGAAGAGTGTGGGGGTTACGTAAGTCCTCCTCCCCATGTTTTTGGGTGAGTTTGAGGTTTTTTCCCAATTTACTGTCGTTATGCTGCCGAAATTTCAAAAATTTCTAACTTTTATCTCATTTTCTTTTGTTTTGCAGATTCTAAATGGCTCCTAGACGTACTCTCGGGAAGCGCTCACATGGTTCTAGTTCTCGGGTTTCCTCTCCGCCAGTTCCTCAGCTAGATGAGCTATGGTTTCGCTCCTTGGAAGCTCAAGCTCGGTTTTCCTGGTTTGATGATAAGAGTATTGTATCCGGGCGCCGGGTCAACGTGGAAAGGGCACACCCCAAGTCTATCTCTATGCCGTAGACGGCTCTGATACCAAGTTGTCATACCCCAATTCTGATCCAACCAGAACGGTGTGAGTGAACCGTCATTGAACCAACGGTTCACACCAGGATCTTGAATAGGCCCTGTCCACCCATACAAACCAATTACACATAACCACAATCAGAATATAAATATACAGCGGAAGACTTTAAATAGAATGAACTAAGTATCTATTGATAATTTAAATAAATATCCCATTATTCAAAATCAAACATATAAAAATAATATCATTACATCCCTTTAATCCAATAAAAATAACTGAAATAAATAAATAAAACAAATCACAGGTACACGCAGAAAGGGCACTCGCATGAAGCATCATGCTCGTCCTCCCCTGCTTGTACATCCAAAGCAGCTACACCTCCATACGCCGGAGCGTTCACATAGTCATCCACAGTGTAACCTGCATCAACATCTAAAAACAATGTACGTACAAAGGGTGAGCACACAACACAGCTCAGTAAGACAATCAGACAGTTTCACAAGATTATGCATGAGTAACAATCATTTTATGTTGTGGTCTGGTTTTAAGTTTGCAATGTGCTATAGAAAGGTTTGGTGGCCCCCGCACCTCTATACACGAGTGTGTGGCGTCGCACAGTAATCACACTACCACCAACCCACATGCACCCATCATGGAATAGAGATAGAGCTAAGGTATACCCGCACCTCCCCTGATACTCTACCCATACCAGTACCTAAGCCCCTACTGGCCAGGGCTCGCAAACCGGGCTCGCAACTAACCAATCCTATATGTCAACAATGTATGCTCTATCCCAGCACAGCCGTCTACGGCATAGAGATAGAGCTAGAGCGTGCAGGCCGGGTCGGAGACCACCACACCTCACCTCCCCCTGATACCCTATCCGCAACTAACCCACTAGGATAGAAACAATACGCAGGTAGACCCTATCCCAACATAACTCCCTATGGCATAGAGATAGAGCTAAAGCATCGTGGACAAGCCAGCGTCGACTCGGAATCCTCAGTACCACCCAACGATGGCCGGGACAACATCAATATCGGAGACCATCGTACCACGATCTTCCCCTGATACCCCACCCGTACCAAGCATGTTAAGACAGAATACTACAAAAAGTGTTAGTGTGAAGAGCGATCCCAGGCCCATGCCCCACTCCACACACCAACGAAAACAATCACATGCCTAACAATCACATCCTATGAATGCATGAACAATAATAATAGCTGAAAGTAAAGGATGGCATGTGAATATGCCCAAACATCACATCATAGATATTCAATGATTAACAATGATTTACTGTCCATTAATTATTAGGTTTAGGTCAGATTCCCTTACCTGACGCTTGTTCGATTACTTGCTCCACGTCGCAAGATCCAAACGACAAGTCACAGCGTCCTACATAATATTAGGGTTTCATTAGAATATATTATTTAGGGTTTCATGTTGGTCGGAAACCAACAGAGATCACAAAATACCCTCACGGAGCTGACCGGTGGCATGTACCGGTCGCAGCTCTGTGGGAAAGACTGGCGACCGGTATGGTCAGCCGGTCCCCCACAGATAACCTCCCGAGAGGTAGCGGTCGCAACATACCGGTCGCACTATGTGCAACCGGTATAGTCGACCGGTATGTCTCCGGAAGACCATACATGGGTTCTTCGACTGCCGTCGATCATCCTCCACGGATTTTCAGGGTTTCTCCTATCCATTCTAAGTCTAGGCTTTGAGTTAGAGTTATCCCCAACTAATTCAAGTATCGTTTCGACGAATATCATCTCGAAACTCGAATCTAGGGCTTGACGGCAACTTAGGGTTTATTGGCCAATTTAGGGTTTTAGATCAATACCTACTTTGCATGGTATTGATCCACCCACACAACTAACATAGGGTAAGAAGATGGATTCAAACACTTACCATTGACAGGCGTAGCGTGAGCTTCGTCGAACGGTAACGACGACACCTCCTTCTTCTTCCTAGCTCTTTCTCCTTTCCAAGCTCTTTCTCTTCTCTAGGGTTTGTGAGAGACAATGGAAAGGATTTGAGGGGTTTAAGGGTGTATTTATAGGCTAGAAATAGGGTTTAGTAACCCTACTAGGATTAGGAAACTTCTAGGATTCGAAATCAGGAAAGCGGGACCCACAGAGACTAATTTCCAAATTCCCGCACATAGCTGTGCAGGCCATACCGGTCGACCGGTACCATCATCTGGTACCATCGACCGGTATACCTAAAATCAGGTATAATTGGTCGACTTCGGTCCGATTTTGTACCTGTTTGTTATCCGCTTGCCCCGTCTGGCTCGGTGATGATCAGAAGACCTGTCACGATACAAAACCAAGGTTAGACCGGGTTTTCAGAGTGCGGGTCTTACAAACCCTGTCAGCTCACCGAGAGCCTGTGGTAAATCTTGGGGTCGATCGTGGGGTCGCATATTTGGTCAAATTCTACGACCACACGACACCAAATCAGATTTTTAAAATTCGATTTCAAGCCATTTTCTTTATTTTCTCTTTTGTCTTCTACTGTTCACAACTCAACTCGCCTCCACTGAGTTGCTACAATACCAACCACCCACCTGGAGTGAAGTTTCTTCCATCAACCTCCAGATTCCCCATCTCCTTGGTAAGTTCAACATTCCTATTATTCTTTTGTTGATTCATTATAGGTTTTCATCGCCCATTTCGATCTTTTTCCAATTAAATTCTATTTATCCATAAAAATTTGATTTTTATTGATAAATCTTGCCATTGGGTACCCAACGGACAAAATCCCTCTAAAAGATTTAGGTTTCATCGATCGGTTTGGTTCAATAAATTGAAAACTTATGCTTTGAACTAGAATTTGGGGATTCTTACCATTTCTCAAATTTTCTTCAATTTGTTTTAATTAATAGTAAGTTCTTACCAAATTGGTCATTGTGTGATTGCTTATGATGTATGTGAGTCCTGTAGTCCAAGCATTTGGGCAGAAATGAGACTTTTGGCCAATCACGCCATCATAATGCCAAAATTTTAAATTTTTACTATATTTGATATGTTGCTTGTTGGTCTATGCCTTTGCAGACAACATGACTGGCACTAAATTCCCCAGAGTTTACGATCTCCGTTGCTTCTGTCCATTGAAACAGAGGCACAGTATCCTTGGTACAAGCGCAAGAAGGTGGAAGGGGGTCGTTGTGTCAACTTGGCCAGCCCAGCCCTATTCAATGTGGAGGAGGCATTTGGTGATATGGGTTGGCTCCCTGTGATTATGTATGAGGGTTGCACCTGTCCTAAGTTAGTGAAATAGTTTTATTGTAATTTATAGGTGGAGGGTGACCCAGAGGACATAAATAGGAGCAGAGAGCTTAGGATCACCAGTTTAGTTAAAGGGGTAAAGGTCTCATTTGACTGCCAGGAGTTGGCTAATATCCTAGGTATCACAAATGATGGTCCCTTGGTATACTGCACAGCCATGGAACCCCAGTCCTATCAGTGCAAATGCACGTAGAAATTGATAACTAGATTCTTTGGGACGATCGCTAGAAAATGAAGGCAATTAACCTACGTCCAGAGCCCCGAGTGTATTGCAAGATCATTCAGCACAACTTGATTCCCCGGAGTAGACACTATGAGAAGGTTTCACAGTGGACCCAGTACCTTCTATACTACATCTGCACTAGGCAGCCTATCTGCCTTCCTTATATCGTTATTAGGACCATGCACGGTGCCACGATGCCTGGTCTGGTGGGTAACCTACCCTATGGGTGTTTGATCACCACTCTGCTCACTCTCCTGCATGTAGACTTGGTCGATGAGAAAATTCACGAAGATACTTTTTCAACTGACCTTGACTAGGAGGCCATCTGCAGGATGGGGATGAGAGATGTGTAGGTTAGTGACGAGGAGAGAAACACTATGGTATGTCCCCTTACTCGAGTAGAGGCAGCAGATGTGGAGGTGACATTAGCAGTAGCAGTAGAGGCCCACGAGAGTGATGATGAGGAGGATGATGATCGGATGTTCATGGACGTAGATTCCATACCTCCTCCATCACCACAACATTCAACTGGAGCTGGCCCTTTTCGGGCTCCTTCTCACCCAGCTGGTCCTTTGCTCCCACCACTAGATGACATGATGGGACAGCTACATGAGATTTGGGAGGCTAAGCATACCACGGATCAGAGGGTAGCGGATCTGGCAGCTAGTCTCCAGGTGACCCAGACTCAGGTAGCCTGGCTTACGAGAGTATATGTTGAGGACTATGATCGAGATCGTGAGACACCTCCTCTTCCAGCACCCCCAACTCCATAATACCATTTATTTCTTTTTCCTTTTATATTATAGAGTAATTGTCCCTGTTGTGGACCATACTCTGATTCGAACGTACATTTTTCTTATTCTCTTCTTGGTATAACTACAAAATTTATTTCTCCCTTACATACGTACATTATTTTCTTTCTTAATTTATGTCTCAACAACACATGGGCTTATGGTATACGTATTATGATTTTTAATTTATCCTAACTCAGTTCACGACTCTTGGGGTAGTATTTTGGTTTAATAGAGCAGAGCCTGAGAGCTCTGATACCAAGCTGTCACACCTTAATTCTGAACCAACAAGAATGGTGTGATGAACCGTCCAAAGACCAACGATTTAACCAGGATCTCGTATAGGCTGTGCCCATTCAATTAAACTAGATACATTCTACAAGCAAAATCAGAGTAAATAAACGATAGTGAAAGTCTTTAATACTAATGAGCTGAGTATCTGACAGTGATAGCATAATTAAGTATCCAATTATCTTCAATATGCCTCAAGACATAAAATAAAATAGAATAATCAATTACATGTTCCAATAACTAAACAACTAAGCTAATAAAAAACACATGAGTTACACTCGCACGAAGGATCATAAGCCTCTTCCGTAGCTTCCACGTCCATCGTCGCTACGTATCCATTCATCGACGTATTCATGTAATCTTCCACTATGAGACCTGTATCAACAACTAAAAATATTCGACGTCGAAAGGGTGAGCAGACATCACGGCACAGTGAGCAAACAAAACAATGCAACAAACATATGCATGCATTCAATTCATATCTTTGGTCTGGTTTTCAAGTTTGTAATGTACTATAAAAAGGATTGGTGGCCCTCGAACCTCTATACACGAGTGTGTGAATCTGCCCAATGGATCAAACACCATTGTCATCCCACATGCACCCACCATGGAATAGAGATAGAGCTAAAGTATCCGGATCAAACACCGCCAATTCTTCCCCTGATGCCCTACCCATACCAATACGTAAGCCCCTATTGGCGAGGACTTCCAAACTCGGCTCACAACTAATCAATCCTAATGCCAAATAGTATATCCAAGGTCTCACCCCAACATCCCTCAATACCTCCATAAAGATAGAGCTAAGGCCCCCTGGCAGAGTCAGAGACCACACGGTCCGAGACCACCTCCCCTGATGCCCTATGACCTAATAGTTCTACAAAGGTAATGGCGATATGACGATGTTAGTGGGCAAGACTTGAGTGGAGATAGAGCTAAAGTCTGGTGATGAGGTCAAAGACCACCATGCCACGTCCTCCTCCTGATGCTCCACTCGCCTCCAATACACCAACCATATACATACATTCACATGCCTATTCCTAACATCATCATCATCATCATGTTATAAATAAATAAAATTAAATATGCATGAATAGTAATAGCAGGAATATTAGATGACATGTGAGATGCACATTACAACCATACAAGTATAGAATCAATCATAGCATTGGACTCAATAAAGTAAACAGTTTATTATTATCTAATTAGTTTAGGTCTTGTTTCTTCACCTTTGATCGATGATTGTTCCTCTTCCAAGCTTTGTAAATCACTTTTGGACCACTTGAAAACCTAATAAATTTATGGATTCTGATTTAGAGTTCATATTCATTAATTACAGTGTTTAAATGTCCCATCTGGAATCAATCAGAGCTCCAAAAGCTGAGTGGTCGCAGGTATGGCTGAACTTGTGGTCTCAGTTTCTGTGACCACAGGGTGTGGGGTCAATACGTGTGGTCACACACGCACATGTGACCACACCCTCCCTGGAACCTTTCCGAGGGTGTATGGTCGAACATATGTGCCTCGTCAAACTGTGACCCCACGAGTATTGGTCGACTTTTCACTCTTAATCCAATACTTTCATGTCTTGATTCCTTGGCTTGTCATTATGATCCTTCCTATGATTGTTCTATGGCTTAAAATTTATAGTTTTACATAATTCTTCACTTTAATCCATTCTCTAAGGATCCCTTAGAGTTTTTCCCATGGTCTTAGGATTTTGATCTTCCTTTGAATCACTATCTCCTCCATTATCTATTCTAGGCATTCAACTGATGTAGGGGATGTTTTCATACCTTAAACTTGTTAAAGAATCAGAGCTCTCTCTGAAATTCCTTTTCTTAGTCTTCCTCTTCAATTCTCATTCTCTTCATCCTCCTCTCTTTCTCTCTCTTTCACTTTGAGTTCTAAAAGAATGAAAGAGACTAAAGGACAACCTATATATGGAGGGAAACCCTCCATATAGAGTCCTACTTTGATTAGGAAAGAACCCCTTTCAGATTAGGAAGATTTTCTAATCACGAAGTCTGTTATAACATTGGGTGGTTGCACGTCGGGTGGCAAAACCCATCGACCACACGTCCAAAAACTATGACCACACGTCCCAGACTCCAGTGGTCTCATTATTCTAAGGTGTAGTCAACCCCACCTTTTTAGGTATTCGACCACACGCTTCTAATTAGATGATTTTGGGTTCGATTTCATACATTGCCTTGTAGTTTCTTCATGTACTTGGTCCACTTGGTCCGACCATGATAGGAAGACCTGATACAAGGTGGTAAGACCGAGTTAGTACGATACGGGTCTTACATAACTAGAGGGTGAACCTGATGCCTGGTGGTTAGGCGTGGAACCAGTACTCTGAGAAGGCCATGGTGTCATCACATGTATTATTTTCTATGAAGCTTTCTGGCCAATTATGCTCCCCCAGTGCGTGAGCTAGTGGCAGCTCCTATTGTGGGTCTGGGGGTATGGGAACCTAAAAAAATACAAAGGAGGGTCTAGCTGCTAATACGGTCCCGAGTCCCTATACACTAGGATTTTCCCCCATACTTCTTCAGATGCTTAGCTTACCGTAGGGTAGGCCATACCCTAAGTCAGTGCCCATACCTGGTGAGCCAAGCACCTCGACCTAAAGGGAACCAGTTGTCTGTGCCTAGCACTAGGATTAATGCCCTTCCTGTGCCAACAGGTACTTCATTACCTCCAGATATTAAATTGAGTTTTATTCATGCATCTAGAATTTGATCAATTGCTGCATAGATAGTTAATGTACCATATCTATAGGAGATAGGAAAATTAAATTTTTGAAATTTTAGTTTTTAATGGGAAACCACATGATATGTGTTCTGAAAAAAAAATTTAAAGGTGAGAACTTGTCCAAAACTCATGGAATTTCTAACATGAAGGGTGAAAATATTTGGAAGACATATGGAAGAATATCAAGCAGAACAAAATTTAACAAGCAGTTATTAAGACAAATTGAGGTATTGGAATCAAATAACCATATGAAAATATGGTGGAGGAATTGATTGATGAATCCCAGGATCGATGTAACCTATATTAGAATTGAAGAACAGTAGGATTGTGATGAATGATGATAAACGTCAAACAAATCAGTGAAGGCAAACCGAGGAGAATAAGAAAATTTCCCCAATTGTTGGCAAAGATTTATGTCATGAAGGATTAACAAGAGGATGCAAAGTTTAATGGAACATTGTTATTATGACCCCAAGAATAGTAGACATTGCGGGGTTTGAATGGATTTTAAGTAAATTGAGAGGAATGATTAGTTACTTTTGACAAAGAACATAAATATGATGTTGACTTACCCTAGGACCGGCACTCGTATTAAGAAAGTTCCTATAGGACAGAACTTGTATTGGGAAAAGAATCCTTTAGTGGCTTAGGAAATGAATTATGGAGGCAATACCTTTTGCCAGGATCGGAGGTATGTTTAACTAATTACATTGAATTACCATATATTCGAGGATAAGGATTTTAATGTAACTAAGCAGTGAGAATTAATTTGAGAAATTTGTTTTGAAATTTCTGATTTTAAGTGAGATATCAATGTAAATAGTTGAGATTATTAAGCTTCAATGGTATTGAGAGTTAATAAATCTCTACATCTCACGAAAAGAATATGAGTAATAGAAAGTGAAGAATTAAATATTTGATATTAAAGAATACTCATACTATATCCTTTTCACAGAAAACTAAAGAGATAGAAATTTAGATGCATTTGAATTACTTAAGTAAATTATCTGAACGTCAATATTGATGACTTGAAGGGTGAAAAAAGCCAATATAAAGAAAGTGACCTGTCTCATCAAAACTTGATTAAAGTACATGACTGAAGAATATATAAAGGGATAACAGAGAGAAGATGTACACTGATGTTACACTGAATTGAGGATAATGATGGAAAAGATAGAAGAAATGATACAAGAAACTAGAGAGAATCAAAAGAGTTAAAGGATATAAGAATTTGAATTTTATTACCCTCCAACAAGGTAGATATCATAAAAAGATTATTTTCAATGAAGTAAGAAGAATTATGCAAGAAAGAAATGTAGAATGTTGAATTTAAGAAGTTCTAAAATAGAATAGTTATGCTACCAGACAACTATTCCACTGACTATTCTAGTAATCACATTGTGTTCCACAGGTGATGTGAGGAAACACAACAAGGACCCTAGTCATCGACTACCTAACTGCCCCAACCTAGGCAGGTTCGTCATATACGGTGGAACAGCTGAATATTAGAGACAAATTGCCCAACCATAAGCTGATTTGTTTTGTATAATGGAACCTTCAACTATTAAATGATAAGAAGGCAAAGGACTCATGGATCAATACTTCTTGGAATGTAAGCCTAGTAGAAAACAAGCAAACTTTTAGGACAAATATCATCGATGCCAATGACCTATGTGTGAGGTGATACAAAACAATATCGTGAACCTCCCGTGTCCTTAGAATGTTAGGAAGATGCATTAGAAGAATCCTAGGACCCAACCTAATTGATCCCTAAGAGTCTGGCATGCGCAAACCTAAGCTGGCCAGCCGAACAGGAGGTCTGGCACTTGACCAAGGAGGTGCGGTCGAACATGTGCTGCAAGGTCCAGCTGCACCCCCTGTGTGCAAATTTGAATGGAGATGAACTGTAAGTGGGACCCATAGTTCTAATCCAGCCTTCTCCCTCCATGAACGACTGGGAGAGACTCTTTTAATGGTAGGTTCATCACTTTTGAATCAAAGATGGAAAGTGGAAAAGGAGAATCATCTCCTTTCCATCAATAGGTCCCCATGCTTATCGATTTGGGAAAATAGAGATTTTATTCCTCTCTATTCACCCAATCAGTCTTTCAAGCCAGAGGATCGAGAGAGAGAAAGAGACTCTAACGCATTACTGAGAGGAGGGGGGAAAGAAGAAGAGAAGAAGAGAAGAAGAGAGAAAGAAGAAGAAAATAAGAAGAGAAGGAAGGAAGCTTTCCTCCTAATACTGCCCAACAAGAGAAGTCGTAGAGAAGAAAGAAATAAAAGAAAGAGGAAAAGAAAGGAGGCATGCCCCTCTAAACCATTGCTGGAGAACCTTGGATATCGAGGGAAATGAACCTCGTAAGTATTCTCTCAATCTGAAAAGCATAAATGGTTAAGGGAATGAATTAATTATTGGTTGTAGAGTAAAGCATGAACTAAAAGGCATGAACCAAAAAAATTAAAGTGGATTAAATAATGAGTTATGATTCTATAAGAGGTCATGATTAAGCCACCATCCATGGTGGAGCCATGGGTGTGTTCACCATCATTTGTAGATTCGAATGTTAAATGGTAGTGCACATGGTTTAACTGGTGGATAAAATGAAACAACAGATATTGAAAACTGTAAAAGGACTATTTGGGATCCTGAGTTGACCCTTGGAGACTCGGATCATGGATCTAAGATGGGATTCGAAGGTTTTGAAATCAGATCCGGAGTATTAAACCAGATCTGATTTCTAAGCAACTTGTTTGATCGAAACAATGTCTATAGCTTGTTGTTGAAATTTAGTTTGGAGTTCAAACTCCATAATCTGTACATGAAAAATATGGGAATCACATCGGAAGAGTTTGGAGACCATCGGACCATGTTCTAACATGTGGCAGATGGGGCGAGCCACGTGACCCTATAGTGTGACGTGCGGTTTCACACCATCTACACTCTATTTTGATGGTGGATCTCAGCCAGACTTGGCCCGTGACTCTCTGTTAATTAATCATAATTTATTGTGGGCTTGAAACCTAGAAATAGTATGCTTTGGGTAAGAATCCCCTGGTACTTTGTATCGGACAGATGTAGGGGCTGGTTTACACCTTAAATTAATTAATCTCAGACCACTCTTGCGAGTCAGGACCTTAGAACAACCCTACAAGAGCATGGCAACCCTTCTGGGGTGCTGACACTGTCAAACGACCACGTTTCAACGTGCGGTTGGAGACATGTGCCGTACGCCTGGTAATGCAAACCGTGCGGTCGACAACGTGCCCCATGCCTTTTCGACCTCTGTTGGTGACCATCCTTGGTCATTTGCTTATTGGGATTTTTATAGGTTTGTTTATGAGTTTAGATCTCCAAAATCGATTGTCTATGAGCGTTATTTATGTTAGTTAACCTAAATACCCATAATTGGTTTAGGTAGCTTGTTGTTTTCTATTTTAAATGTTTAGACCCTTGGACAGCAAGAGTCGAACCTCAGGGATTAGAAACTAAAACCCCTGTATGATGGTAGAACCTCTTACTTCGTTGTGAAAAGCCCATCTTAGTATTAAGGCTCCAAATAGGAACTTCTAGTTAGTGAGTGTGTTGTCTTGGGGAGAGTAGTGCTCTTTTCACCTATCTCCTATGGATAGTAGACTTGTTGCATGTTTAGACATATCCTAAAATTACAAACGGTAAAGAACGAAAAGGTAATGAACCACTTGATTTGGTGGCATGATAAGTAAGCAGTAAAGGATAAGCATAAATTGTGATATAAGCTATTTAGAACTATGATCACTAGAATAATGAACTTAAAGAGAAACCTGATCAATTTTATTAAATAACTCATTAACGAATGTTATTATTTATGATTTTGAATCATTAGCTACGAGGATTCTGGTAGGCAGCTACTCAAACGGTTTGTCGAGGATTTACTCTCTAATTGACTGTAAGGGAACTAAACCTTTGTTTAGTAGATTAGTTCTTTTGAATTATGTTGAGTGATATAATGAGATTGATAACATACTTTTGTGTGATAACATGTCTTCCAATAAACTGTATTGTTTGCTGATGCATATGTATTCTCTTGTGTGCGATCAGTGAAACTCATAGTGGTTTGGAAGTGGGGTGGAATGGGATGCCTCGTGACCTCTCCATGAAAAGTAGAGCTGGTCTTGATGACTCATGATGTCTAGTTAAGTTGGTAAGGAGGAAGGTGGGTGGAATGGGATACTTGCACCACTTCTTACAAGCACTGCTATGCATTGTCCACATGTAACCTAGCCAAGTCATGATGTCCTAGGTGAGGGTTCGAATAGGGTCAGAAGCTTGGCGACACTATGGTCCAGTATTATGACTAATTAGGTGGACATGGCTAGTCGAACATAATTATCCTTATGGCTATACCCTTAGCCATTAGGGGGTTATGTAATGGCATGGGTGCAATAAAAAGGTGGTATGAGCATAGCTCCTGTAAGACCCGCACTCCACTAACTTGGTCTAACCATATTGTGCCAGGTCTTTCCATCATTCCTGGACCAAGTGGACCGAGCATGTGAAGATAGATCACAAACCAGGTATGAGAATCGAGTTAAAAACACTGAAAACATACATAAGGTCACATACTAGTAGGTATGGTCGACCATAAAGAAGGAAACAAAAATCTCAAATCCAGAACCCCACGGTCGATGATTTCGACCCTACGGTCAACGGTTTATGCGACCGTATGATCGACCGTGAGACCCCAGATCAAACTTCGAGTTTTGGAATCTTTCCTAAATTAAGGGATTGCTTTTCTAATTAAAAGAGGACTCTATATGGAGAGTTTTCCTCTATATAAAGGACGTCCCTCAGCCCTTTTTCACTCTTTTAGAACATTAGTAAACCCTAGAGAAAGAGAAGGGAAGAGAAGGAAAAGAAGGAGAAGAAGGAAAAGAAGGAGAAGAAGGAAAAGCTAAGGAACCAGCATGACAAGAGGATCAACCATAGGCATTCAGGAAGATTTTAGAAACCATATGGCCGTAGCTATGGTCGCACCATATGCCATCATAGGGTATCGACTGTAAGCAGTAAGGTCGATATAGTATGAGACCATAAGACCAATCAGACACCTATCAGTGCTCTGTTTCGATTTTCAACTACTGTAACATGTCATATATGAACCCTAACTTAAATTCATATAATTTTTAGGTTGTTAAATCAATTCAAAGAGAATTTCACGGCTTGGAAGGAGATCAAGTATTGCTAACAGGTGAGGGAACAAGACCTAAACTAATTGGATAATAATAAACTGTTTATTTTTATTGAGTCCAATGCCATGATTGATTCTATGCTTATATGTTTGTAATGTGCATTTCACATGTCATCCAATATTCTTGCAATTATTACTCATGCATAATTAATTCTGTTTATTTATAACATAATGATGATGATGATGCTGGGAATAGGCATGTAAATGTATATATGTGGTTGGTGTGTTGGATGCGAGTAGAGCATCAGGGGAAGGATGTGGCATGGTGGTCTTTGACCTCGTCACCAGACTCTAGCTCTATCTCTACTCAAGTCTTGCCTACTAACATCTTCGTATCGCCATTACCTTAGTAGAACTATTACGTCGTAGGGCATCATTGTAAGACCCGTATCGAACTAACCGGTCATACCACCTTGTACCAGGTCTACCTATCTTGGTCGAGCCAAATGGACCAAGTGCGTGAACGAAATAGCAATACCAGGTATGAAACTGACCCAAAAATAGTAAAATAGGGGATAGGGTCGCATACCTAAATAGGTAGGGTCAATCCCTCCTCATCAGGAAGTCAGACCCATGATTTTTAGTCCTAGGGTCAGACAACTGAGACCCTAGGGTTGACGGGATCTCCGACCCCCTCATCGACCCTAAGATCATCGACAGAAACCGTAAATAGGAAACTTTTCAAATTTCAAGGGGATTCTTTCCTAATCTCAATGGGACTTATTTTAGAAGGTTTTCCTCTATAAATAGGACGTCCCTTAGCCTCTTTCACTCCTTTTGAACCCTAAAAGAAAGTGAGAGAAAGAGAAGAGAAGGAGAAGAGAAGGAAAGTTGGAGAAGAAGACTAAAGAGAAGAAATTCAGAGAAACCTCTGAATCTCAGCAAACCTAAGGTATGGATATGCTTTTCATGAATTGTTTAAGACCTTAGAATAGTTCATGAAGAGGGTATAATCTAGGAGAAATCCAAATCATCCATTCATGGGAAGATTTTAATGAAATCCAGGGAGAAAATCATGGTAGACAAAGTAAGGAAATAACCTGGAGTTTTAAGCCATAGAACAAGCATAGAATGGACTGTGGAAGTAAGCCAAAGGACCCAAACTTGAAAGATTAGACTGCAAAATGAAAAGATCGACTCAAACCACGTGCGGTCGCACGTAGGGTCGATTGGGAAACGACCCTACCAGACCACAGGATCGACCCCTAGCTCCCAGGAAGTCCAGGGAAGCTACGGTCGCACCTAGGGACGATGGAACATCCGACCCTAGCATCGACCCTATACCCTGGGGTCGTAGAAACCTGCGACCCATCCTGCTACCCTAGCTTTATAGCAAGCTTAAAACTATCAGAATGAATTTTAATTAAAATCTATCGACTTGTTAGGTTTTCCTATTGATATAAAGGTGATTCTTAGAGCTTGAAGCAGGATTTACACTGAAGCAAAGGTGAGGGAACCAGACCTAAACTAATTGGCTAATAATAAACTATTTTTTTATTTCTTCAGTCCAATACCATGACTGATTCTATGCGTGTATGCTTGTAATGTGCATTCAACATGTCATCCAATATTCCTGCTATTAATGTTCATGCATATTTAATTCTATTTATTTATAACATGATGATGATGATGCTAGGAATAGGCATGTGAATGTATGTGTGTGGTTAGTGTGCTTGATGTGAGTGGAGCATCAGAGGGAGGACGTGATATTGTGGTGTATCCTGGTCACCAGACTCTAGCTCTATCTCTACTTAAATTTTGTCCACTGACATCGTTGTATCGCCATTACCTTAGCAGAACTATTATGTCGTATGGTATCAGGGGAGGTGGTCTCGGACCGTGTAGTCTTCGACTCTGTCGGGGGGCCTTAGCTCTATCTCTATAGACGTATTGAGGGATGCTTGGGTGAGGCCTTGGGTACACTCTTTGATATTAGGATTGGTTAGTTGCGAGACCAGTTTGTAAGCCCTCGCCAGCAAGCGCTTACGTGTTGGTATGGGTAGAGTATCAGGGGAAGTGTGATGCGGTGTGGTCCTAAGCACTTTAGCTCTATCTCTATTCCATGGTGGATGCATGTGGGACGGCAATAACGATATTCATTGGGCGGCTTCACACACTCGTGTGTAGAGGTGAGGCGGCCACCAAACCTTTCTATAGCACATTACAAACTTATATACCAGACCACAAATGAAATTAATGCATGCATATGTTTGTTGCATTGTTTTGTTTGCTCACTGAGCCGTGATGTGTGCTCACCCTTTTCGAAATCGAATATTTTTAGTTGATGATGCAGGTACCACTGTGGAAGAATATATGAATGCTTCTGTGTATGGGCACGTGGCTACAATGGAGGCTGAAGATATAGTGAAGACGCATGACTCCTCATCCGAGTGCAACTCATGCGTTTTTTATTAGATTTTTATTTGAACAATTAAGGAATTGTAATTTAGTACTTTATCTATTTATGTCTCGGTTGATACAACATAACTTGATATTTTATTTATGATTATCACAGTTAGATTCTTAGTTCATTTAATATTAAAACTTCTGCTATTGTGTATTTATTCTAATTATGGTTATGGATGTGTATGGTTTAAGTTAGAGGACACAACCTATTAGAGATCCTGGTTGAACCATTGGTTTATTAGCGGTTCATCACACCGTTCTGAATGGTACGGAATTGGGGTGTGACAACTTGGTATCAGAGCTCTTAGGCCCTGTCTCTTAAACCAGAATACTACCACAAAAGTTGTGAACTGAGATAGGATAAAAATTAAAAGCTGTAATAATAACACATTATAAGCACCTGTGTTGTTTGAGACAAAAATTGAAAGAGAATAATACATCTATTAAATGATAAACAAATTCATATACACTTGAAGGAAGAACAAACGTATATACACATATCTAAAGCAGAGTACAGTCCATAATCCGGACAGTTACTATGTAGTACAAAAGAAAAATAAAAGAAAATACATCAGGAAGGTGGAGGTGATGGGGGAGGCGATGCCTCGCGGTCTCTGTCATAGTCCTCCGCATAGATTCTAGTCAACCAAGCTACCTGAGTCTGGGTCGTCTGAAGACTAGTTGTGAGATCAGCAACCCGCCGATCAGTCACGCACTGAGCATTTAGAAGCTCTCCCACCCTCAGATCAGACATGCGCTGAGCCTCTCTAATCTCACGCAGTATCCCCATCATGACATCAGAAGGTGGGTGTGAAGGACCAGTTGCATGTGAAGGACCAGCTCCCATAGTATGTGTAGGTGATGGAGGAGGTATGGAGTCCACATCTATGTACAAATGATCATCATCCCCAGCATCACCCCCATGAACCCCTGCTCCGGCCACTGCTGCTGCTGCCTGAGCGTCAGCCATCTCCACCCGAGTACGTCGACGCACCAGAGCGTTCCTCTCATCGTCACTGACTTGAGCATCCCACATGCCCATCTTACAGATGGCCTCCCAATCCAGAGGTGATGAGAAGGATTTCTCCTGAATCCTCTCATCCACCAAATCAACACCTAGGCGGGTAAGCAGTATAGTAATTAGGAATCCATAAGGAAGGTTGCCAACCTAACTGGGCAGTGTGGCATTGATCATCGTCCGCATAATAATATAAGGGAGGCAGACAGGCTCCCTAGTGCAGATACAATAGAGTTAAAACTGGGTCAATTGGGAGATCCTCTCGTAGTGCCCACTCTGAGGTATCAGGTTGTGCTGAATGATCTTACAGTACACCCGAGGCTCTGGAAGTAGGTAGATCACTTTCATCTCCCAACGATCCTCTCTGATAAGCTGACGGCCTATCTCAGCCCTCATCTCCAAGGAAAATAACTAGGGCTCTCTGGGAGCACAGTACACCAAGGCGTCGTCGTATAAAATGCCCAAAAGGTCCGCTAACTGCCGATAGTCAAAGGAAACCTCTACTCCCTTGACGTAGCTCGTGATCCTGAGCTCTCAACCCCTCTCAGTATCATTGTGATCTCCCACCACCTGGAGATTACAATAAAACTATCTCACCAAATCGGGACAGGTACAAGGGTCGTAGGTGATCATGGGAAGCCAGCCCATGTCACCAAAAGCTCTCTCTACATCGAACAAGGCTAGACTAGCCAAGTCCAAACGATGACCTCCCTCTACCTTCTTACGAACGTAGCGGGCATACTGTGCCTCAGCCTCGTTAGAACGGAAACGAACTGGGTCATGAACCCTATGTACTTTGGTACGAGCCATATTATCTACAAATACGAAGAAAAACAGATAATGGCTAAGTAAAGATGAAAAACCCAAAAATTTCGACATTATAACGACATAAATTGGTCAAAAGCCTCACTTTTCACCCATACCTGTGGGCAGGAGGACTTATATAGATTCTAAACTATCCTGTAAGACTCATACAGTTGAAAATTTTATCTAAGGAGATTGAATTTGAAGAAATTTCAAGAAATTGAAAAAATCTCGACAAATTAGGGCAAAAAGGGGAAATTTCAAGTTTCTCGATAACCAACCGATGAAACTCAAATATTTTTGGGGGCTTTCATCTATTGAGTCACCAACAACAAAAGCCCCCAATAAAAATCGAATTTTTACGGTTGAAAAAAGTTTAATTTGAAGAAAACGATATAAATGAGCAAAAACCTAGTTAAGAAACCCTAAAAACATGAAACCGTAGAGAACATACCTGTAGAGAAGGAGTAGACGTCGAAAGGAGAAGCAAAAATCACCAATGGGTTGGAGTTGTCAATGTAGCAACTCAGAGGAACGAGCCGAGTCGGAAAGGAGGAGAAAGAATAAGAAATGGATCCAAAAATCAGGATTAAAACCTGATTTTCAGTCCTAGGGTCGCATAATTCGACCAAAACATTCAACCCTACCTCTGACCCCCTCATTGACCCTAGCCTCTCGGTGATTTGACAGAGAACTAGGGGTAGATCCTAGGGTCAGACACCCATCGACCCTAGGCTCTCGGTAAGTAACAATGATTCTCAGGGTCACATACCCTAGGGTCGGACAACCATCGACCCTACGATGGAAAATACAGTATTTTTGACAGAATGATCTGAAAAATTTGAAAATATCATTGACTAGTGGATTTAAATATGAGAATGAAGTATATGATGATTGCCTCACGTATTCTATGACTTTCAGGCATTACCACTACCAGAGCAGATAATGGCTAGACGCAGAGTGACCAGATAAAGCCGTAACTCTATTCCACCACCACCACCTGTGGAGGAAGACAGCCATACACATCCTGAAACATAGGAGAATCCGAAAACGGCACCGTCCGTAGTTAATGGGTAGACAAATCCTACAAATCTACCAGCTCCACCTACAGACCTGGCTACAGTCGTAATGAATTTGGCACAACAGCTGTAGCAAATACAACAGGTACAAGCTACTATGCAAGCTACGATAGGCATGGCTTTTCCAACTGCACAGACGACACTGATGCCAGCAGGACAGGCAAGCACAGTACTAGGGGGAAGTAACACAGTACCCCACGCACCTCAGACACCAATCATGCAGGCTCAAGTACAAAACCCTGAAGTAGCTCCAGGTGGATATCAATACCAACCACCAATGTATGGGGCTTATGTTCCTCATCAACTAGACCACTCTGTACTAGTTGAGCGTTTTCTTAAGATGAAGCCCAAGGAGTATAGTGGTAAGCCAGCTGATCGGTTGTGGCCAGTACACTGGATCGATGAAATGGAGAGAAATTTTACGATAATGATGGTGAATGAAGAGGAGAAAGTATTGTGTGCAACGTTCATGCTGAAAGACGATGCACACCACTAGTGAAAGTCCACACGGACGTATCTATTGACAAAGCACGCCCAACTAACCTAGGATATATATAAAGAGGCATTATTTGAGAAGTATTTTCCTAGGAGTTTCAGAGATTCTATGGAGAAAGAGTTCCTGAGTTTGTATTAGAGACAGATGACTGTCGATGCATATCAACAGTGTTATAAGGAGCTGTTCTTCTTTGCACCAGTCAGTATGCAAGCGAAAGATACAAAGACCCAAAGGTTCGTCATGGGACTTAGGGGAAGCATACGTGAACATGTTCTGGGGCTTGAGAAGAAAATCTACAATGAAGCTGTACAAATTGCTCGAGTGATAAAGTCGAGCCAGAAAGAGAGCTACTTTGCTCAAAATAGATGAATCAAAAGGCCTAATGGGAATTCTTATAACGGAGGGAACACCAAGATATTCAAACCCTTCCGTACTCAAGGCTTCAATGCTACAGCCAAGATTACTTCAGCAGCTCAACAGTAACAAAAGCCAAATAATGAAGGGGTAAAATGCTTTAACTGTAATAAATTGGGACATATGGCAAGGGAGTGTCCTAAGCCCAAGAAGCAACTACAACAAGGTAGAGTTTATGCGGTTACATCTGAGGATGTTGTCGCATCGCCTGATGTGGTCACAGGTATGACCCAAATCTTGTCATTTTATGTTACATTGTGTGAGCATGTAGACTAAATCAAGACAAATCACAGGTATCGTACCTATTAATGGCATTCCCGCCAGAGTACTCTTTGATTCAGGAGCTACTCATTCTTTTATATCTGTGTCATTTGGAAAGAAGCTAAATCTACCCCTTAAATCCTTAGACTACAAACTGCTTGTACGATCACCGATGGGATTAGAAGTGGAATTAGAAAAAGGTTATGGACCATGTCCAGTTCTTATTGATGAAAAAACTTTGGATGCAACCTTGATTCAACTTGAGATGGCAGACTTTGACGTCATCTTGGGAATGGACTGGTTAGCTTGGCATTCTGCAAACCTATTATGTGTCGAAAAGAAGCTGACATTTAAAGACAAGAAAGGAGCACAGTTCAGTTTTGCGGGAACCAGACTTCCCCGTAAATGGAAGCTCATACTCTCTGCATTAAAGGCTAGGAAGTGCCTTGAGAAAGGAGCAGTTGGGTATTTAGTATCTGTGGTCGATCTTACAAATGAAGCACCATGAATGGAGGATACTTGCGAGACTTTCCAGATGTATTTCCTAAAGAACTACCAGGACTACCACCCGACCGAGCTATAGGGTTTGTTATAGATCTGATACCTGGAGTCACACCAGTATCTAAAGCACCTTATCTGTCACACCCCAATTCTGGTCTATTCAGAATGATGTGATGAACCGCTAAATAACCAATGGTTCAACCAGGATCTCTAATAGGCTATCCCCGAGTTATCTAAACTTACACACATCCATAATCATAATCAGAGTAAATACACAATAGCGAAAGTCTTATAATAAAATGAACTGAGAAACTAAGATGATATCATTAATTTAATAGCAAATTATTCTGTTTTCGACTGAGACATAAATATTTAAATACCAAATACATGTCTTTATAAATCCAATGAAAGAAACCTATAAAAATATCTAATCAAATACACACGAGTTGCACTCGCAAGAGGAGTCGTGCGTATCATCTTCAGTTCCAACTTCCATAGCTGCCACGTTCCCATACGTAGACGCGTTCATATAGTCTTCAACGGTATAACCTGCATCATCAACTAAAAATATTCAACGTCGAGGGGTGAGCACACATCACGGCTCAGTGAGTAGCCAAAACAATGCAACAATACATATGCATGCAAAAATCAATTTATATCTTGGGTCCGGTTTAAAGTTTGTAGTATGCAATAGAAAGGTTTAGGTAGCCAAAGGTCGCGTTTATTAACTCCGCCTCTATACACGAGTGTGTGACGTTACCCGAAGATCACGTTTATCGTCAACTCACATGCACCCAATCATGAACATTAAATAACAAAGGTTATGTTTATTGCTATATAGTGCCATACCAACACGTAAGCCCCTGTTGGCGAGGGCTGCAAACTGGGCTCGCAACTAACCAATCCTAATGCCAAATAGTGTATCCTAGGCCTCATCCCAGCATCCCTCAGAATGTCCATAGAGATAGAGCTAAGGCCCCCCGGTAGAGTCAGAGACTACAAGGACCGAGACCACCTCCCCTGATACTCTACGACATAATAGTTCTGCTAAAGTAATGGCGATACGACGATGCCAATGCACAAGACTTGAGTTAGAGATAGAGCTAAAGTGCTGAGACCCGCCAAAGGTTAACGTTTATTGACGTTCTCATCACACCTCCCCTGATACTCGCTCGCATCAAGCACATCAACCACACACATACAAGCACATGCCTATTCCTATCATCATCATCATCATCATCATGTTATATACAATAAAATAAATTTGCATGAACAAATAATAGAAATATTGGATGGCATGCTGTATGCACATTACAAACATATTCGCATAGAATCAAGCATGGCATAGGACTCAAGAAATAGAAAACAGTTTATTATTAACCAAATTAGTTTGGGGTTAAGGTTCCTCACCTTAGCTTGCTAATAGATACTTTTCCAAGCTTTAGAATCACCGCAATAATGTTATTATATTGCTAGCAAACCTAACAAAGTCGATAGAATTAATTAAAATTAATTCTGAATTTAAAAACCATTCTGTTAACTGAGGGTCGATGCTAGGGTCGATGGGTCTATCGACCCTCCCCTCTTTCTGGACTTCCCGAATGCTGAGGGTCGATGGTCAGAAACACCTAGGGTCGGATGGTCATCGACCCTCGGTGCGACCCTTGGTGCACTTTGGTCCAATTCCCACTTTTTAATCCATTCTTCGTGTTTGGGGTCCTATGGCTTGCTCCTACATTCCATTCTACATCCATTCCATGGTCTGAAATCATGTATAATCCATCTAAATAGTTTTCATGCATCCACCTATGGTTTTCCATGAAAACCTAACCATAGATGGATGGTTTGGGTTTCTCCGAGATTACTCTCTCTCCAATAACTATCCTAAGGTCTGTAGAAACTCATGGAATTTGTATCCATACCTGAGAAGATTAATCTTTCTCTGCAACTCTTCTCCTTTTTGCTAGGTTCTCTTCCTTGCCTCTCTTCTTCCGCTTTTCCTTCTCCTCTCTTTCTCTCAATTCAATTAGGGTTGTGAAAGGAGTGAAAGTGGATTAGGGACATCCTTTAAATAGACTAGGAACATCCTAAATAAGTCCCATTAAGATTTGGAAAGAATCCCAATCGAAAAATATAGAAATTTCCTAATTTCTATATTCGACAGGAACCGAGGGTCGATGGGAGGGTCGATGATCCCGTCGACCCTAGGGTCTTAAGCTGTCCGACCCTCCCTCCAAAACTGAGGGTCTGACTTTCTGTTTTGGGAGGTCCGACCCTGCTTAGCTGGGTGTGCGACCCTTCCCCTATTTTAAGTGTTTTTGGGCTGATTTGATGCCTGGGATCTCGATCTCCTTTACGCCCTTGGTCCATTTGACTCGACCATGATGGGTGAACCTGGTTCAAGGTGGTAAGACCGGGTTAGATTGACACGGGTCTTACAACTCCCCCCAACTTATAAAAATTTTGTCCTCGAAATTGTACATACCTTCTTAATCAAATAAGTAAGGGTATTGCTTTCTCATAGCATTTTCTTCTTCCCATGTAATTTCTTCCACATCTCTACTTTTCCAAGTGACCTTAACATAATAGATATCTCAGTTGCGTAGACGTTGAACCTTTCGGCTGGTGATTTCTATTAGTGTTACTTCAAACGTCAAATCATCAGTCAATTTCGATAAATCCACTGTCAAGACATGCGTTGGGTCTTTGACATACTTCTTCAATAGGGAAATGTGAAATACGTCATGTACACTTGACATAGATGGTGGTAGTGCTAACTGATAAGCTACTTTTCCACGTTTAGGTAGAATTTCATATGGCCCAATATATCTTGGACTTAGCTTCCCTTTTTGTCCGAACCTCTTCAATCCTCGCATAGGCGATACTTTCAAAAATACTTTATCACCTACCGCGAACTCTAGATCTCTTCGTCGAGTGTCTGCATATTGCTTCTGACGGTTCTGAGCTGTTCTCACCCTTTCCTTGATAATGTCGACCACTCCACAAGTCTCTTCAACAAATTCCGGTCCAACAATGCCACGTTCTCCTACTTCATTCCAAAACAAGGGAGTTCGACACTTCCTGCCTTACAATGCTTCATAAGGTGATATCTGTATAGTAGCCTGATAGCTGTTGTTGTAGGCGAACTCGATCAATGGTAACTTTTCATCCCATGATCCTTTGAATTCAATTACACATGCTCGTAGCATATCCTCTAGAATCTGAATTGTACGCTCTGACTGTCCATCTGTCTGTGGGTGGAATGCAGTACTGAACTTCAATGTTGTACCCATCACCTTTTGCAATCCATCCCAAAATTTGGAAGTAAATCGTGGATCTTTATCAGACACAATGCTTTCTGGAACACCATGTAACCGAACAATATTATCCACATACAACTTTGCTAACCTTTCGAGTGTATATTGGGGTCGTATAGGTATGAAGCGAGCTGTCTTAGTCAGACGGTCCACAATCACCCAAACTGCGTCAACTACTCGAGGATTCAATGGTAGTCCCGTGACGAAGTCCATAGTGATGCAGTCCCATTTCCATGCTGGTTCCGGTAATGGCTGTAACAGTCCTGCGGGTCATTGTCGTTCAGCCTTTACTTTCTGACAATTGAGGCATTGAGACACGAACTTGGCTACATCTACTTTCCTTCCCCTCCACCAATATAATTTCTTCAGATCATGATACATTTTTATACTTCCAGGATGTATCGAATAAATGGTGGTATGGGCTTCTTTCATCAGTCGGTGTCTAATGTCCATACTTTCTGTTTCAGGTACACATATCCTTCCTTTGTATTTTAGGACTTTCTCGTCATCCAAGGTGAACTCAGGGTTGGTCCTACCTTTCTCAATGTCTTCTTGTACTGTTCTCAGATAAGGATCTTCTTTGATAGCTGTCTTCACTTCGTCCACTATATCCGGTATAATTTTCAACGCCGCGAACATATTTGAAAACCGATGAATAAACCCTTGGTTCGCTGATTCATCCGTTGTATCTATCACATACTGCTTTTTGCCATGATTGAACACTATTCCGTTGGTACACATTGCTGCAGTCGTGCTCACTTCTCCTTGAGATTTAATCATTGCTTTTCTGCTTAATGCATCCGCCACTACGTTCGCTTTTCCCGGATGATACTGGATATCACAATCATAGTCTTTCAATAGTTCCAGTCATCTTCTTTTTCGCATATTCAACTCCTTCTGATTAAATAAATAAGTAAGACTTTTATGGTCCGACTTAATCTGGAATTTCTCTCCGTATAAGTAATATCTCCATATCTTGACAGCATGTACTACTGCCGCTAGCTCCAAATCATGAGTGGGATAATTTTTCTCATGTACCTTTAACTGTATTGACGCATAAGCAATTACTTGCTCTCCTTGCATAAGCACACATCCTAGTCCCAGTCCCGATGCATCGGTGTATAAAGTAAATGTCTGTCCTGGAACGGGAATGGTCAAAATTGGAGCAGATATCAATCTGGCATTTAATGTCTGGAAGCTCTTCTCACATTTGTCAGTCCACACAAACTTTTCACCTTTCTTGGTCAAACTGGTGAGAGGTACGGCAATCCGAGAATAGTCTTCTACGAATCTCCGATAATAACCAGCTAGACCCAGAAAACTTCTAATTTCTGAGACGCTCTTTGGTGCTTCCCACTTTACAATAGCCTCGATCTTGCTGGGATCCACTTTGATTCCTTCAGCGGATACTACATGGCCTAGGAATGCAACTTCACTTAGCCAAAACTCGCACTTTGAAAATTTGGCATATAGCTTCTCTTTCCTTAACCGCTGTAGGGCTACGTTTTGGTTCTTGATATGGGTTTCCTTGTCCTTGGAGTATACCAATATATCATCAATAAATACTATCACCGACGTATCCAACATATCATGGAAAACTCGGTTCATAAGTTCCATGAACATTGCCGGTGCATTAGTTAATCCAAAAGACATAACTAAAAATTCGTAATGTCCATATCTGGTCCTGAATGCTGTCTTCGAAATATCACCTTCTTTAATCTTCAACTGATGATAGCCCGATCGAAGATCGATCTTAGAAAATACTTTTGCTCCTTGTAACTGATCAAACAAGTCATCGATCCTGGGTAGTGGATATCGATTCTTGATTGTTAGCTTGTTCAACTCCCGATAGTCAATACATAATCGAACGCTACCATCCTTCTTTTTCACGAACAGTACCGGCGCCCCCCATGGAGATATACTGGGTCGAATATAACCCTTGTCTAGCAGTTATTGTAGTTGTACTTTTAATTCCTTCAGTTCAGTAGGAGCCATTCTCTAAGGTGCTTTTGATACGGGTGCGGCTCCAGGTATCAGGTCTATTACAAACTCTGTGGCACGGTCGGGTGGTAATCCGGGTAGTTCCTCCGAAAATACGTTAGGGTAATCCCGAATGAAGTCAATGTCTTCCATTCGTGGTACTTCCTTGGCTAGGTCGACCACTGATACTAGATACCCGACTGCTCCCTTCTCAAGACACTTCTTAGCCTTTAATGCTGAATGTATGAGCTTACGTCTCCGGGGAAGTTTGGTTCCCGAGAAACTAAATTCTGCCCCTTCTTTGTCTTTGAATGTTAGCTTCTTTTCGGCGCATAACAAATTTGCAGAATGCCTAGCTAACCAGTCCATTCCCAAGATGACATCAAAGTCTGCCATCTCAAGTTGTATCAAGGTTGCATCTAAGGTCTGCTCTCCAATGAGAACTGGACATGGTCCATAACCCTTTTCTAGTTCCACTTCTAACCCCATCGGTGACCGTACAAGTAATTTGTAGTCTAATGTTTTGATGGGTGATTTTGTCTACTTTCCAAATGACACAGATATAAATGAATGAGTAGCTCCGGAATCAAAGAGTACTCCGGCGGGTACGCCATTTATAGGTACAATACCTGTGATTTATCTTTACTTAGTCTACATGCTCATTCAATGTAATTATAACTTTAAAAGTTTCAGTCATACCTATGACCACATCGGGTGATGCGGCCGCATCCTCGGATGTAACAGCATATACCCGTCCCTGATGTAACTGCTTCTTGGGCTTTGGGCACTCCCTTGCCATATGTCCGGGTTGGTTGCAGTTAAAACACTTCAGAACTTCAGAATTTGACTTTGACTGAGGTTGCACTGTTGAAGTGGTATTGGGTGCAGTAGTAAAGTTCTGAGGACGGAAAGGCTTATACGTCCTGGCATTTCCTCCGTTGTAGGAGTTTCCGGCTGATCTCTTGATGCCTCTGTTCTGGTTCAAATAACTCTCCTTCTGGCTCGATTCAATCACTCGAGCAATCTGGACTGCTTCATTATATATTGTCTTCTCTATGCCCAGAACATGTTCTCTGATGATTCCTCTCAGTCCCGTGACGAAGCTATGGGCTTTGGTTCCTTCTTCTTGCATACTTAGTGGTGCGAAGAAAAACAGCTCTTCATAACGCTGTTGGTACGCATCCACTGACATCTGTCCCTGATAAAGACTCAGGAACTCCTTCTCCATCGAATCTCTGAAGCTCCGTGGAAAATATTTCTCAAAGAATGCTTCTTTATATATAGTCCATGTCAATAGGGCGTGCTTAGTCAATAGATAGGCCCGGGTCGATTTCCACCAATGATGTGCGTCGCCTTTGAGCATGAAGGTGGCACACAATACTTTCTCCTCTTCTGTAATAGTCATCATCAGAAAATTTCTTTCCATCTCGTCTATCCAGTGTGTTGGCCATAATGGATCAGACGGTTTGCCATTAAATTCCCTGGGCTTCATCTTCAAAAACCTCTCGACCAGTCGAGAGTGATCCATCTGATTTTGATATGCCCCAAACATATGGGGTGGATACTGATAATTAGCCTGTGCTGCTTCCGGGACCTGCACTGGAATCTATGCAGCAGTTTGTTGAGGTGTCTGATGGGCTGGGTGGTTACCCACCGGTGCGGCTGGAGTTGGTACTTCTGCTGCGGCGGCTCCTGCACCAGAGACCGGTCCTTCTTATGAGGCTGGTCCTTCACGCCTACCAGCTGATGACGTGCTAAGTATGTTTCACGAGATTAGAGAGGCTCAGCGTGCATCGGATCTGAGGATAGGGGAGCTCCTAGACGCCCAGCGTCGGACTGATCAGCGGGTGGCTGATCTCACAGCTAGTCTGCAGGCGACTCAAACTCAGGTGGCATGGTTGACTAGGGTCTATGCTGAGGTCTACGACAGAGACCGTGAGGCACCGCCTCCTCCTTCGCCTCCAGCTTCCTGAGTGTACTTTTATTTTTCTTTATACTACAGAGTAACTGTCCGGGTTGTGGACTGTACTCTGCTTTCATTATGTGTATACATTTTTTTTTCTCTCATTGTATGTAACTTGTTTCCCCTTTAATAGATATATTATTCTCTTTAAATTTGGTCTCAATCATCACTTGTGCTTACAGTGTGTTTATATTAAAGCTTTTAATTTATCCTATCTCAGTTCACAATTGTGTTGAATGTATGCTAGTTCAGCATACAAGGCCTGAGATGCTCCGATACCAAGTTGTCACACCCCAATTCTGGTCTATTCAAAATGATGTGATGAACCGCTAAATAACCAACGGTTCAACCAGGATCTCTAATAGGCTATCCCCACGTTATCTAAACTTACACACATCCATAATCATAATCAGAGTAAATACACAATAGCGGAAGTCTTATAATAAAATGAACTGAGAAACTAAGATGATATCATTAATTTAATAGAAAATTATTCTGTTTTCAACTGAGACATAAATATTTAAATACCAAAAACATGTCTTTATAAATCCAATGAAAGAAACCTATAAAAATATCTAATCAAATACACACGAGTTGCACTCGCAAGAGGAGTCGTGCGTATCATCTTCAGCTCCAACTTCCATAGCGGCCACGTTCCCGTACGTAGACGCGTTCATATAGTCTTCAACGGTATAACCTGCATCATCAACTAATAATATTCGATGTCGAGGGGTGAGTACACATCACGACTCAGTGAGTAGCCAAAACAATGCAACAATACATATGCATGCAAAAATCAATTTATATCTTTGGTCCGGCTTAAAGTTTTCAGTATGCAATAGAAAGGTTTAGGTAGCCAAAGGTTGCGTTTATTGACTCCACGTCTATACACGAGTGTGTGACATTACCCGAAGATCACGTTTATCGTCAACTCACATGCACCCAATCATGAACATTATATAACAAAGGTTACGTTTATTGCTATAAAGTGTCATACCAACACGTAAGCCCCTGTTGGCGAGGGCTGCAAACTGGGCTTGCAACTAACCAATCCTAATGCTAAACAGTGTATCCAAGGCCTCACCCAAGCATCCCTCAGAATGTCCATAGAGATAGAGCTAAGGCCCCCCGGTAGAGTCAGAGACTACAAGGACCGAGACCACCTCCCCTGATACTCTATGACATTATAGTTCTGCTAAAATAATGGCGATACGATGATGCCAATGCACAAGACTTGAGTTAGAGATAGAGCTAAAGTGCTGAGACCCGCCAAAGGTTAATGTTTATTGACGTTCTCATCACACCTCCCCTGATACTCGCTCGCATCAAGCACATCAACCACACACATACAAGCACATGCCTATTCCTATCATCATCATCATCATCATGTTATAAACAATAAAATAAATATGCATGAACAAATAATAGAAATATTGGATGGCATGCTGTATGCACATTACAAACATATTCGCATAGAATCAAGCATGGCATAGGACTCAAGAAATAGAAAACAGTTTATTATTAACCAATTTAGTTTGGGGTTAAGGTTCCTCACCTTAGCTTGATAATAGATACTTTTCCAAGCTTTAGAATCACCGTAATAATGTTATTATATTGCTAGCAAACCTAACAAAGTCGATAGAATTAATTAGAATTAATTTTGAATTTAAAAACCATTCTGTTAACTGAGGGTCGATGCTAGGGTCGATGGGTCTATCGACCCTCCCCTCTTTCTGGACTTCCCGAATGCTGAGGGTCGATGGTCAGAAACACCTAGGGTCGGATGGTCATCGACCCTCGGTGCGACCCTTGGTGCACTTTGGTCAAATTCCCACTTTTTAATCCATTCTTCGTGTTTGGGGTCCTATGGCTTGCTCCTACATTCCATTCTACATCCATTTCATGGTCTAAAATTATGTATAATCCATCTAAATAGTTTTCATACATCCACCTATGGTTTTCCATGAAAACCTAACCATGGATGGATGGTTTGGGTTTCTCCGAGATCACTCTCTCTCCAATAACTATCCTAAGGTCTGTAGAAACTCATGGAATTAGTATCCATACCTGAGAAGATTAATCTTTCTCTGCAACTCTTATCCTTTTTGCTAGGTTCTCTTCCTTGCCTCTCTTCTTCCTCTTTTCCTCAATTCAATTAGGGTTGTGAAAGGAGTGAAAGTGGCTTAGGGACGTCCTTTAAATAGACTAGGAACATCCTAAATAAGTCCCATTAATATTTGAAAAGAATCCCAATCGAAAAATATAGAAATTTCCTAATTTCTATATTCGGCAGGAACCGAGGGTGGATGGGAGGGTCGATGATCCCGTCGACCCTAGGGTCTTAAGCTGTCCGACCCTCCCTCCAAAACTGAGGGTCTGACTTTCTGTTTTGGGAGGTCCGACCCTGCTTAGCTGGGTGTTCGACCCATCCCCTATTTTAAGTGTTTTTGGGTCGATTTGATACCTGGGATCTCGATCTCCTTCACGCCCTTGGTCCATTTGACTCGACCATGATGGGTGAACCTGATTCAAGGTGGTAAGACCGGGTTAGATTGACACGGGTCTTACATTATCGAATGGCTCCTACTGAACTGAAGGAATTAAAAGTATAACTACAAGAACTGTTGGACAAGGGTTACATCCGACCTAGCATATCACCATGGGGAGCGCCAGTAATATTCGTAAAGAAGAAGGACAGTAGTGTTCGGTTGTGTATAGACTACCGAGAACTGAATAAACTGACAATCAAGAATCAGTACCCATTGCTTCGGATCGATGACTTGTTCGATCAGTTGCAAGGTGCCAAGGTGTTCTCCAAAATCGATCTTCGGTCAGGCTACCATCAGTTGAAGATCAAAGACGGTGATATTCCCAAGACAGCATTCAGGACCAGATACGAACATTATGAATTTTTGGTCATGTCTTTTGGATTGACAAACCAGCAACCTTTATGGAACTTATGAATCAGGTATATGTTGGATATATCGGTTATTGTATTCATCGATGATATATTGGTCTAATCCAAGGACAAGGAAACTCATATTAAGAATCTAAACGCCACTCTGCAGTGATTACGGAAAGGGAAGCTTTACGCCAAATTTACAAAGTGTGAGTTTTGGCTAAAGGAAGTCGCTTTTCTTGGCCATGTTGTATCCACTGAAGGAATTAAAGTGGATCCTAACAAGATCGAAGTTATTGTAAAGTGGGAAGCACCGAAGAGCATTGCTGAAATTAGAAGTTTCCTAGGTCTAGCTAGTTATTATCGATGATTTGTGAAAGACTATTCCCGAATTACCGTACCTCTCACCATTAAGAAGGGTGAAAAGTTTGTTTGGACTGAGAAATGCGAGAAGAGTTTCCAAACATTGAAGGCTAAATTGATATCTGCTCCAATCTTGACCATTCTGATTCCAGGACAACCATTTATTTTGTACACTGATGCGTCAGGATTGGGATTGTGATGTGTACTTATGCAAGGAGAACAAGTAATTTCTTATGCCTCAAGACAATTGAAGACACATGAGACTATCCCACTCATGATTTGGAATTAGCGACAGTAGTACATGCTGTCAAGATATGGAGACATTACTTATACGGAGAGAAATTTCAAATTAAATCAGATCATAAGAGTCTTACTTATCTCTTTAATCAGAAGAAGTTGAATATGAGACAAAGAAGATGGCTAGAACTATTGAAAGACTATGATTGTGATATCCAGTATCATCTGGGAAAAGCTAATGTGGTTGCTGACGCGGTGAGTAGAAAGGCAATGATAAAATCTCAAGGGGAGGTTAGCACAACTGCCGCACTGTATACTACAGGAAAAGTATTCAATTACGGTAATGAGCAGTTTGTGATAGATGCATCGGGTGAATCAACCAACCAAGGATTTATTCATCGGTTTTCAAATATGTTTGCCACATTGAGGATTGTACCTGATATACTTGATGAAGTGAAAACAGCTATTAAATCAGACCCTTATCTAAGAACGGTACAAGAGGACATTGAAAAAGGTAGGACTATTCCTGAGTTTGCCTTGGATGATGAAAAGGTACTGAAGTACAAAGGAAGAATATGTGTACCTGAAACAGAAAGTTTGGACATTAGACACCGACTAATGAAGGAAGCCCATACCACCGCCTATTCGATACATCTTGAAAGTACAAAAATCTATCATGATCTAAAGAAATTATATTGGTGGAGAGGAATGAAAACAGATGTAGCTAAGTTCGTGTCTCAATGCCTAATTGTCAGAGAGTGAAGGCTGAACGACAAAGACCTGTAGGACTGTTACAGCCGTTACTCAAACCAACATGGAAATGGGACTACATCACTATGGACTTCGTCACAGGGTTACCATTGACTCCCTGAGTAGTTGACGCAGTTTGGGTGATTGTAGACCGACTGACTAAAACGGCTCAATTTATAGTTATACGACCTTAGTATACACAGGAGAGGTTAGCTAAATTGTATGTGGATAATATTGTTAGATTACACGGTGTACCTGAAAGCATTGTGTCCGGCAGAGATCCACGATTTAGTTTAAATTTTTGGAAAGGATTGCAAAAGGTTATGGGTACAACATTGAAGTTCAGTACTGCATTCCATCCTCAGACAGACGGACAATCGGAGCGTACCATTCAGATTCTAGAAGACATGCTCCGAGCCTGTGTAATTGATTTTAAAGGATATGGGATGAGAAATTACCACGATTGAGTTTTCTTATAACAATAGCTATCAGGCTACTATACAGATGTCATCCTATGAAGCACTGTACGGCAGGAAGTGTCGAACTCCCTTGTTTTGGAATGAAGTTGGAGAACGTAGTATTATTGGACCAGAATTTTTTGAAGAGACATGTCGAGTAGTCGACAATATCAAGGAAAGAGTAAGAACGGCTTAGAATCGTCAGAACCAATAGGCAGATACTAGATGCCGAGACCTGAATTTGTCGTAGGTGATAAGGTATTCCTCAAAGTGTCACCTATGCGTGGTTTGAAACTTTTCAAACAGAAAGGGAAACTATGTCCAAGATATGTTGGACCATATGAGATTCTAGCCAAACGTGGAAAAGTGGCTTACCAGTTAGCACTACCAACATCTATGTCAAGTGTGCATGATATAATTCGTATCTCCTTATTGAAGAAGTATGTCAGAGATCCAACACACTTTTTGACAGTAGATTTACCTGATTTGACAGATGATTTGACATTTAAAGTAGCACCAACTGAAATCACCAGCCAAAAGGTTCAACGACTACACAACCGTGACATCTATTATGTTAAGGCCACTTGGAGAAGCAGAGATATAGAAGAAATCACATGGGAAGAAGAGAATGCTATGCGAAAGAAATACCCTCATCTATTCGACTCGGAAGGTATGTACAAACTTTGAGGATGAAATTTTTATAAGCAGGGGGGAGTTGAAAGACCCGTATCGAACTAATAGGTCTTACCACCATGTACCAGGTCTACCTATCTTGGTCGAGCCAAATGGACCAAGTGCGTGAATGAAATAGCAAGACCAGGTATGAAACTGACCCAAAAATAGTAAAATAGGGGGTAGGGTCACATATATAAACAGGAAGGGTCGATCCCACCTCATCAGGAAGTCAAACCCATGATTTTTAGTCCTAGGGTCGGACAACTGAGACCCTAGGGTCGACGGGATCTCTGACCCCCTCATCAACCCTAGGATCACCGACAAAAACCGTAAATAGGAAACTTTCCAAATTTTAAGGGGATTCTTTCCTAATCTCAATGAGACTTATTTTGGAAGGTTTTCTTCTATAAATAGGACGTCCCTTAGCCTCTTTCACTCCTTTTGAACCCTAAAAGAAAGTGAGAGAAAGAGAAGAGAAGGAGAAGAGAAGAAAAGTTGGAGAAAAAGACTAAAGAGAAGAAATTCAGAGAAACCTCTGAATCTCAGCAAATCTAAGGTATGGATATGCTTTCCATGAATTGTTTAAGACCTTAGAATAGTTCATGAAGAGGGTATAATCTAGGAGAAACCCAAATCATCCATCCATGGGAAAATTTTAATGAAATCCAGGGAGGAAATCATGGTAGACAAAGTAAGAAAATCACATGGAGTTTTAAGCCATAGAACAAGCATAGAATGGACTGTGGAAGTAAGCCAAAGGACCCAAACTTGAAAGATTAGACTATAGAATGAAAAGGTCGACTCAAACCACGTGCAGTCGCACGTAGGGTCGATTGGGAATCGACCCTACCAGACCACAGGATCGACCCCTAGCTCCCGAGAAGTCCAGGGAAGCTACGGTCGCACCTAGGATTGATGGAACATCCAACACTAGCATCACCCCTATACCCTGGGTCGTAGAAACCTGTGACCTTACCTGCGACCCATCCTGCGACCCTAGCTTTACAGCAAGCTTAAAACTGTCGAAATGAATTCTAATTAAAATCCATCGACTTGTTAGGTTTTCCTATTGATATAAAGGTGATTCATAGAGCTTGAAAGAGGATTTATACTCAAGCAAAGGTAAGGGAACAAGACCTAAACTAATTGGATAATAATAAACTATTTTTTTATTTCTTGAGTACAATACCATGATTGATTCTAGGCGTATATGCTTATAATGTGCATTCAACATGTCATCCAATAATCCTGCTATTAATGTTCATACATATTTAATTATATTTATTTATAACATGATGATGATGATGCTAGGAATAGGCATGTGAATGTATGTGTGTGGTTAGTGTGCTTGATGCGAGTGGAGCATCAGGGGGAGGACATGATATTGTGGTGTGTCCTGGTCACCAGACTCTAGCTCTATCTCTACTCAATTCTTGTCCACTGACATCATCGTATCGCCATTACCTTAGTAGAACTATTACGTCCTAGGGTATCAAGGGAGGTGGTCTCGGACTGTGTAGTCTTCTACTCATTCGGGGGGCCTTAGCTGTATCTCTATGGACGTATTGAAGGATGTTGGGGTGAGGCCTTTGGTACACTGTTTGACATTAGGATTGGTTAGTTGTAAGCCTAGTTTGTAAGCCCTCGCCAGCAGGGGACTACGTGTTGCTATGGGTAGAGTATCAGGGGAAGTGTGGGACGGCAATAACGATATTTTATTCCTAATCACTTTAGCTCTATCTCTATTCCATGGTGGGTGCATGTGGGACGGCAATAACGATATTCATTGGGCAGCTTCACACACTCGTGTATAGAGGTGAGGCGGCCACCGAACCTTTCTATAGCACATTGCAAACTTATTTACCAGACCACATATATGAATTGAATGCATGCATATGTTTGTTGCATTGTTTTGTTTGCTCACTGAGCCGTGATGTATGCTCACCCTTTTTGAATTCGAATATTTTTAATTGATGATGCAGGTACCACTGTGGAAGAATATATGAATGCTTCTATGTACGGGCACGTGGCTGTAATGGAGGCTGAAGATATAGTGGAGACGCATGACTCCTCATGCGAGTGCAACTCATGCATTTTTTATTAGATTTTTATTTGAACTATTAAGGAAATATAATTTGATACTTTATCTATTTATGTCTCGGTTGATACAACACAACTTGATATTTTATTTATGATTATCACAATTAGATTCTCTGATCATTTAATATTAAGACTTCCACTATTGTGTATTTATTCTGATTATGGTTATGGATGTGTATGGTTTAAGTTAAAGGACACAACCTATTAGAGATCCTGGTTTAACCGTTGGTTTATTAGCGGTTCATCACACCGTTCTGAATGGTGCGGAATTGGGTGTGACAATCAGGGGAGGTGGTCTCGGACCGTGTGGTCTCTGACTCTGCCGGGGGGGCTTTATCTCTATCTATATGGATGTATTGAGGGGTGCTGGGGGTAAGGCCTTGGATACACTATTTGGCATTAGGATTGGTTAGTTGCGAGCCCAGTTTGCAAGCCCTTTCCAATTGGGGCTTACGTGTTGGTATGGGTAGGGCATCAGGAGAAGTATTGGCGGTATTTGATCTGGACACTTTAGCTCTAACTCTATTCCATGGTGGGTGCATGTGTCACACCCCAATTCTGCACCAATCAAAATGGTGTGGTGAACCGTCAATAAACTAACGGTTCAACCAGGATCTCGAATAGGCTATGCCCATGTTGTTAAACCAAAACACATTCCACATTAATCAGAGGTAATAAACTAAATAGTGAAAGTCTTACGGATAATGAACCGAGGTCTAGTCATGATAAATAATTGATATTCCATTTATCTCCAAGTAACCAAAACATAATTTAATACATATTACATTATTCAAATACGAAAATTAAACACTAAGCGTATCCATAGTTGAAACGCTCGCTTAATGAATCATAATAGTCCTCCATAGCTTGCTCATCATAGCCACTACATGTTCATATGTTGGCGTGTTGACATAATCTTCAATCGTAATACCTGCCACATCAGAAACTAAAAAGAATTTTGCGCGCAAGGGTCAGCTCTCCAACTTGAGCTCATTGAGTAAACAAAACAATGCAACAAACATATGCATGAATTCAATTCATAACTGTGGTCTGGTATATAAGTTTGTAATGTGCTATAGAAAGGTTCGGTGGCCGCCTCACCTCTATACACGAGTCTTTGAAGCCGCCCAAAGGTTAACATTTATTGTCATCCCACATGCACCCACCATGGAATAGAGATAGAGCTAAAGTGCTTAGGACCACACCGCATGACACTTCCCCTGATACTCTACCCATACCAACACGTAAGCCCCTGCTGGCGTGGGCTTGCAAACTGGGCTCGCAAGTAACCAATCCTAATGTCAAACAGTGTACCCAAGGCCTCACCCCAGCATCCCTCAATACGTCCATAGAGATGGAGCTAAAGCCCCCCGACAGAGTCGAAGACTACACGGTCTGAGACCACCTCCCCTGATACCCTACAACGTAATAGTTCTACTAAAGTAATGGCGATACGACGATGTCAGTGGACAAGACTTGAGTGGAGATAGAGCTAGAGTCTAGTGACCAGGTTGACCCACAATGTCACATCCTCCCCCTGATGCTCCACTCGCATCAAGCACACTAACCACACACATACATTCACATGTCTATTCCCAGCATCATCATCATCATCATGTTATAAATAAAATAGAATTAAATATGCATGAACATTAATAGTAGGAATATTGGATGACATGTTGAATGCACATTACAAGCATACACGCATAGAATCAGTCATGGCATTGGACTCAAGAAATAAAAATAGTTTATTATTAGCCAATTAGTTTAGGTCTTATTCCCTCACCTTTGCTTGAGTGTAAATCCTCTTTCAAGCTCTAAGAATCACCGTTATATCAATAGGAAAACCTAACAAGTCGATAGATTTTAATTAGAATACATTCTGATAATTTTAGGCTTGCTATTAAGCTAGGGTCGCAGGTAGGGTCGCAGGTTTCTGCGACCCCAGGGTGTAGGGTCGATGCTAGGGTCGGATGTTCCATCGACCTTAGGTGCGACCGCAGCTTCCCTGGACTTCCCAAAAGCTAGGGGTCGATCCTGTGGTCTGGTAGGGTCGATTGCCAATCAACCCTATGTGCGACCGCACGTGGTTTGAGTCGACCTTTTCATCTTACAGTCCATTCTTTCATGTTTGGGTCCTTTGGCTTACTTTTATAGTCCATTTTATGATTGTTCTATGGCTCAAAACTCCAAGTTATTCACTTTTCATAGTTTTCCATGATTTCCATTGGAATTCATCCATTGATGGATGGTATTAAGGTTTCTCCTAACCTAACTTCATCATAATCTATTCTAAGCTTTCAATTCAGATAGGGATTGAGGTTCATACCTTATGTAGTCTGAGTTTTAATGATTTCTCTGAGCTTCTTCTTCTTCCTTAGCCTTTTCTTTAAGTTTTCCTTCTCTTCTTCTCTTCTTTCTCATCTCTTTCTCTCACTTTCAATTATGGTTCCAAAAGGAGTGAAAGAGGCTTTGGGATGTCCTATTTATAGAGAAAAACCTCTCAAAATAATTTCCATTGAGTTTAGGAAAGGTCCCAATTGAAATTAGGAAAGTTTCCTAATTTTTGATTCGTGCTATTTTTTGCTGTTTTCCTAGGGTCGATGCTAGGGGGTCAATGACGGGGTCGGACAATCCGAGACCCCTACGACCCCACGACCAAATAGTCATGGGTTGGACTTCTTTTGAGTTGGGGTCGACCCTACCTGTTTAGGCATGCGACCCTACCCTCATTTGATTGTTTTTGAGTAAAATTTCATATTGGGTCTTGGGTTTCTTCACACACTTGATCCACTTGGCTCGACCATGATATCTAGACTGGCCACGACACAAAATGTAAGGTTAGACCGGGTTTGTGGCGTGCGGGTCTTACAACACCACCACCCTTAAAAGAAATTTCATCATCGAAATTTGAACGTACGGATCTTACAACTCCCCCCTCCTTAAAATAAATTTTGTCCTCAAAATTTGAATTTACTTCAGAGTCAATAGGTGGGAATTCTGTTTTCGCATTGCATCTTCTTCCTCCCATGTAATCTTCTCCATGTCTTGTCTTCGCCAGGTTACCTTCATATAATAATTATCCCAGTTTTTGAGATGTTGTACCTTCCAACTAGTAAACTAGGCTGGTACCACTTCAATAGTTAAATCTTCTATCTAATCCAGTGGATCAGTGGTCAATGTAAGACCCGTGTCAAACTAACCCGGTCATACCACCTTGAACCAGGTCTACCCATCATGGTCGAGTTAAATGGACCAAGGGCGTGAAGGAGAGCTAGATCCCAGGTATCAAATCGACCCAAAAACACTTAAAATAGAGGAAGGGTCGCATACCCAGCTAAACAGGGTCGACCCTCCCAAAACAGAAACTCAGACCCTTAAAATTTGGGAGAGGGTCGGACAGTGTCAGACCACAGGGTCGACGGGATCATCGACCCTCTCATCGACCCTCACTTACCGCCGAAACTGAAATTAGAAAATTTCCTAATTTTTTATTGGGATTCTTTTCAAATCTCAATGGGACTATTATAGGACATTTCTACTCTATTTAAAGGACGTCCCTAAGCCACTTTCACTCCTTTCACAACCCTAATTGAATTGAGAGAAAGAGAGAAGAAGGAAAAGAGGTAGAAAAGAGGCAAGGAAGAAGACTTAGCAAAAAGGAGAAGAATTTCCAGAGAAAAGTAATCTTCTCAGGTATGGATACTAATTCCATGAGTTTCTACAGACCTTAGGTTAGATATGGTTGAGTGTAGGATTTTGGAGAAACCCAAACCATCCATTCATGGTTAGGTTTTGATGGAAAACCCTAGGATAATGCATGAAAGCCATCTAGGAGGATGAATCATGGTTTCAGACCATGGAATGAATGTTTAATGGGATGTGGAAGCAAGCCATAGGACCCCAAACATGAAGAATGAATTAAAAAGTGGAAATTGGACCAAAGTGCACCGAGGGTCGCACACAGGGTCGATAGACCCATCGACCCTAGGCACCCTGACCATCAACCCTCAGCATTCGGGAAGTTCAGACAGAGGGTAGGGTCGATAGACCCATCGACCCTATATATCCCGAGCATCGACCCTCCGATCGACCCTCGCTAACAAAGCATGGTTTTTAAATTCGGAATTAATTCTAATTAAATTCTATCGACTTTGTTAGGTTTGCTAGTATTATAATAACACTGTAGAGGTGATTTTAAAGATTGGAAAAGTATCTTATAGCAAACTAAGGTGAGGAACCTTAACTCCAAACTAAATCAGTTAATAATAAATTGTTTTCTAATTCTTGAGTCATATGCCATGTTTGATTCGATGCAAATATGTTTGTAATGTGCATACAGCATGCCATCCAATATTTATATTACTTGCTCATGCATATTTACTTTATTGTTTATAACATGATGATGATGCTGATGATAGGAATAGGCATGTGCTTGTATGTGTGTGGTTGATGTACTTGATGCGAGCGAGTATCAGAGGAGGTGTGATGAGAACGTCAATAAACGTTAACCTTTGGCGGGTCTCAGCACTTTAGCTCTATCTCTAACTCAAGTCTTGTGCATTGACATCGTCGTATCGCCATTACCTTAGCAGAACTATTGTGTCGTAGGGTATCAGGGGAGGTGGTCTCGGTCCTTGTAGTCTCTGACTCAACCGGGGGCCTTAGCTCTATCTCTATGGACATTCTGAGGGATGCTGAGGTGAGGCCTTGGATACACTGTTTGGAATTAAGATTGGTTAGTAGCGAGCCCAGTTTGCAAGCCCTCGCTAACAGGGGCTTACGTGTTGGTATAGCATTATATAGCAATAAACGTTAACCTTTGTTGTATAATGTTATGGTAGGGTGGATGGGGACGACGATAAACGTTAACCTTCGGGCGGACTTCCACACCCTGTGTATAGAGGCGGTGTCAATAAACGTTAACCTTTGACCACCCAACCTTTCTATTGCGCATTGCAAACTATAAACCAGACCAAAGAGATAAATGAATGTGCATGCATATGTAATGTTGCATTATTTTGGCTACTCACTGAGCCGTGTTGTGTGCTCACCCCTCGACGTCGAATATTTTTAGTTGATGATGCAGGTTACACAGTTGAAGACTATATGAATGTTTCTACATACGGGACGGTAGCAGCAATGGACGCTGGAGCTGAAGATGATACACACGACTCCTCTTGTGAGTGCAACTCGTGTGTATTTGACTAGATATTTTTATAGGTTTCTTTATTGGATTTATAAGACATGTATTTGGTACTTAAATATTTATGTCTCAGTTAAACACAGAATAATTTGCTATTATTTATGGATATCATTTTAGTTCTCAGTTCATTTATTTATAAGACTTCCGCTATTGTGTATTTACTCTGATTATGATGGTGAGTGTATGAAGGTTCAGTAACGCTGGGATAGCCTATTTGAGATCCCGGTTGAACCGTTAGTTATTTAGCGGTTCATTACACCATTCGAAAAATGTGCGGAATTGGGGTGTGACAACTTGGTATCGGAGCATCTCGTGCCTTGCCCGCCGAACTATCATACATTCACAAAGAATAGTGAATCGAGATAGGATAAAATAAAAATAGTAATATTAACACATTATAAGCACAAGTGATGTTGAGACCAAATTTAAAAAGAGAATAATACATCTATTAAAAGGAGAAACAAGTTGACATACAATGAGAGCGAAACAAAGTGTAAATATATATCTAAAGCAGAGTACAGTCCACAACCCGGATAGTTACTCTGAAGTACAGGAAAAACAAAAAGTACAATCAGGAAGCGGGCGGTGAAGGAGGAGGTGGAGCCTCACGATCTCTGTCATAGTCCTCAGCATAGACTCTAGTCAACTAGGCTATCTGAGTCTGGGTCGTCCCGTAGACTAGCCGTGAGATCGGCTACTCTCCCGCCGGGCCGCACGCCGGATCTCCATGAGCTCACCTATCCGCGCATCGGATGTGTGAGAAGACGGATGCGAAGGACCAGCCTCATGAGAAGGACCAGTCTTAGGTACAAAATCCGCCGCATGCGAAGTACCAACTCCAGCCGCATGTGTAGGTGAAGGCGGGGGTATCACGTCGACGTCCATGTACATACGATCATCATCGTCGATGGGATCCACCTGAGCTCTAGCAGCAGCAGCAGCAGCAGCCTCGGATCAACCACCTCAACCCGAGTGTGAGGGCGCACCATCGCGTTCCTCTCATCATCGCTAACCCGAGCATCTCGAAGTCCCATCTTGCATATAGCCTCCCAATCTAGAGGCGACGAGAAGGTCTTCTCCCCGAATCTTCTCATCAACTAGGTCAACCCCCGCACGAATCAACAAGTGGGGTGATCATACGTCCATAGGGTAGATTACCCCTATGACCGGACAATGTAGCACTGATCATCGTCCGCATGATGATGTAAGGAAGACAGACGGGCTGATGAGTGCATATACTGTAGATCAAAAACTGGGTCAGCTGAGACACCCTCTCATAGTGCCCACTCTGTGGGATCAGGTTATGCTGAATGATCCTACAGAACACCCGCGGAGCCGGACGCAAGTAGCACGCCCTCATCCGCCGTGATCGGGCTGTAGTAACCGACTATCAATCTCAGCCCGCAACCACATCTCAATAAAGTCGTGCTCACCGGGGCACAGAACACCATAGGACCATCATAAGGAATGCGCAATAGGTCGGCCAGCTGCCGATAATCAAAGGAAATCTGCACCCCCTTGACGTAGCAAGTGATGCGCAACTCCTGACCAAGCTCCACATCGTTGTGGTTTCCCACAATCTGAAGGTTACAGTAGAACTGGCGCACTAGCTCTGGACGTGTGCACACATCGTATGTGATGCCAGGGAGCCACCCCATATCACCAAAAGCTCTCTCTACATTGAACAAGGCTAGCTCAGCCAGGTTCACCATACGACCCCCTTCCACTTTCTTGCCTGTATAGTAGGCATACTGTGCCTCGGCTTCATTGGAGCGGAAGCGAAGCGGATCACGAACTCTGGGTACTTTGGTACGAACCATAGTATCTGCAGATAAGAAAGAAAAAGGAAAACAAGGAGTTAATAGGATAAAAATTAAAAAATTGGGCATTATAACGACGTAAGTTGGTCAAAAGCCTCACTTTTCACCCATACAAGTGGGCAGGAGGAGCTACGTAAGTTCCAACACATCATACAACAGTTAAACAGAAGGAAATTCTAACTGACAAGGTCCAATTTGAAGGAATTGCAAGAAATCAAAAAATTTCGACAAATTAGGGCAAAAAGAGAAAAAAATTAAGTTTCTCGATAACCAACCGATGAAACTCAAAAAATTTTGAGGGCTTTCGTTCCTCAAGACACCAACAACAAAAGCCCCCAATAAAAATTGAATTTTTACGGATGGAAAAAGTTTAATTTGAAAAATACAAGTTAAATGGGCAAAAACCTAGGAATGGAAACCTAAAAATAGGTAAAAATAGGAAAGCATACCTGTAGGGATGAAGTGGATGTCGAAACTCGGACTAAAATCGATCCACAATAGTGAAGTAGCACTGTAGCAACTCGGAGAGAAGAGGCGAGTCGAAACGGGAGGGAAATAATAGAAAATGACCCAAAATCAGACTTTAAAAATCTGATTTTTGGTCAGAGGGTCGGACAACTCGACCAGAGCCATCGACCCTCTGATCGACCCTCTAATCGACCCTCAGCTCTCGGGAATCTGACAGAAAAACACAGGGTCAGACATTAAGGGTTTGACATACCATCGACCCTCATCATCGACCCTGTATAGAAAAGACAAGATTTTGTTTATAAAATGAGCTCGAATTGGAATTGATTATTGGTTAACGTGCCTACATGACATATAAATGATTTCTCACCTAAATTGATGATTTTCAGGCACCACCAATTATTGAAAAGAATTATGTCTGGATGAAGAGTTACCCGACAGACCTGAAATGCAGTCCCACCACCACCACCAGTGGAGGAGACTAGTCAAGAGAATAACCAAGCACCGGGAAATCCAGAACCGGTAAACCCTACAAATTTGCCACCTCCACCACCAGAGCTACCAACTGTGGTTATGAACCTAGCTCAGCAGCTACAACATATCCAACACGCGCAGGCCCAGATGCAAGTTGCCATGGGCATTATGTTCTAAGCCACTCAGGCTGCACCCATGCACACCGGACAAGCTAGTGCAGCACCAGTGGGTAACCACCCAGCTCCTCAGATACCTCAACAATCGACTGCACCAATTCCAGTGCAGGTCCCATAAGCAGCACAAGGGATGTACAACTACCCACCCCCTATGTTTGGGGCATACCAAACTCAACTGGATCACTCTCGGCTAGTGGAGAGATTTTTGAAAATGAAACCAAGAGAATTCAACGGCAAGCCGTCTAATCCACTGTGGCCAGCACACTAGATAGACGAGATGGAAAGGAACTTCCTTATGATGACTATCACCGAGGAAGAGAAAGTACTATGCGCCACCTTCATGCTCAAAGGCGACGCACACCATTGGTGGAAATCTACAAAGACGTACTTATTGACCAAGCACGCCCTACTGACATGGGCTATATATAAAGAAGCGTTCTTCGAGAAGTATTTCTCAAGAAGCTTCAGAGATTCAATGGAGAAAGAGTTCTTGAGTCTGTACCAGGGGCAGATGTCCGTAGACTCGTATCAACAGCGCTATGAGGAGCTATTTTTCTTCGCACCGGCTAGTATGCAGGAAGAAGATACCAAAACCCGTAGGTTTGTCGCGGGACTAAGAGGAAGCATAAGAGAAAATGTTCTGGGCTTAGAGAAGAAAATCTACAACGAAGCTGTCCAGATTGCTCGAGTGATCGAATCGAGCCAGAAGGAGAGTTATTTCTCCCAGAACAGAGGCATCAAGAGACCAACCAGAAACTCCTACAACGGAGGCAATAATAGGACGTATAAACCTTTTCGTCCTCAGAATTTTGCTACTGCACCAAAGTCTACTTCCGCAGCTCAACCACAGCCAAAGCCTTCTGAAGCCCCGAAGTGCTATAACTGTAACCAACCAGGGCATATGGCAAGAGAATGCCCAAAACCCAAGAAGCAGTTACATCAAGGACGGGTATATGCTGTTACATCAGAGGATGCTGCCGCATCGCCCGATGTGGTCATAGGTATGATCGAAACTTTTAAGATTATAATTTCATTGATTGAGCATGTAGACTAAGTAAAAATGAATCACAGGTATCGTACCTATCAATGGCATACCCGCCAGAGTACTCTTTGATTCAGGAGCTACTCATTTATTTATATCTGTGTCGTTTGGAAAGAAGACCAATTTACCCATCAAAACATTAGACTACAAATTACTTGTACGGTCACCGATGGGATTAGAAGTGGAATTAGAGAAAGGTTATGGGCCATGTCTAGTTCTCATTGGCGAGAAAACCTTAGATGCAACTTTAATACAACTTAAGATGGCAGACTTTGACGTCATCTTGGGAATGGACTGGTTAGCTCGGCATTCAGTAAACCTATTATGCGCCGAAAAGAAGCTAACGTTCAAAGACAAAGAAGGAGCAGAATTCAGTTTCTCGGGAACCAAACTTCCCAAGAGACGCAAGCTCATACTCTCAGCATTAAAGGCTAAGAAGTGCCTTGAAAAGGGAGCCGTCGGATATCTAGTATCAGTGGTCGACCTAACCAAGGACGCGCCACGAATGAAAGATATTGATGTTGTGCGGGATTACCCAGATGTATTTCCGGAGGAACTACCCGGATTACCACCCGACCGAGCCACGGAGTTTGTAATAGACCTTCTACCCAGAGCCGCACCAGTATCAAAAGCACCTTATAGAATGGCTCCTACTGAACTGAAGGAATTAAAAGTGCAATTACAAGAACTGCTGGATAAGGGTTATATTAGACCCAGTATATCTCCATGGGGAGCACCGGTGTTGTTCGTAAAGAAGAAGGATGGTAGCATTCGATTATGTATCGACTATCGAGAGTTGAATAAGCTGACAATCAAGAATCGATATCCTCTACCTCGGATCGATGACTTGTTTGATCAGTCACAGGGAGCAAAAGTATTTTCAAAGATCGATCTTCGATCAGGCTATCATCAGCTGAAGATTAAAGAAGGTGACATTCCGAAGACAGCTTTCAGGACAAGATACGGACATTATGAATTCTTAGTGATGTCATTCGGATTAACTAATGCACCGGCAACGTTCATGGAACTTATGAACCGAGTTTTCTACGATATGTTGGACACGTCAGTGATAGTATTTATTGATGACATATTTGTATACTCCAAAGACAAGGAAACCCATGTCAAGAACCTAAACGCAGCCCTACAGCGTTTAAGGAAAGAGAAGTTATAAGCCAAATTTTCAAAGTGTGAGTTTTGACGAAGTGAAGTCGCATTTCTAGGCCGTGTAGTATCCGCTGAAGGAATCAAAGTGGACCCCAGTAAGATCGAGGCTATCGTAAAGTGGGAAGCACCAAAGAGCGTTTCAGAAATTAGAAGTTTTTTGGGTATAGCTGGTTATTATCGGAGATTCGTAGAAGACTATTCTTGGATTGCCATACCTCTCACCAGTTTGACCAAGAAAGGTGAAAATTTTGTATGGACAGATAAGTGTGAAAAGAGTTTTCAAACACTGAAGACCAGATTGATATCCGCTTCGATTTTGACTATTCCTATCCCAGGAAAGACGTTTACCTTATATACCGATGCGTCGGGATTGGGATTAGGATGTGTGCTTATGCAAGGAGAGCAAGTGATTGCCTATGCCTCGAGACAATTGAAGGTACATGAGAAAAATTATCCCACTCACGATTTGGAGTTAGCGGCAGTAGTACATGCTGTCAAGATATGGAGACATTACCGATACGGAGAGAAATTCCAAATTAAGTCAGACCATAGAAGTCTTACTTATTTATTTAATCAGAAGGAGTTGAATATGAGACAAAGAAGATGGCTGGAACTATTGAAAGACTATGATTGTGATATCCAGTATCATCCGGGAAAAGCGAACATAGTAGCAGATGCATTGAGCAGAAAAGCAATGATAAAATCTCAAGGAGAAGTTAGCACGACTGCGAAAATGTGCACTACCGGAATGGTATTCAATCACGGCAACGAGCAGTATGTGATAGACACAATGGATGGATCAGCCAACCAAGGGTTTATTCATCGGTTTTTGAATATGTTCGCGGCATTGAAGATTATACTGGATATAGTGGATGAAGTGAGGACAGCTATCAAAGCAGATCCTTATCTGAGAATAGTACATGAAGATATTGAGAAAGGTAGGACTAACCCTGAGTTCTCCTTGGATGACGAGAAGGTACTAAAATACAAAGGAAGAATATGTGTACCCGAAACAGAAAGTGTAGGCATTAGACACCGACTCATGAAAGAAGCCCACACCACCATCTACTCGGTACATCCTGGAAGTACAAAGATGTATCATGACCTAAAGAAATTATACTGGTGGAGGGAAATGAAAGCAGATGTAGCTAAGTTCGTGTCTCAATGCCTAAATTGTCAGAAAGTAAAGGCTGAACGACAAAGACCCGCAGGACTATTGCAGCCGTTACCGGAACCAGCATGGAAATGGGACTGCATCACTATGGACTTCGTTATGGGACTATCATTGACTCCTCGAGTAGTAGACGTAGTTTGGGTGATTGTAGACCATCTGACAAAGACAGCTCGTTTCATACCTATACGATCTCAGTATACACTGGAAAGGTTAGCAAAGCTGTATGTGGATAACATTGTTCGCTTACACGGTGTACCAGAAAGCATTGTGTCGGATAGAGATCCATGATTTACTTCTAAATTTTGGGAAGGATTGCAAAAGGCTATGGGTACAACGTTGAAGTTCAATATCGCATTCCACCCACGTACGCAGTGACAATTGAGCGCACAATTCAGATTCTAGAAGATATGCTACGAGCATGTGTAATTGATTTCAAGGGATCATGGGATGGAAGGTTACCATTGATCGAGTTCGCTTATAACAATAGCTATCAGGCTACTATACAGATGTCACCTTATGAAGCACTGTATGGCAGAAAGTGTCGAACTCCTTTGTTTTGGAATGAAGTTGGAGAACGTAGTATTATTGGACCAGAATTTGTTGAAGAGACTTGTCGAGTGGTCGACATTATCAAGGAAAGAGTAAGAACAGCTCAGAACCGTCAGAAGCAATATGCGGATACTCGACGAAGAGATCTAGAGTTCGCCGTAGGTGATAAAGTATTTTTGAAGGTATCGCCTATGCGAGGATTGAAAAGGTTCGGACAAAAAGGGAAACTAAGTCCAAGATATGTCGGGCCATATAAAATTCTGGCTAAGCGTGGAAAAGTAGCTTATCAGTTAGCACTACCACCATCTATGTCAAGTGTGCATGACGTATTTCACATATCCTTAATGAAGAAGTATGTCAAAGACCCAACACATGTTTCGACAGTAGATTTTCCAGAATTGACTGATGATTTGACTTTGAAGTAACACCAACGAAAATCACTAGTCGAAAGTTCAACATCTACGCAACAGAGATATCTACTATGTTAAGGTCACATGAAAAAGTAGAGACATGGAAGAAGTTACATGGGAAGAAGAAAATGCTATGCGGAAGCAATACCCTCACTTATTTGATTCAGAAGGTACGTCCAATTTCGAGGACGAAATTTTATAAGTTGGGGGGAGTTGTAAGACCCGTGTCAAACTAACCCGGTCTTACCACCTTGAACCAGGTCTACCCATCATGGTCGAGTTAAATGGACCAAGGGCGTGAAGGAGAGCGAGATCCCAGGTATCAAATCGACCCAAAAACACTTAAAATAGAGGAAGGGTCACATACCCAGCTAAACAGGGTCGACCCTCCCAAAACAGAAACTCAGACCCTTAAAATTTGGGAGAGGGTCGGACAGTGTCAGACCACAGGGTCGACGGGATCATCGACCCTCACTTACCGCCGAAACTAAAATTAGGAAATTTCCTAATTTTCGATTGGGATTCTTTTCAAATCTCAATGGGACTATTATAGGACATTCCTACTCTATTTAAAGGACGTCCCTAAGCCACTTTCACTCCCTTCACAACCCTAATTGAATTGAGAGAAAGAGAGAAGAAGGAAAAGAGGAAGAAAAGAGGCAAGGAAGAAGACTTAGCAAAAAGGAGAAGAATTTCCAGAGAAAAGTAATCTTCTCAGGTATGGATACTAATTCCATGAGTTTCTACAGACCTTAGGTTAGATATGGTTGAGTGTAGGATTTCGGAGAAACCCAAACCATCCATTCATGGTTAGGTTTTGATGGAAAACCCTTGGATAATGCATGAATGCCATCTAGGAGGATGAATCATGGTTCCAGACCATGGAATGAATGTTTAATGGAATGTGGAAGCAAGCCATAGGACCCCAAACACGAAGAATGAATTAAAAAGTGGAAATTGGACCAGAGTGCACCGAGGGTCGCACACAGGGTCGATAGACCCATCGACCCTAGGCACCCTGACCATCGACCCTCAGCATTCGGGAAGTTCAGACAGAGGGTAGGGTCAATAGACCCATCGACCCTATGTATCCCGAGCATCGACCCTCCGATCGACCCTCGATTAACAAAGATGGTTTTTAAATTAGAATTAATTCTAATTAAATTCTATCGACTTTGTTAGGTTTGCTAGTATTATAATAACACTGCAGAGGTGATTTTAAAGCTTGGAAAAGTATCCTATAGCAAACTAAGGTAAGGAACCTTAACTCCAAACTAAATCGATTAATAATAAACTGTTTTCTAATTCTTGAGTCTTATGCCATGTTTGATTCTATGCAAATATATTTGTAATGTGCATACAGCATGCCATCCAATATTTCTATTACTTGTTCATGCATATTTACTTTATTGTTTATAACATGATGATGATGATGATGATGATAGGAATAGGCATGTGCTTGTATGTGTGTGGTTGATGTACTTGATGCGAGCGAGTATCAGGGGAGGTGTGATGAGAACGTCAGTAAACGTTAACCTTTGGCGGGTCTCAGCACTTTAGCTCTATCTCTAACTCAAGTCTTGTGCATTGACATCATCGTATCGCCATTACCTTAGCATCGTATCGCCATTACCTTAGCAGAACTATTGTGTCGTAGGGTATCAGGGGAGGTGGTCTCGGTCCTTGTAGCTTCTGACTCTATCGGGGGGCCTTAGCTCTATCTCTATGGACATTCTGAGGGATGCTGGGGTGAGGCCTTGGATACACTATTTGGCATTAGGATTGGTTAATAGCGAGCCCAGTTTGCAAGCCCTGGCTAACAGGGGCTTACGTGTTGTATAGCATTATATAGCAATAAATGTTAACCTTTGTATTATAATGTTATGGTAGGGTGGATTGGGACGACGATAAACGTTAACCTTTGGGCTGACTTTCACACCCTGTGTATAGAGGCGGTGTCAATAAACGTTAACCTTTGACCACCCAACCTTTCTATTGCGCATTGCAAACTATAAACCAGACCAAAGAGATAAATGAATGTGCATGCATATGTAATGTTGCATTGTTTTGGCTACTCACTGAGCCGTGTTGTGTGCTCACCCCTCGACGTCAAATATTTTTAGTTGATGATGCAGGTTACACAGTTGAAGACTATATAAATGTTTCTACATATAGGACGGTAGCAGCAATGGACGCTGGAGCTGAAGATGATACACACGACTCCTCTTGCGAGTGCAACTCATGTGTATTTGACTAGATATTTTTATAGGTTTCTTTATTGGATTTATAAGACATGTATTTGGTATTTAAATATTTATGTCTCAGTTAAACACAGAATAATTTGCTATTATTTATGGATATCATTTTAGTTCTCAGTTCATTTATTTATAAGACTTCCGCTATTGTGTATTTACTCTGATTATGATGGTGAGTGTATGAAGGTTCAGGTAACGCGGGGATAGCCTATTTGAGATCCTGGTTGAACCGTTGATTATTTAGCGATTCATCACACCATTCTGAAATGTGCGGAATTGGGGTGTGACAGTCAATACCTTTGATATGGATCTCCAACATTCTACTTCAATAGAGATACGCGAAATACGTCATGCGCACTAGACATGGACAGCGGTAACACTAGTCGATATAACACTTTTCTACATCTCTCCAAATTTTATGAGGTTCAAAACATATATCGGATACAACTTTCCCTTCTCATTGAATTGTTTTTAATCCATGCGTAAGTGATATCCTCAAGAACACTTTGTCACTTATGGTGAACTCAAGGTCTTGGTGTCTCTTCTGATAACTTGAGCTATCCAGGACCTTTTCTTTGATCTTGTCTGCCACTCGATAGGTTTCTTCAATAGGCTCAGGTCGTAAAACTCTTCATTCATCAACTTCATTCCAGCATAGAGGGGTTTGACATTTCTACAGTACCATGCTATATAGGTGACATTTACATAGTAGCTTGGTAGCAAATTCAATCCACATATAGCTTAGTTAGCCGCTCCATAGCATACCGAGGTCGTATAGCAATGGAATGAGCTATCTTCCTAAGGCGATCAACAATCACCCAAACTGCATCAATCGATCTGGGAGTCAGTGGCAAGTCAATGGCATAGTTCATTGTAAATCAGTTTCATTTCCAGACTGGCACTGATGGTTGTTGTAGTAAGCCATGTTGGTCTTTGTCTTTCAACCTTTACTTGCTGATATTTTAGACACTGAAACATGCAACTAGCCATATCTACTTCCATTCCCTTCTTACCAAAATAAACTCTTCATGTTATGGTATATATTATACTTCTAGAATGTATCCAATATGGAATAGAATGGGCTTTTAACATTATCTTATATCTTATGATCAGCATTTTTCACTTCAGGTATTCAGAATCTACCTCTGCATCTGAGTACCGTCTCCGCATCCAAAGTAAATCAGGATTAGGTTTTCCTTCCTCTAAATCTGTTTACACCGTTCTTATATACAGATCTAACAAATTGCTACTTTTACTTCATCCATCAATTCAGAGATGATCTTTAATGCCAGAAGCGCAGCCGACGAACTATTGCTCCATAAATTCTCGCTCAATTGTATCATCACGAGTTTCTATTATATGTTACTCTCCTTTCAATCTGAATTTATTGCTGTGAAACATAAGACAACATCTATACTGGTTCCTTCATCAGACTTCAAAATTCTCTTTTTGCTCAAGGCCTTAGCTGTTACCATAGCCTTGCTCGGATGACACTGTATATCACAGTCTTAATCCTTGGGCAATTCCAGCCATTTCCTTTGTCTCATGTTCAACTCTTTCTAATGAAGAGATAAATAAAACTATTGTAATCCGATTTAATTTGAAATTCTTCTCTATATAGGTAATGTCTCCAAGTCTTGATTGCATAACTCATCACCGGTGCTTCCAAGTTATGAGTAGGGTAACACTTCTTATGCTCCTTCAGTTTTCTTGAAGCATATACAATCGCTTATTTACCTTGCATCAACCCGCATCCTAGATCCAATCCGAAAGCTTTGATTTTTAGGGTAAACGGTTTCCCTGGTGTCCGAATGATCAAGATGGGAGTTGATATCAACCTTACTTTAGAATCTGAAAACATTCTTCGAACTTGTCAGTCCAATTAAACTCCTCTCCCTTCTTGGTTAGCTTGGTAAGAGGTTTTTGTGATCTTAGAGTGGTCCTCTACAAATCGTCTGTAATAACCAGATAAACCCAAGGAACTTCTGATCTTCACAATGTTCTTAGGCATCTCTCACCATACAATTGCTTATATCTTAATAGGGTCCACTTTAATCCCTTTTTACGATGCTATGTGATCTAAGCAGATCACTTTGTTTAATCAGGTCTCATATTTCTTGGACTTGGCATAAATCTTTTCCCTTTTCTGCTGTTGTGAAGCTGTTCTAAAATCCGTTGTATGAGTTGCTTCATTCTTGGAATAAAATATCATCTATGAAAACAACGACCGACATGTCCAACATGTCATGAAACACCTAGTTCATCGGTTCCATAAAATGTAAGGGCATTGGTTAAGCCAAACGTCATAATCAGGAACTCACAATGTCCAATCCCGATTCTAAAAACTATCTTCGAGATATGACTGTCCAAATTCTTCAGCTGTTGATATCTTGACCGAAGATCAATCATAGAAATTACCTTTGCTCCTTGCAACTGCTTAAAACAAGTCATCGATCTAAGGTAGTAGATATCGATTCTTAATCATGAGCTTATTTAGTTCCCGGTAATCTATACATAATCTGACACTACCGTCATTTTTCTTCACGAATTGCATTGGTGCTCCCTGTGATGCAATACTTAGTCGGTTAGAACCCTTGTCTAATAACTCTTGTAGTTGAATCTTAGTTCCTTCAATGCTATAAAAGCTATTCATAGGTGCCTTTGACACAAGTATCATCCTTGGGTAACAAGTCGATGCCGAACTTGGTCGTATGATCAGCTGGTAACCCAGGTAAGTCTCCTGGAAACACATTGGAAATTTATACATCACATCAATATCTTCCATCTGTGATGGTTCTTTGGTAATGTATACCACATATACCATATATCCAACTTATTTCTCTTCAAAGGATCTCTTCGCCTTTAGAATAGAGAGGATCAGCTTTCTTTTCTTAGGCAACATACTTCCAATAATACTAAATTATATGCTGTCTTTATTCTTGAATGATAACTTATTCTATGCACAAAGCAACTTTGTAGAGTGTTGTGACAACCAGTCTATTCCCAAGATGACGTCAAAGTCTGCCATCTCAAGTCGATTTAGGTTGCATCCAAATTCTGTCCATCCATATGATTCGAACATTGTTAATAACACTCATCCAATACAGCATCTAGTCCAAAGGGCTTGAACTAGCAAATCTGGTATAAGGTCTTAAGAGCTCGTGTAGTTCCTTAATCTCTTAGTTTTTCAAAGACTATTGCTTGAAATCTCATATATCCCAAAAAGCTCATTAGCTTACACCTCCTTTTATCATTCTATTATATATCTCGAAAAGCATCTTCTGACTATTTACTCATTACATATCCCAAGTCTAAGCATTAGGGTATATGCTCAAAATTTCATTAATTCTACCAAACTGTCTTGGTCTTTGCTTAATCATTTCCTTTAACATTGGGCGTAACTCAGTATTACTTGTACTAATCTGAATACTATCAATGCCATGATTTTTGACTTTATCCTTGTATCCACTCTTAGATTTGCCTTTAGGAATCTTCTGCCTTGTCAAAATTCATACCGATATAGCCATCTTTAACTTTATTTGAGTGCTATCTACTCTTTCCAAGTTACTCTTGTAAGACCCGTATCAAACTAACCCGGTCTTACCACCTTGAACCAGGTCTACTCATCATGGTCGAACCAAATGGATCATGTGCGTGAAGGAGAGCACGATCCCAGGTGTTAAACTGACCCAAAAACACTCAAAATAAGGGGAGGGTCGCATACCCAGAAAGGGAGGGTCGGACCCCCCCAGTATAAAATTCAGACCCCCAGTTTTACCTGGGGGGGTCAGACATTTTAAGGACCAGGGGTCGACAGGATCTCCGACCCCCCCTATCGACCCCGGTAGTCGGTAAAAACAGCTCGAACCAAAAATTAGGAAACTTTCCTAATTTCAATGGGATTCCTTCCTAATCTCAATGGGACTTATTTTAGGAGTTTCTACTCTATAAATAGGACGTCCCGAAGCCTCTTTCACTCCTTTTAGAACCCTAATTGGATTGAGAGAAAGAGAAGGAGAAAGAGAAGAGAAGAAGATCAAGGAGAAGGCTTCAGAGAAACAAGCCTAATTCTCAGGTAAGGATACCAACTCCATGTAATTCTACAGACCTTAGAATAGATAGAAAAGAGGGAATGATCTAGGAGGAACCCAAATCATCCACCCATGGTTAGGTTTTCATGGAAAACCATGGGGGAAATCATGAAAGTCATATAGGTGAATAAACCACGGTTTTAGGCCATAGAATATGTGTGGAATGGACTATAGGAGCAAGCCATAGGACCCCAAACACGAAGAATGGACTGAAGGAAGAAAAATTGACAAAACCCATAGGGGGTCGCATGGGGGATCGATGGCCAGTCAACCCTACCAGACCCTGAGCATCGACCCCCAATGTTCGGAGCAGCATGTCGACCCCCAGTTAGCAGCATGTTTTTTAAAGTCTGAATTAATTCTAATTAAATTCTATCCACTTGGTTAGGTTTTCTAGTGATATAATATCGATATATAGTTTATTCTTAAAGCTTGAAAAAGGACTTACGATCAAGTAAAGGTGAGGGAACAAGACCTAAACTAATTGGTTAATAATTAACTATTTTACTTTTAAGTCCAATGCCATGATTGATTTTATGCGTGTATGATTGTTATGTGCATTCAACATGTTACCCAATATTTCTATTATTACTGTTCATGCATATTTAATTCTTGTTTATACATGATAATGATGATGATGATGATGATGATGATGATGATGATAGGAATAGGCAAGTGGATGTATGTGTATGGTTGGTGTGCTTGATGCGAGCAAGTATCAGGGGGAGGTGTCATAGGCCGGGCCTCAGCACTCTAGCTCTATCTCTAACTCAAGTCTTATGCATTAGCATCGTCGTATCACCATTACTTTAGCAAAACTATTATGTCGTAGAGTATCAGGGGAGGTGGTTTCGGTCCTTGTAGTCTCTGACTCTACCGGGGGGCCTTAGCTCTATCTCTATGGGCGTTCTGAGGGTTGCTGGGGTGAGGCCTTGGATACACTATTTTGCATTAGGATTGGTTAGTTGTGAGCCCAGTTTGCAAGCCCTCACCAACAGAGGCTTACGTGTTGGTATGGCACTGTACAGCAATAAACGTTAACCTTTGTTGTACAATGTTCATGGTAGGGTGGATGGGGATGCCAATAAACATTAACCTTTGGGTGGGCTTCCACACCCTGTGTATAGAGGAGGGGTCAATAAATGTTAACCTTTGACCTCCAACCCTTTTTATTGCATATTGCAAACTTTAAACCAGACCAAAGATATGAATTGAATGCATGCATATGTATTGTTGCATTGTTTTGTTTGCTCACTGAGCCATGATGTGTGCTCACCCTCTCGACGTTGAATATTTTTAGTTGATGATGCAGGTACTACCGTCGAAGATTATGTCAACGCTCCAGTGTACGGGCACATGGCGGCGATGGAAGTTGAAGACGAAGTGGATACGCATGACTCCTCTTGTGAGTGCAACTCATGCTTATTCGATTAGATTTTATTTTAATTATTTGGATTTAGTAAAGACATGTAATTGATATTTATTTATGTCTTAATTGATACAGAATAATTTGCTACTTAAATACGATTATCACATCTAGATTTCTCAGTTCGTTTTACTATAAGACTTCCGCTATTGTGTATTTACTCTGATTATGAATGTGGATGTATGAGGTTTAAATAAAATGGATATAGCCTACTCGAGATCCTGGTTGAACCGTTGGTTTGCTAGCGGTTCATCACACCATTCTGAATAGTGCAGAATTGGGGTGTGACAAGACATTCAAACCCTTCCGTGCAAATTGCTCGAGTTATAGAATCGAGCCAGAAGGAGAGTTATTTCATGCAAAACAGAGGTATAAAAAGGCCAACTGGAAATGCTTATAACGGAGGGAATAACAAGACATTCAAACCCTTCCATGCTCAAGGCTTTACTGCTGCATCCAAGACTATCCCAGTAGCTCAACAGTAGCCAAAGCCAAATACTGAAGTTCCAAAATGTTATAACTGCAATCAAGCGGGGCATATGGCAAGGGAGTGTCCTAAGCCCAGGAAGCAGCTACATCAAGGACGAGTTTATGCTGTTACATCTGAGGATGCTGCCGCATCACCCGATGTGGTCACAGGTATGACTGAAACCTTTTAAGTTGTATTACATTGTGTGAGCATATAGACTAAGTTAAAATAAATCACAGGTATCGTACCTATAAATTACATACCCGCCAGAGTACTCTTTGACTCAGGAGCTACTCATTCTTTTATATCTGTGTCATTTGGAAAGAAGCTGAATTTACCCATCAAAACATTAGACTACAAACTACTTGTACAGTCACCAATGGGGTTAGAAGTGGAGTTAGAAAAAGGTTATGGGCCATGTCCAGTTCTCATTGGTGAGAAAACCTTAGATGCAACCTTGATCCAACTTGGGATGGCAGACTTTGACGTCATCTTGGGAATGGACTGGTTAGCTCGGCATTTTGCGAAACTATTATGCGTCGAAAAGATGCTAACATTTAAAGGCAAAGAAGGAGCAGAATTCAATTTTGCGGGAACCAAACTTCCCAATGAACGCAAGCTCATACTCTCAGCACTAAAGGCTAAGAAGTGCCTTGAGAAAGGAGAAGTCGGGTATCTAGTATCAGTGGTCGACCTCACCAAAGAAGCACCACGGATGGAAGATATTGATGTCGTGCGGGACTACCCCGACGTATTTCCTAAGGAATTACCAGGATTACCACCCGACCGAGCCACAGAGTTCGTGATAGATCTTATACCTGGAGCCGCACCAGTATCAAAAGCACCTTATCGAATGGCTCCTACTGAACTAAAGGAATTGAAAGTACAACTACAAGAACTACTGGACAAGGGTTATATTCGACCCAGTATATCACCATGGGGAGCGCCAGTATTGTTCGTAAAGAAGAAGGACGGTAGCGTTCGATTATGTATTGACTATTGGGAGTTGAACAAAGTAACAATCAAGAATCGATATCCACTACCTCGGATCGATGACTTTTCGATCAGTTGCAAGGAGCAAACGTATTTTCTAAGATCGATCTTCGGTCAGGCTACCATCAGTTGAAGATTAAAGATGGTGATATTCCTAAGATAGCTTTCAGGACCAGATATGGACATTATGAATTCTTGGTCATGTCTTTTGGATTAAGAAACGCACCAGCAACTTTCATGGAACTTATGAACCGGGTTTTCCACGATATGTTGGATACGTCGGTTATTGTATTTATTGATGATATATTGGTATATTCCAAGGACAAGGAAACCCATATTAAGAATCTAAATGCCACTCTATAACGTTTAAGGAAAGAGAAGTTGTATGCCAAATTTACCAAGTGTGAGTTTTGGCTAAGTGAAGTCGCCTTCCTAGGCCATGTAGTATCCGCTGAAGGAATCAAAGTGGATCCCAGCAAGGTCGAGGCTATTGTAAAGTGGGAAGCACCAAAGAGCGTTGCAGAAATTAGAAGTTTTCTGGGTCTAGCTGGTTATTATCGGTGATTTGTGGAAGACTATTCCCGAATTGCCGTACCTCTCACCAGTCTGACTAAGAAAGGTGAAAAGTTTGTGTGGACGGATAAATGCGAGAAGAGCTTCAAAACCTTGAAGACCAGATTGATATCCTCTCTGATTTTGACTATTCCGGTTCCAGGACAGCCATTTATCTTGTACACCGATGCGTCAGGACTGGGATTAGGATGTATGCTTATGCAAGGAAAACAAGTAATTGCTTATGCCTCAAGACAGTTAAAGACACATGAGAAAAATTATCCCACTCATGATTTGGAGTTAGCGGCAGTAGTACATGCTGTCAAGATATGGAGACATTACCTATACGGGGATAAGTTTCAGATTAAATCGGACCATAAAAGTCTTACTTATCTATTTAATCAAAAGGAGTTGAATATGAGACAAAGAAGTTGATTGGAACTATTGAAAAACTATGATTGTGATATCCAGTATCATCTGGAAAAAGCTAATGTAGTAGCGGATGAGTTGAGCAGAAAGGCAATGATAAAATCTCAAGGAGAGGTTAGCAGAACTGCAGCAATGTGTACTACTGAAACGGTATTCAATCACGGCAATGAGTAGTATGTGATAGATACAACGGATGGATCAGCCAACCAAGGGTTCATTCATCAATTTTCCAATATGTTCGCTGCATTGAAAATTATATCGGATATAATTGATGAAGTGAAGACAGCTATCAAATCAGACCCTTACATGAGAACGGTACAAGAAGACATCAAAAAAGGTAGAACTAACCCCAAGTTCACCTTGGATGAAGAGAAGGTATTGAAGTACAAAGGAAGAATATGTATACCCGAAACAGAAAGTGTGGACATTAGACACCGACTGATGAAAGAAGCCCATACCACCATCTATTCGATACACCCAGGAAGTATAAAAATGTATCATGATCTAAAGAAATTATATTGGTGGAGAGGAATGAAAGCAAACATAGCTAATTTCGTGTCTCAGTGCCTAAATTTTCATAAAGTAAAGGCTGAACGACAAAGACCCGCAGGACTATTACAGCCGTTATCGAAACTAGCATGGAAATGGGACTGCATCACTATGGACTTCGTCACAAGGTTACCATTGACTCCTCGAGTAGTTGCCGCAGTTTGGGTGATTGTAGACCGCCTGACTAAAACAGCTCACTTTATACCGATACGACCTCAGTATACACTAGAGAGGCAAAACTGTATGTGGATAATATTGTTCGATTACAGGGTGTACCAGAGAGCATTGTGTCTGATAGAGATCCACGATTTACTTTCAAGTTTTGGGAAGGATTGCAAAAGGCTATGGGTACAACATTGAAGTTTAGTACTGCATTCCATCCACAGACAGATGGACAGTCAAAGCGTACAATTCAGATTCTAGAAGATATGCTACGAGCATGTGTAATTGATTTTAAAGGATCATGGGATGAAAAGTTACCACTGATCGAGTTCGCTTATAACAATAACTATCAGGCTACTATTGTCACACCCCAATTCCACACTAATCAGAATGGTGTGATGAACCGTCAATAGATCAACAGTTCAACCAGGATCTCACAATAGGCTATCCCACATATGATAAATCAAAACACATTCCACATTAATCAGAGGTAATAACATAAATAGCGGAATTCTTATAGTAAATGAACTGAGAATCTAACTATGATAACCATAAATAAATATCAAATTATTGTTAAATCAACTAAGACATAATTAAATAAATATCAATTACATGTTTTTAATAAAATCTAAACAAAATCTAATCGAATACGCATGAGTTACACTTGCATGAGAAGTCATGCATATCCACTAAGTCTTCAGCTTCCATTGCCGCCACATGCCCGTACACAGGAGCGTTCATATAATCTTCAATGGTGGTACCAGCAACATCAACTAAAAGTATTCGAATTCGAAAGGGTGAGCACACATCATGGCTCAGTGACCAAACAAAACAATGCAACAATACATATGCATGCAATCAATTCATATCTTTGGTCTGGTTTAAAGTTTGTAAAGTGCTATAGAAAGGATAGGTAGCCGCCGCACCTCTATACACGAGTGTGTGGAAACACCCAATGAAAACGGCACTGTCGCCCCACATGCACCCACCATGGACAATATACACCCAATGAAAACGGAATTGTTGTACTGGTTGCCCATACCAACACGTAAGCCCCTGTTGGCGAGGGCTTGCAAACTGGGCTCCCAACTAACCAACCCTAATGTCAAACAATGTATCCAAGGCCTCACCCCAGCATCCCTCAATACATCCATAGAGATTGAGCTAGGGTCTGGTGACCAGGCTGAACCACAATGCCACATCCCCTCCCCCCTGATGCCCTACGACATATTAGTTCCGCTAAGGTAATGGCGATACGACGATGTTAGTGGACAAGACTTGACTAGAGATAGAGCTAGAGTCTGGTGACCAGGCTGAAACACAATATCACGTCCTCCCCTTGATGCTCCACTCGCATCAAGCACACTAACACTTGCTTAGTGGACATGACTTGAATAGACCATGGCACAATATACCCCGATGAAAACGGCATCGAAGTACCAGTTGATGCCATCCCTACCCGCACCATGTACACCAGCCAAACACAAACATTCACATGCCTATTCCTACCATCATCAACATCATCATGTTATAATCAACAAATTTAAATATGCATGAACAGTAATAATAGAAATATTGGATGACATGTTGAATGGACATTACAAGCATACACGCATATCACAATCATGGTATTGGACTCAAGAAATAAAAATAGTTTGTTATTAACCAATTAGTTTAGGTATTGTTCCCTCACCTTTGTTTGTTTGTAGATCCTCTTTCAAGCCTTAAGAATCACTTTTATATCAATATTATATTGCTAGAAGACCTAACAAAGTCGATAGAATTTAATTAGAATGTATTCTAATTTTTACAGCTTGCTATTAACTAGGGGTCGATGCCTAGGGTCAGAGGTTCCATTGACCCTAGGTGCTACCCCTCCTTTCCTGAACTTCCCGGATGCTGGGGGTCGATGCTAGGGTCAGAGGTTCCATCGACCCTAGGTGCGACCCCCCATGGTTTTAGTCAAAAATATCAAATTTCATCCATTCATTCATGTTTGGGGTCCTATGGCTTGCTTTTATAATCCATTCATACATGTTATATGGTTTAGAATTACTCTTTATTCACCTACATGGTTTCAATGATCTCCTCCATGGTTTCCATTGAAACCTAATCATGGGTGGGTGATTTGTGTTTCTTCTAAGTCATACCCTCTTCATAAACCATTCTAAGGTCTTAAATAAATCGTGGGGAATGTATTCATACCTTAGGTTTTCTGAGATTCGGAGTTTCCTCTGAATTTCCTCCTCCTTGGTCTTCTTCTTCAATTCTCTTTCTCTTCTCCTTCTCTTCCTTCTCTTCTCTTTCTCTAAATCCAATTAGGGTTGTAAAAGGAGTAAAATAGGCTTAGGGACGTCCTATTTAAAGAGTAAAACCTCCCAAAATAAGTCCCATTGAGTTTAGGAAAGGTTCCAATTGAAATTAAGAAAGTTTCCTAATTTTTGGTTCGTGCTGTTATTCTCGATTATCGGGGGTCGTTGGGGGGGGTCGGACAATTCATAGACCCCCTGCGACCCCTGGTCACGGGTCGATGAGGGGGTCGATGGGGGGGTCGGACCTGCCTGTTAAAACCTGCGACCCTACCCTCATTTTGACTATTTTTGAGTAAATTTTAATATTGGGTCTTGGTTTTTCTTCACACACTTGGTCAACTTGGCTCGACCATGATATGTAGACGGGTCCCAACACAAAATATAAGGTTAGGCCGGGTTCGTGGCGTGCGAGTCTTACAACTCCACCACCCTTAAAATAAATTTCGTCCTCAAAATTTAAAAGTACGGATCTTACAACTCCCCCATCCTTAAAATAAATTTTGTCCTCAAAATTTTGAATTTACTTCGGAGTCAATAGGTGGGAATTCTATTTCCGCATTGCATCTTCTTCCTCCTATGCACTCTTCTCCATGTCCTATCTTTGCCAGGTTACCTTCATATAATAATTATCCTGACTTTGGAAACATTGTACCTTCCCACTAGTGAACTAGGCTGGTACCACTTCAATAGTTAACATTCTATCTAATCCAGTGATTCCATGGTCAATACCTTTGATATGGATCTCCAATGTACTTCTTCAATAGAGACACACGAAATACATCTGTGAGGACAAAGATGGAAATCTTTTAGAAGTCGCCACTTAGATTTAGGTCTAGGACCTTAGAAATGTGAAATCTCACCCCAAGGTAAGACTTCGATTGACTCATGACCCTTAGATTGGAATTCTGGTCCATCAGAGATTGGGTAAGTGTCAGGTTACGGTTATGGGAAGGGGTTAGGCACCCAAACCGCCCGATCGAAATCGGTCTCCTATACCTTTCCTATGCTAGACTCTATTTGCTAAGCCAAACCAAACCAAGGGGTTCGATATCATTGAACCGAATCTATATCCATCAGATTGCCTACGTATTACGGATTTATTCCAAAAATCAGGTTCACCATCGTAGTTCAGGTGTGATTAAAGTTTATGGATGTGATTTATGCTTGTGCATGATTAAGTTTATTTGTTCAAGTTGAAATTTATGCTTGAATGGTTGAGAAATCCTACGGGTTAGGATCTGGATAGTCCATGTGGATTGATATATAGTCCTAGTGGATCTAAGAATAACCCTATTTGGGTTGGAATGTGGATAATATCCTAGTGGATCTATGGATAGTCCAAGTGGACTAAGGTGTGGATCCGAATTTGGGTTTCTCCCAAATGGCCTACGTATCCTAGGGTCTGCCCTAGGAATCAGAATCCGCGTAGTTCGGGATGGTTGGTGGATATGGATGGATATCCTAGTGGATCTATGGATAGTCCAAGTGGACTAAGGTGTGGATCCGAATTTGGGATTCTCCCAAATGGCCTACGTATCCTAGGGTTTGACCTAGGAATCAGAATCTGCGTAGTTCGGGATGGATAACCTGTTCTAGGTTAAAAATTGAGAACCTAATCTAGGTTTAGGGTTAGAACCTATTCTAGGTTTAGGGTTTGCCGAGGGGCTGATCGTCCTAAATTACCCTTTTCATTCTGAATTCTAATTTTGGAAGGTTTGGCAAAGAATTCTCTTTCTTTATTAAGACTTTTATTATTCTCATTATGCCCTTCCCAAGAATGTGGGTGCCTAAATGCACGTCCCCATACCTAATATGTTTGCTAGGTATATAGATATGACAATTCGACTAGGGTGTTGCCCAAAATAGAATATTCTATCTAAATATGGCATATAAAACATTTATGACAAGAAATTCACATACAGTAAGATTGTTTAAAAATCTTTCAAATATGGCATGTATTGCAAATAAGGCAAGAGCCTATATGGCATGATCTAGTAGGCTATCTTCTAAGCATGGCAAGACCCTAATTGCCATTATCTTTCCATATTTAGGGTTTTCTACCCTAATTGCTATTTTCTTTTCATTTTAGGATTTTCTACCCTAATTGCTACTTTCTTTCCATTTTAGGGTTTTCTACCCTAATTGTTTTCTTTCGATTTTTAGGGTTTTCTACCCTAATTGTTATTTTCTTTCCATTTTTTAGGATTTTCTACCCTAATTGTTATTTTCTTTCCATTTTAGGGTTTTCTACCCTAATTATTATTTTATTTCCATTTTTTAGGGTTTTCTACCCTGATTGTTACATTATTTCCATTTTAGGGTTTTCTACCCTAATTATTATTTTATTTCCATTTTTTAGGGTTTTCTACCCTAATTCTAACTTTCTTTCCATTTTAGGATTTTCTACCCTAATTATTATTTTCTTTCCATCTTAGGGTTTTCTACCCTGAATGTTACTTTCTTTCCATTTTAGGTTTTTTTTACCCTAATTATTATTTTCTTTCCATCTTAGGGTTTTGTACCCTAAATGTTACTCTCTTTCCATTTTAGGGTTTTCTACCCTAATTATTATTTTATTTCCATCTTAGGGTTTTCTACCCTAAATGTTACTTTCTTTCCATTTTAGGGTTTTCTACCCTAATTATTATTTTATTTCCATCTTAGGGTTTTCTACCCTAAATGTTACTTTCTTTCCATTTTAGGGTTTTCTACCCTAATTATTATTTTATTTCTATTTTTTAGGGTTTTCTACCCTAACTGTTACTTTCTTTCCATTTTAGGGTTTTCTACCCTAATTATTATTTTATTTCCATCTTAGGGTTTTCTACCCTAAATGTTACTCTCTTTCCATTTTAGGGTTTTCTACCCTAATTATTATTTTATTTCCATTTTTTAGGGTTTTCTACCCTAAGTGTTACTTTCTTTCCATTTTAGGGTTTTCTACCCTAATTATTATTTTATTTCCATCTTAGGGTTTTCTACCCTAAATGTTACTTTCTTTCCATTTTAGGGTTTTCTACCCTAATTGTGACAAAAAGCATTTAATATAGCATGTGAGCAAGTGTAGCAGACAAATATGGCAATAAACATGTGTATCATTCCAATCATGGCAATGTGATTATTTCAATTATGGCAGTGTGATCATTCCAATTATGACAGTGTGACCATTCCAATTATGGCACTGTGACCATTCCAATTATAGTAGTGTATGCATACGAGCATCCAAACATAGCATGTGAATAAATATAGCATCAAATATGGCATGTGAGAAACAACCAAAGCATATGAGAATCAATCAAAACATGATGGAACACGCAGCAAGATGACAGCTTTGTCAGGCTGGACAAAAATGGGCACATAGGGCACTGTACATACTCAAAAAATTCTTAAAAGATATCCTCAGAAAGAGGACTCAGAGGCCAACATTTTGTCTCAAGGAAGTAATCCTGAAAGAGACCATAGGTAGGTCGAAAACATTCCCCAAGTACAGGCAAATACACTGGTCAGATCTATTCCAGATTCTGGCCAGTGGTACTATAAAATCATTATAAAATCATATATCTCATGAAAATAAAATCCGAATATATGGTCAGAAAGAGGACTCAGAGGCCAACATTTTGTCTCAAGGAAGCTAATCCTGAAAGAGACCATAGGCAGGTCGAAAACATTCCCCAAGTACAAGAAAATACACTGGTCAGGTCTGTTCCAGATTCTGGCCAGTGGTACTATAAAATCAATATAAAATCATATAGCTCATGAAAATAAAATCCAAATATATGGTCAGAAAGAAGACTCAGAGGCCAACATTTTGTCTCAAGGAACCTAATGCAAACAAAGGCATCTTCCTAATGCTAGACACCAATCTCATACATGCATTTGCATGTATGCTTTGACTTTGAAAAAATAAACTGACAAAAGCGAAGGGTGATTCTTACCTTAGGCTTCTTCTCTCTCCTTCTCTCCTTTGCATCTTCTCATCATCCTCTTTGCTGCCTCTCTGATCCTTCTCTCTTTTTCCTCTAGATCTTCTCTTCTTAACACCTCTCTCTCTCTCTCACTCCCTCTCTCTCTCTCTCTCTCTCTCCTTCTCTCTTTCTCTATTTTCTTATTCTTCTCTATTCTTCCGATTTTTTTTCTTTTCTCTCTCTCTCACGTTTTTCTCTCCCTCACTCACGTTCTCCTCTCTCTATGGTCTGGAAAAAAGGATCCTCCTCTTGCCTATTTATAATTTTTCACTCATTTTCTAGAAGATCCTTTTTTCTAAAAAATATTTTTTTTTCCTTTTTCTTTCCTTCCTTTTTTCTTTCTTTCTTTCTCCTCTCTCTTTCACGTTTTGTTTCTAGAAAACGTGAAATGGAATCTTTTTCCCCCTTTTTTCTTTTCTTTTTTTTTCTTTTATTCCTCTCTCTTTCCTTTTTTTTCTCAAAAATCTTTTGGATTATCTCAAAACCCTAAATCCCCTTCTCTTTCACGTTTTCTCTCTCCCCTCTTTCCTTTTTCTTCTCAAAATCTTTTTGGATTATCTCAAAACCCTAAATCCCCTTCTCTTCCACGTTTTTTCTCTCCCCTCTTTCCTTTTTTTCTCAAAAATCTTTTGGATTATCTCCAAAACCAAAATCCCCCTTCACTTTCACGTTTCTCTCTCCCCTCTTTCCTTTTTTTCTCAAAAATCTTTTAGATTATCTCAAAACCCTAAATCCCCTTCTCTTTCACGTTTTCTCTCTCCCCTCTTTCCTTTTTCTTCTCAAAATCTTTTTGGATTATCTCAAAACCCTAAATCCCCTTCTCTTCCACGTTTTTTCTCTCCCCTCTTTCCTTTTTTTCTCAAAAATCTTTTGGATTATCTCCAAAACCAAAATCCCCCTTCACTTTCACGTTTCTCTCTCCCCTCTTTCCTTTTTCTTCTCAAAATCTTTTGGATTATCATTTACATATAATAATATATATTATATACATATATACACATATATTTAATAACATACATACATATACATACATATTCATACATATATATATATATATATATATATATATATATATATATATATATATATATATATATATATATATATATATATATATATATAATATGTATATAATATAAATATTGTGCACATAGATGAACTGATTCGAAATGGGTTGAGACTGACTTAGGTTGACAACTGATATGGGTTGAGTTAGGTTGGACCAAAACTGGTTTCAACTGAGTTGACTGGACTGATTGGAATTAACTGGGTTTTTACTCTTTGTCATTTCACGGGTCATTCCCACTGTTATCCCGCATGGAATTTTTCGATGGCCTCTATTCCAAATTTTTTGCGTTCATTTTGTAGAACATTAAAAATGAGGAATATAGGAACTTGAATCATCTCATTTGGAAGTAAAATGGTCAACTTATGAATTTTTGAAGTTTAAGCGGACCAATTATCGATAATTTGGCAGACCATTCTGCATGAGATCCTTCAGAGGCTTCTACTGGAAATATTTTACATCCACTTTGTAGAGCACTAAAAATAGAACATAATGAGACTATAGAATTATCTGAATCCGATGTAAAACGGGAAAGATATGAAGTTTTGAAGTTCTGACGATCATTTTGCATGCAAGTTTGCATGGGACCCACTGGTGACTTCTACCCGGGATTTTTACGTCCACTTTGTAGAACATCATGAATGAAGAATAATGGTCTTGGAATCATCTGAATCCGATATAGAACGGGAAAGATATGAAGCTTTGAAGTTCTAACGATCATTTTGCATGCAAGTTTGCATGGGACCCACTGGTGACTTCTACCCGGGATTTTTTACGTCCACTTTGTAGAACATCATGAATGAAGAATAATGGTCTTGGAATCATCTGAATCCGATGTCGGATGATCAAGATATGATGATTTGAAATTCAAACGATCCGACTTAGGATAATTTGCATGGAGGCCCCTAGGATTATTTATAATAATTTCAGAAACCTCCCTTATATGTATCATCCGACTAAAATGGTCATATCTTCCTCATTTGATATCGAAATTGAGCAATTCTGGTCTCGTTTCGAAGATAAGTTCATGACCTATGCATCTATGCAGATAATAGCCCATGACCCTGCTGTGGGGATCAGTGGAGAATTACAAATCTTTGGGTTAAAGGTCAGAAACCTGCCATATTGATTCACTTATGCCGAGGGTGGCAAAAATGGGGTGCTTACAACATCATGCCCCTCTTTAGCCGAGATTGTTATCAGTTGAAGGCTGAAGATAAAAGAACCACATTTTTGGGGTATGAGTGATATTGTTTATTGGGCTGCACTTAGGGTAATTCTTCCTAAACTGCATACGTATTCTAAGGGTGTCCTAGAAATCAAGCCCAGAACGTAGTTCGACTGGCAAGAAGGTTTGCTCTTCTTGGAGAATTGATGAATGCTCTTCTTGTATGAAGCTAGGCTGTGAATACAAGGCTCATTTGTAGGCTGAGAACCTCTTCTTGCTGAGATGGAACTCATGATGCAAGGTACGTGCGGGCTTGGACCCGGCTTGATCCATTTATAGGCTGATAAACCTCTTCTTGTATGAAGCTAGGCTGTGAATACAAGGCTCATTTGTAGGCTGGGAACCTCTTCTTGCTGAGGTGACTCATGATGCAAGGTATGTGCGGGTTTGGACCCGACTTTATCCATTTGTAGGCTGATAAACCTCTTCTTGTATGGAGCTAGGCTGTGAATACAAGGCTGATTGCATGAGCTTGGGCTCGGATTTGATGTCTTTCCTTTGATTGAGATGAGGCTTCTTTGATTGAGATTTTGAGATTGACTTTCTGAATAAGCTAGGGCTCTGCATTTGATTCACTTATATGCTGAGATTGAATTGATCTTTAAATGAGCTAGGGCTCTGGATTCACTTATAGGCTGAGATTGACTTGATCTTTGAATGAGCTAGGGCTCTACAATTGATTTACTTAGACTGAGATTGATTTAAACTTTGGATGAGCTAGGGCTCCGCATTTGATTCTGAAATGAGCAAGGACTCAGAAAGTCACTTATAGGGTGAGGAATTTGCTATTGATTCTGAAATGAGGAAGAACTCAGAAGGTCACTTATAGGGTGATACTGAATGACTCATCTTGGCAGTTCCTACCAGCTTTGGACCTTCGGGATTGAAAATAGGAATATCCTTCTTGGAAGATCTATGGCTATGAACCTTTAGGATGCTTGAAAGTGACCCATACAGGAAGGCTTTGTTGACTTTGAACCTTTAAGGTTGAAATCTGACTCATCTTGGAAGTCTCTTGACTTTGAACCTATAGAGTGCTAGAATATTTGAAATGATGGTGAATTCCTTGGCAGTTTTCCAAGTTTTTTTTTTTTTGCTCCTGCTTTATTGGTGAAGCCACAAAACATGACATCAATGGAAATGGTGTCATGGACTTCGCCGGCATGATAACTAGATTTGAAATTTACCATTTATGACCTGGTACTGAAAGTTTGACTCAATTTCAGCACGATAGGGATGACTTGGTTACTCCCTTGGAAAGGTTCCATGTAATTTCTTCAGCCAACATTGATGTTGTTGGATTTTGGATTGAAAGAAACTCTAGTGAGGATTTTGGACAAGAATGAGGGGACCTTGACAGTCTTTAACCAAAGTGACTTTATTGATTGACCATGGTGTTAAACTATCAAGGGACATCTGGTCAACTAAGTTCTTTGACTGTGCATTATGGTAGAACAAATTGGTAGAATAGCCAAGCGGCGATGAAATGTGACATGGGTTTGGCCCTCAATCTAGGCTCATGAAAAGCTCAGGGCATTGCAACATTATTGTGCCAATTTTGAAAGATGAATGAACCATGGCCCCAAAGTAGGCACGAGGAGCAAAGGATTCGAAGTGTTCCTTCAGAGAATTTGGTGACCAAATCCTAACAGGTGATCGACCACATTGGATTTTCTTCATCAACAGGATTGGGAGAACTGAGAAATTGGCAAAAACCAACTTGGATGGACCTACTTCTATTGACTAGGAAAGTCAGTGACTTCAGACTAGACAATGGTTCCTAGATGTAATGCTCATGATCAAGTTCAATTCCTGTACATACGGTATATCTATGCCCCAGTGTCTGCATGTTGTGACAGACCACTACTCTAGTGTGCTAGGGCAAGATAGAAGGAAACAGACAATCTAACAGAGTTAGAACTAGGTTGAATCTGGATTGCATCCAGAATTGACCATGCTTCCAAGGTCAAGGGAAGATTGACAAATTGATTGCAGAAAGTGACTTCTTAGATAAGCCCTTCTTGAATCTTGAAAAATGAGGGAACTGATGATTTAAATGAATTTGGCTACATCCATAACCAGGCCATGAGAATTTGCTCTCTCCCTAACATGACCAAAGGATTTAAAAATAGAATTCTATTGAAAGGCAATGCTTTGGAGCCCAAAAGGCAAACAGACGATGGTTTGTTCAACTCCTCTGAGTATGATTCACTGGAGAGCAAGAGGGGTTCATTTCCTTATGGAGGGTAGACTGGGTATGATACTTGTCTACATGAACCACTGAATTTTTCTATGTAGGGCCAATGAGGGTAATGCTTTAGGGTTGCATCAGGTCCCTATCCCCACTGAGGTATTATGGGTTGCCCATTAAGGTTTCTCAGGTTGCCTTTCCCTGCTAAGGTTTCTTTTCTTCCCATTATTATTTTTTTCATTTTTTTCTTTTTGCAAATCCCATCTTGGGTTGAATAAAGAGTCCTGATATGGTGAGGATATTGCCAAAATTATGGTCTTATCCAATGGTCTGAAACCCTTAGGGGAAATCTGAACGGCATGACTTTTATGACAAATGGGTAGTCTTGCCCCACTGTTTATGTTGACACCTACACGTATTGATAGGCGGGCAGCTATTTGAATCATCACTAAAAGCGATCTTAGGGAAATGCAGTCCCACACCAAAATTGAAAATGGTGCCAAATTATGTTTTCCTTTCTTGGAGATGTTTAGATGGAACACGTGTCCCAAAAAGCTATATCGAGATTCTGAATCAGTCACGATCATATCTGGGCCTGAAACCTTTAGGTTTGTTGACAAGTATTTATGTTGAAGGTCCAAGAGGACGGATGTGAAACTGTCCACATGGGTCTACCATTGGGAGAGTGTTTGGTTGTTTATGTAGAATGGGCTTATCTTATCGAGAAGATCCCATTTTATTGGCTTGAGAAATGAAGGGCTTATATAGGAACCTTGGGAAGCCGTCGGATGTAATGAACGACAGATGAAAGTTCCAACCAGATTTATGAATTTGTACATAAAATGATGACATGATCACTAGATACAATGCCATAAAAATTGATAATCAAAAGAAGGGCTTGTGATAGAGACTCTTTGGAAAGCCGTCAGATTGATAGACGGGAGAGAGAGTCTAATGCCGATGAGAAATGTTTCTCTGATAATGAAGAAGTGATGAGATCATCTCCTGTAAAGGCGGGATGTAATTGGCCAAAATCAAAAGTCCGGTCCAACATGTTGTAAATCTCGACGAATGATCAAACTTGCTGTCAGGCTTTGGTTGGAACTATCATCCTCTTGAAGTGAGAGGGACAATTGGCTTACTGTCAAGCTCCAATGCCATTCAACATCTTACTATTTTATTTTCTTCTCTTTTTTTTTTTTTTGGATGTGAAGGCCACATAATGCAGTGCTTCGCTTGATCGCGAAATTGAATCCTAACTTTCAATATTGGATTTGAATCTTCTTCTTCCAAACATTTCCAATCAGATAGAACGTCTTTGCCCCGACTAGCACTCTGATCTTCTGTAAACTGTATGAGCATTTGTGACTGCTCATATAATATCTGATTTTATCTGAATGGTGAATCCATATGCTATCCTTTGGAAGTTAATCATCACCTTCTATCTGATGTGACTGCCTTCCCATTATTGATGTTGATAAAACACAGGCTTGAATTTTCTTTTTTCTTTTTTTTTTTTCTTTTTTTTTTGGGGTATCCCAATGACCTCATTCTTTGATTTTGAGATTGATCATTCATCATGTATCCCTTGCTTGCAGATGATGTATTTTGTAAGAACTTTGAAATTTCTATCCTTTTGGTGGCACATCTGTCCTCCACTTATTTGTACTGATTGGTTGACCTGTCGATCTAATGCTTTCATTGGAATCTTTTCACAGGTAGAACAAATGGTAGCTTCTCCAATACATGTTTCTTGAGACTACTCTTGTGTCTCCCCATTGATCATTTAAAGCTTTCCCAGACGGGTTGGACCTTTCTTTCTCAAGAGGCCGGGTGGCGTAGAAGTTCAGGAGATGGGTCATCGTTTCAATCATCTTCAGAGTCAGAATTGATTGCGCACGTAGAATAGGAGGATGTATGAAACTGGAAGGAAATGTATGGAAGAGACAAAGCACAAAGATTGAAATCCCAAATGGGATGATTTTTTTTTCTTGCAGGACAGATTAGACTAGACTTGTCAACAAGCATATTGATCTTGGACCCAGACATGGATGACCTATCAAAGACCGATAATAGAAAGTTGAAACAACTAGTTCGTCCAAGCGGCTCCAGTTGGGCATAACGCCTTCGACGACCACCTTCAATCGTTATGGGAATAAGTCTTCCTTTAGACCTCTAACAGAAGGACTCATCATGCCCCTCTATCAATAGGTGCAAGATGCCTAGCTTTCAGGGTTCCATACAATTCTCTCCTTGTTTTATCTTTTCTCTTTTTTCTTTCTTAGTTTGGGATCCATTCATAACCGGACTATTGCTTTTTGTTTTTTAAGCTCAAGGTTATATGCCCCAGTCTGGGGTTCAATGGATTTCTTCGTTAGACCACTCTCAATTTGGGTCTAAGGTCAATTTGGTTCATGACCAGCTTAAAGCTTAATGGCTTTCCTCATTGGACCACACTCAATTCGGGTCCAAGGTCAATTTGGTTCATGCCCCAGTTTAAGGCTTAATGGCTTTCATCATTAGACCGCACTCAATTCGGGTCCAAGGTCAATTCGGTTCATGCCCCAGTTCAGGGGTTAAGGGTTCCATCATTGAACCACACTCAAGCTGTGATTCTGGTTTTTTTCCCTAGCCTGGGGCATATCGGATCTCATCTTTGGTCTATCCTACTGCTTGGGAAAATTCTATTCCTTCTCTTTAAACAATGAGAAATATGAGGGCAACTCTTTGGATTCTGGCATTTCCTTGGCTAATGGGGCAAAAATTCCCATGATGGAATAGCACTACTATAGCTGAAGGTTCATGGATCTGGAACTGATCTTTATTGACAGGCAATGAGGAATGCTTCTCATTCGTCATTCTTGACGAGCGATCCTAACTTGTAGCACTGGGCTATGATGGACATCGATCGGGCTCTAATTGATAGAGCCAGAGATTGATTTTGAATCGGTCTCCGATTTAGAGACATGGTTAATTTTGAACTGGTTTCTGATTGATAGAAATCAATATTGATTTTGAATTGATCTCTGATTGATAGAGATCAAGATTGATTTTGAATTGGTCTCTGATTGATAGAGATCAAGATTGACTTTGAATTGGTCTCTGATTGATAGAGATCAAGATTGACTTTGAATTGGTCTCTGATTGATAGAGATCAAGATTGACTTTGAATTGGTCTCTGATTGATAGAGATCAAGATTGACTTTGAATTGATCTCTGATTGATAGAGATCAAGATTGATAGTCATGGACTGGGCTCTAATTGCTAGAGGCAAGGATTGCTTGAGTTGGGCTCCGATTGATAGAGGCCAAGGATGACAATCATGAATTGGACTCTAATTGCTAGAGATGATGGATTGACTGAAGTTCTCTTTGATTCCTTTATGCAGTGGAACATGGACCAAAGGTAATGATTGAACAGGCCTAGAGGCTAACTCATGCTCACATTGAGTTCATATGAATGGAACCTTTCTTAGTTCCGACATGAATCAGAACCTGAACTGGAGTTGACAGTTGGACAAGCCTAGGGGCTAATTAAATTCAAATGAATGAAACTCTTCTTAGTTCCAACATGAATCAGAATTTGAACCACAGTTGATGATTGGATAAGCCTAATGGCTAAATGAATTCAGATGAATAAGACTCTTCTTAATTCCAACATGAATCTGAACCTGAACCAAAGTTGATGGTTGGACAAGCCTAGGGGCTAAATAAATTCAGATGAATGGAACTTTTTCTAGTTTCGACATGAACTGGAACCCTAACCAAAGTTGATGGTTGGATAAGCCTAGTGGCTAATTGAATTCAAATGAATGGAATTTTTCCTAGTTCCAACATGAATCAGAACCTAAACAGGAGGTGAAGGGTGAAAAAGCCTAGGGGCCGAATGCCTTCTTCATTTTAGCATGATCTGGGAGTGATGATTGAACCTGCCTAAAGGTTAAACCCTTCTTTAATTCTGAGATGAACCAGAAATGGTGGTTGAATCTAGGGCTGAATATTTCTTTGATTCTGAGATGAACTGGATGTGATTGAATCTGCCCAGGGGCTGAATCTTTCTTTGATTCTGGATGAACCGAAATGATGATTAGACCTGCCTAAGGGCTGAATATTTCTTCAGTTCTGAGATAAACCAGAAATGGTGGTTGGACCTGCCTAGGGGCTGAATATTTTTTTGATTCTGAGATGAACTGGATGTAATTGAATCTGCCTAGGGGCTGAATCTTTCCTTAATTCTGGATGAACCAAAATGATGATTGGACCTGCCTAGGGGCTAAATCTTTCCTTCAGTTTTGAGAAGAACCAGAAATGGTGGTTGGATCTGCCTAGGGGCTGAATATTTTTTTTTGATTCTGAGATGAACTGGATGTAATTGAATCTGCCTAGGGGCTGAATCTTTCCTTAATTCTGGATGAACCAAAATGATGATTGGACCTGCCTAGGGGCTGAATCTTTCCTTCAGTTCTGAGATGAACCAGAAATGGTGGTTGGATCTGGGGCTGAATATTTCTTTGATACTGAGATGAACTAAATGTGATTGAATCAGCCTAGGGGCTGAATCTTTCCTTAATTCTTGATGAACCAAAATGATGATTGGACCTGCCTAGGGGCTGAATCTTTCCTTCAGTTCTGAGATGAACTAGAAATGGTGGTTGGACCTGCCTAGGGGCTGAATATTTTTTTGATTCTGAGATGAACTGGATGTAATTGAATCTGCCTAGGGGCTGAATCTTTCCTGAATTCTGGATGAACCAAAATGATGATTGGACCTGCCTAGGGGCTGAACCTTTCCTTAATTCAAAGGTGAATAGGGAACAATGATTGGATTTTCCTAGAGGCTGAATCTTTCCTTAATTCAAAGGTGAATAGGGAACAATGATTGGATAGGGGCTGGATCTCTCCTTAATTCAGAGATGAATCGAGAACGGTGATTGGATTTGCCTAGGGGCTGAATCTTTTCTTAATTCTGAGGTGAATCGAGAACTATGATTGGATTTGCCTAGGGGCTAAATCTTTCCTTAATTCAAAGGTACATTGAGAACTATGATAATATTTGCCTAGGGGCTGAATCTTTCCTTAATTCAGGGGTGCATTGAGAACCATGATTGGATTTGCCTAGGGGCTGAATCTTTCCTTAATTCAAAGGTACATTGAGAATGGTGATTGGATTTGCCTAGGGGCTGAATCTTTCCTTAATTCAGAGATGAATTGAGAACTTTGATTGGATTTGCCTAGGGGCTGAATCTTTTCTTAATTCAAAGGTGAATCGGGAACTATGATTGGATTTGCCTAGGGGCTGAATCTTTCCTTCTTTCTTATAAAATTTGATGTTCAATCAAGATCTAGATTCATGACTTCCATTGATTCATTTAGAAAGATAATATGGATGGATCTCAACATGGGAGATCAAGACAATTCCCTAATTTTAGGGGCCTCTCACCCTAAAGGGTGGATATAGTTGCAGTTTGATTCTCTTTTCCAAAGGCATTGAAATCTAATGGAGGAATATTGAGATTCTAGACATCTAGGGGAGTGAAAGAAGTCACATGCACGATCAATGATGACACAACCAAACAAGAGTTAGATCCCTTATAAGGGCGATTGGGTAAACATTACCCAAGTCAATTTAATTGAATTTGATTAAGCCATGTGTTCAGTCTTGGGACCTCATGATTCCAAAATGGATAATCAGTGGTACCAAGGTCTGACCAATTGGATTACCGAATTCGATAAAATTGAAATGGATATATTAATCCATCGTCCTTATTAGGGATGATTAGCAAAAGCGGTTCATAGATGAACAAACTAGTAAATTTCTTCTTGACCATGGTATCTAGGTCTTGACAGGGATTTTCTACTCGTTTTTTGAAATCGACGTGTTAACAATGAGAGATTCGACACATCGAGCTTACTTAATGGAGGGTGTATAGTGACCGTCTACTATGATGTAGAACAGGTGTATACATACCTCATACTCCCAATGGGTGAGAGTTCAAGATGCTCATCGTGTAGATTCTAACATGTTGACCAATCGAGGACAAAAACGGGCAGAACTTCGACGTCTCGAACATGGATGTCATGGTTAAGCCGATTTTACCGGGTCGTTTCAGGGATGAACCAAAAAATAACAAACATTGGGCTACAATCTGGGTTAGGACAGAAAAGGCCACCTTGACGAGGATGGGGTAACCTATCACCAAATGCTCGATGAATAATGGGCCCCCAATCCCTTTATATACTATGTTGCAAGGATCCAAGCGACGTGGAGTAGCATAACGCATTCCCAGGTGGACCCAAGAAACGCTCGTTAGAGGCTGCTCACCGGTCGTGGTCTCACAAAGTACAGGCCAAGGCTGTGTGTTTCGCCTAGCGGGCTGCCCCATATGCATGGGACCCGGTTCGGATACTCGCACGAATGTGTGACTGAACCCATTCCCCCCAAAGCAATAATATACAAGCATAAATATAGTATCCTAAAATCTAGCATCCAATTCACACAAGGAAAGTTTTCATTTAGGAGTTTGACATTTATATCCCCAGTGAAGTCGCCACTGTGAGGACAAAGATGAAAAATCTATTAGAAGTCGCCACCTAGATTTAGGTCTAGGACCTTAGAAATGTGAAATCTCACCCCAAGGTAAGACTTCGATTGACTCATGACCCTTAGATTGGAATTCTGGTCCATCAGAGATTGGGTAAGTGTCAGGTTACGGTTATGGGAAGGGGTTAGGCACCCAAACCGCCCGATCGAAATCGGTCTCCTATACCTTTCCTATGCTAGACTCTATTTGCTAAGCCAAACCAAACCAAGGGGTTCGATATCATTGAACCGAATCTGTATCCATCAGATTGCCTACGTATTACGGATTTATTCCAAAAATCAGGTTCACCATCGTAGTTCAGGTGTGATTAAAGTTTATGGATGTGATTTATGCTTGTGCATGATTAAGTTTATTTGTTCAAGTTGAAATTTATGCTTGAATGGTTGAGAAATCCTATGGGTTAGGATCTGGATAGTCCATGTGGATTGATATATAGTCCTAGTGGATCTAAGAATAACCCTATTTGGGTTGGAATGTGGATAATATCCTAGTGGATCTATGGATAGTCCAAGTGGACTATGGTGTGGATCCGAATTTGGGTTTCTCCCAAATGGCCTACGTATCCTAGGGTCTGCCCTAGGAATCAGAATCCGTGTAGTTCGGGATGGTTGGTGGATATGGATGGATATCCTAGTGGATCTATGGATAGTCCAAGTGGACTAAAGTGTGGATCCGAATTTGGGATTCTCCCAAATGGCCTACGTATCCTAGGGTTTGACCTAGGAATCAGAATCTGCGTAGTTCGGGATGGATAACCTGTTCTAGGTTAAAAATTGAGAACCTATTCTAGGTTTAGGGTTAGAACCTATTCTAGGTTTAGGGTTAGAACCTATTCTAGGTTTAGGGTTTGCCAAGGGGCTGATCGTCCTAAATTACCCTTTTCATTCTGAATTCTAATTTTGGAAGGTTTGGCAAAGAATTCTCTTTCTTTATTAAGACTTTTATTATTCTCATTATGCCCTTCCCAAGAATGTGGGTGCCTAAATGCACGTCCCCACACCTAATATGTTTGCAAGGTATATAGATATGGAAATTCGACTAGCGTGTTGCGCAAAATAGAATATTCTATCTAAATATGGCATATAAAACATTTATGACAAGAAATTCACATACAGTAAAATTGTTTAAAAATCTTTCAAATATGGCATGTATTGCAAATAAGGGAAGAGCCTATATGGCATGATCTAGTAGGCTATCTTCTAAGCATGGCAACACCCTAATTGCCATTATCTTTCCATATTTAGGGTTTTCTACCCTAATTGCTATTTTCTTTTCATTTTAGGATTTTCTACCCTAATTGCTACTTTCTTTCCATTTTAGGGTTTTCTACCCTAATTGTTTTCTTTCGATTTTTAGGGTTTTCTACCCTAATTGTTATTTTCTTTCCATTTTTTAGGATTTTCTACCCTAATTGTTATTTTCTTTCCATTTTAGGGTTTTCTACCCTAATTATTATTTTATTTCCATTTTTTAGGGTTTTCTACCTTGATTGTTACATTCTTTCCATTTTAGGGTTTTCTACCCTAATTATTATTTTATTTCCATTTTTTAGGGTTTTCTACCCTAATTGTTACTTTCTTTCCATTTTAGGGTTTTCTACCCTAATTATTATTTTCTTTCCATCTTAGGGTTTTCTACTCTGAATGTTACTTTCTTTCCATTTTAGGTTTTTTTTACCCTAATTATTATTTTCTTTCCATCTTAGGGTTTTGTACCCTAAATGTTACTCTCTTTCCATTTTAAGGTTTTCTACCCTAATTATTATTTTATTTCCATCTTAGGGTTTTCTACCCTAAATGTTACTTTCTTTCCATTTTAGGGTTTTCTACCCTAATTATTATTTTATTTCCATCTTAGGGTTTTCTACCCTAAGTGTTACTTTCTTTCCATTTTAGGGTTTTCTACCCTAGTTATTATTTTATTTCCATCTTAGGGTTTTCTACCCTAAATGTTACTTTCTTTCCATTTTAGGGTTTTCTACCCTAATTGTGACAATAAGCATTTAATATAGCATGTGAGCAAGTGTAGCAGACAAATATGGCAATAAACATGTGTATCATTCCAATCATGGCAATGTGATTATTTCAATTATGGCAGTGTGATCATTCCAATTATGACAGTGTGACCATTCCAATTATGGCACTGTGACCATTCCAATTATAGTAGTGTATGCATACGAGCATCCAAACATAGCATGTGAATAAATATAGCATCAAATATGGCATGTGAGAAACAACCAAAGCATATGAGAATCAATCAAAACATGATGGAACACGCAGCAAGATGACAGCTTTGTCAGGCTGGACAAAAATGGGCACATAGGGCACTGTACTTACTCAAAAAATTCTTAAAATATATCCTCGGAAAGAGGACTCAGAGGCCAACATTTTGTCTCAAGGAAGTAATCCTGAAAGAGACCATAGGCAGGTCGAAAACATTCCCCAAGTACAGGCAAATACACTGGTCAGATCTGTTCCAGATTCTGGCCAGTGGTACTATAAAATCAATATAAAATCATATATCTCATGAAAATAAAATCCGAATATATGGTCAGAAAGAGGACTCAGAGGCCAACATTTTGTCTCAAGGAAGCTAATCCTGAAAGAGACCATAGGCAGGTCGAAAACATTCCCCAAGTACAAGAAAATACACTGGTCAGGTCTGTTCCAGATTCTGGCCAGTGGTACTATAAAATCAATATAAAATCAGATAGCTCATGAAAATAAAATCCAAATACATGGTCAGAAAGAAGACTCAGAGGCAAACATTTTGTCTCAAGGAACCTAATGCAAACAGAGGCATCTTCCTAATGCTAGACACCAATCTCAGACATGCATTTGCATGTATGCTTTGACTTTGAAAAAATAAACTGACAAAAGCGAAGGGTGATTCTTACCTCAGGCTTCTTCTCTCTCCTTCTCTCCTTTGCATCTTCTCATCATCCTCTTTGCTGCCTCTCTGATCCTTCCCTCTTTTTCCTCTAGATCTTCTCTTCTTAACACCTCTCTCTCTCTCTCACTCCCTCTCTCTCTCTCTCTCTCCTTCTCTCTTTCTCTATTTTCTTATTCTTCTCTATTCTTCTGATTTTTTTTCTTTTCTCTCTCTCTCACATTTTTCTCTCCCTCACTCACGTTCTCCTCTCTCTATGGTCTGGAAAAAAGGATCCTCCTCTTGCCTATTTATAATTTTTCACTCATTTTCTAGAAGATCCTTTTTTCTAAAAAATATTTTTTTTTCCTTTTTCTTTCCTTCCTTTTTTTTTCTTTCTTTCTCCTCTCTCTTTCACGTTTTCTTTCTAGAAAACGTGAAATGGAATCTTTTTCCCCCTTTTTTCTTTTCTTTTTTTTTCTTTTATTCCTCTCTCTTTCCTTTTTTTTTCTCAAAAATCTTTTGGATTATCTCAAAACCCTAAATCCCCTTCTCTTTCACGTTTTCTCTCTCCCCTCTTTCCTTTTTTTTCTCAAAAATCTTTTGGATTATCTCAAAACCCTAAATCCCCTTCTCTTTCACGTTTTCTCTCTCTCCTCTTTCCTTTTTCTTCTCAAAATCTTTTTGGATTATCTCAAAACCCTAAATCCCCTTCTCTTCCACGTTTTTTCTCTCCCCTCTTTCCTTTTTTTTCTCAAAAATCTTTTGGATTATCTCCAAAACCAAAACCCCCCTTCACTTTCACGTTTCTCTCTCCCCTCTTTCCTTTTTTTCTCAAAAATATTTTGGATTATCTCAAAACCCTAAATCCCCTTCTCTTTCACGTTTTCTCTCTCCCCTCTTTCCTTTTTCTTCTCAAAATCTTTTTGGATTATCTCAAAACCCTAAATCCCCTTCTCTTCCACGTTTTTTCTCTCCCCTCTTTCCTTTTTTTTCTCAAAAATCTTTTGGATTATCTCCAAAACCAAAATCCCCCTTCACTTTCACGTTTCTCTCTCCCCTCTTTCCTTTTCTTCTCAAAATCTTTTGGATTATCATTTACATATAATAATATATATTATATACATATATACACATATATTTAATAACATACATACATATACATACATATACATACATATATATATATATATATATATATATATATATATATATATATATATAATGTATATAATATAAATATTGTGCACATAGATGAACTGATTCAAAATGGGTTGAGACTGACTTAGGTTGACAACTGATATGGGTTGAGTTAGGTTGGACCAAAACTGGTTTCAACTGAGTTGACTGGACTGATTGGAATTAACTGGGTTTTTACTCCTTATCATTTCATGGGTCATTCCCACTGTTATCCCGCATGGAATTTTTCGATGGCCTCTATTCCAAATTTTTTGCGTTCATTTTGTAGAACATTAAAAATGAGGAATATAGGAACTTGAATCATCTCATTTGGAAGTAAAATGGTCAACTTATGAAATTTTTAAGTTTAAGCGGACCAATTATCGATAATTTGGCTGACCATTCTGCATGAGATCCTTCAGAGGCTTCTACCGGAAATATTTTACGTCCACTTTGTAGAGCACTAAAAATGGAACATAATGAGACCGGAATTATCTGAATCCGATGTAGAACGGGAAAGATTTGAAGCTTTGAAGTTCTGACGATCATTTTGCATGCAAGTTTGCATGGGACCCACTGGTGACTTCTACCCGGGATTTTTACGTCCACTTTGTAGAACATCATGAATGAAGAATAATGGTCTTGGAATCATCTGAATCCGATATAGAACGGGAAAGATATGAAGCTTTGAAGTTCTAACGATCATTTTGCATGTAAGTTTGCATGGGACCCACTGGTGACTTCTACCCGGGATTTTTTACGTCCACTTTGTAGAACATCATGAATGAAGAATAATGGTCTTGGAATCATCTGAATCCGATGTCGGATGATCAAGATATGATGATTTGAAATTCAAACGATCCGACTTAGGATAATTTGCATGGAGGCCCCTAGGATTATTTATAATAATTTTAGAAACCTCCCTTATATGTATCATCCGACTAAAATGGTCATATCTTCCTCATTTGATATCGAAATTGAGCAATTCTGGTCTCGTTTCGAAGATAATTCCATGACCTATGCATCTATGCAGATAATAGCCCATGACCCTGCTGTGGGGATCAGTGGAGAATTACAAATCTTTGGGTTAAAGGTCAGAAACCTGCCATATTGATTCACTTATGCCGAGGGTGGCAAAAATGGGGTGCTTACAACATCATGCACACTAGACATGGATAGCGGTAACGCGAATTGATATGCAACTTTTCTACGTCTCTCCAAAGTTTATAAGATCTAACACATATATAGAATACAACTTTCTCTTCTTGTGACATAAGTGATTTCTTCAAAAACACTTTGTCACTTATGACGAACTCAAGGTCATGGTGTCTCTTCTGACATATTGAGCTATCCTGCCCCCTTTTTTTTTTTTTGATCTTGTCTGCCACTCGATAGTTTTCTTCATTAGACTTAGGTCACAAAATTCTTCATTCACCCACTTTATTCCAAAATAAAGGAATTTGACATTTCTACCGTACCATGCTTCATAGGTAACATTTACATGGTAGCTTAGTAGCAACTTCAATTCACGGTAACTTCTCAATTCAAGTTCCTTGAAATCAATTTTACAAGCTCGAAGCATATCTCTTAGGATCTGTATAGTCCACTCCCACTGTCTGTTGGTTTAAGGTAAACTACGGTACTAAACTTCAACTTTGTCCCCATTATTTTCTGTAGATCCTCCCAAAACTTCGAGATAACGCATAAGCCTCTGATCGACACTAAGCTCTCATGCATACCATTCAATCTGGCAATACTATCCACATATAGCTTAGTTAGCCGCTCCAAAGCATACCGAGGCCGTATAGCAATGGACTGAGCTATTTTCATAAGGCGATCAACAATCACCCAACCATGTCAATCGATTTGGGAGTCAGTGGCAAATCATTGACATAGTTCACGATACTACAATTCCATTCCCAAAACAAAAGTCGGGGTTTGGTTTTCTTTTTTTAAGTCTGCTTACACCGTTCTTATATACAGACCTAACAAAATTACTACTTCTACTTCATCCATCAATTCAGAGATGATCTTTAATGCCACATGAGCAACCGACGAACCATTGCTCCATAAGTTCATCCATAAATTCTCGCTTAATTGGATCATCACGAGTTTCTATTATATGTTACTCTCCTTCCAAATCTGAATCTATTGCTGCGAGACATAAGGTAGCATTTATACTGGGTCCTTCCTTGGACTTCATAATTCCCATCGGCGGTCGTATAAGTAGTTTGTAATCTACAGATTTAAGGGGTATATTTAGTTTCTTTCCAAATGACACAGATATAAAAGGATGAGTAACTCCATAATCAAATAGCACTCTGGCAGGAATGCCATTACTAGGTACAATACCTTGATTTGTTTTAATTTAGTCTACATGCTCATGCAATGTAACATAAAATGACAGGTTCAGGTCATACCTGTGACCACATCAGACGATGCGGCAGCATCCTTGGCTGAAACAGCGTAAACTCTTCCTTGTTGTAGTTGTTTTCTGGGCTTAGTACACTCTCTTGAGACATGCCCTACTTGTTGCAGTTAAAACATCTGATCCCCTCACCATTTTGCTTTGGTTGCCGTGGGGTTGCTGAAATGGTTTTGGTTGCAGCATTAAAGCCCCGGGTACGGAAGGGTTGGAATACCTTGGTGTTCCCTACGTTGTAAAAAATTTCATTTGGCCTTTTGATTCCCCTATTTTGAGTAAAATAGCTCTCTTTCTGGCTCGACTCTATCACTCGAGCAATTTGTACAGCTTCATTGTAGATTTTCTTCTCCAGTCCCAAAACATGTTCGCATATGCTTCCCCTAAGTCCCATGACGAACCTTCGGGTTTTCGTAGCCTCTAGGCCTCTTGCATACTGACTGGTGCAAAGAAAAACAGCTCCTCATAACACTGTTGATATGCGTCGACAGTCATCTGCCCCTGATATAAACTCAGGAACTCTCTCTCCATAGAATCTCTGAAACTTCTAGGGAAGTATTTCTCAAAGAATGCCTCTTTGTATATATCCCAGGTCAAGTGGGCGTGTTTGGTTAATAGATATGTCTTGGTAGACTTCCAACAATGGTGTGCATCGCTCTTGAGCATAAATGAGGCACACAACACTTTCTCTTCCTCATTTACGATCATCATCATAAAATTTCTTTCCATTTCGTCAATCCAGTGTGCCGGCCACAAAGGATCTGCTGGCTTACCATCGAATTCTTTGGGCTTCATCTTAAGAAAATGCCCGACCAGTCTGGAGCGGTCCAGCTGATACGGAGCATAGGCCCCATACATAGGTGGTTGGTACTGATAACCACCTTGAGCTATCTCAGGGTTTTTCACTGGAGCTTGCATGACTGGTGTTTGAGGTGCATGGGGTACTGCATTATTTCTCCCTGGTATTGTGCTTGCCTGTCCTGCTGGCATCTGTATCGTATGTGCAGCTGGAAAAACCACGCCTATGGTAGCTTGCATATTAGTTTGCACCTGTTGTATTTGTTGCAGTTGTTGTGCCAAGTTCATTACGACTGTAACTAAATCTATAGGTGGGGCTGACAAGTTTGTAGGATTTGCCTGACCATTATCTCCTGGCGGTGCCACGTTTGGATTCTCTGGTACTTCAGGAATTCCATGACCGGTTTCATCTACCGATGGTGGTGGTGGGATTTGGTTACGTCCTCGTCTGTTTCCTCTTCGCCTAGCCATTTCCTATTCTGGTGGTGTAGTGTCTGAAAAGTCATAGAACACGTGAGGCAATCATTATATACTTCATTCTCATATTTGGATACACTAACCAATGGTATTTTCAAATTTTTCAGATCATTCAGTGAAAAATACTGTCTTTTCTATGCAGGGTCGATGGTGGGGGTCGATGGATATCCGACCCTCAGTATCCGACCCTGGGAAATCATCTATTTTTCCCGAGAGTCGGGGGTCAATGGGGGGGGTCGGAGTATGTCCGACCCAGGGTGTGACCCCTGGTTCTCTGTCAGGTTCCTAAGATCCGAGGGTCGATGCGGGGGTCGATATGAGTGGGTCGATGGTCTTGGTCGAATTCTCCGACCCCCGGACTAAAAATCAGATTTTTAAGTTCCGATTCTGAGTCCATTTCCCATTCTTCCTCCTTCGTTTCGACTCGTGTCGTCCCTCTGAGTTGCTACAGTGGCAACTCCGATCCGTTGGTGGTTTGTGCTTCTTGTTTCGACGACTATACCTCCCCACAGGTATATCTTCTACGTTTTCATGTTTTTTAGGTTTCCTTACCTAGGTTTTTTCTCATATATCTCATTTTCTTCCAATTAAATTTTTTCCAATCGTAAAAATTTGATTTTTATTGGGGGCTTTTGTTATTGGTGGGTCAATGGACGAAAGCCCTCAAAATATTTGAGTTTCATCATTTGGTTATCGAGAAACTCGAGATTTTCTCTTTTGCCCAATTTGTCAAAATTTTTTAATTTCTTGAAATTTCTTCAAATTGAATCCCATTAGCTAACATTTCCATCGGTATGAGTCTTACAGGATAGTTTAGAATCTACTTAAGTCCTCCTGCCCACGTGTTTGGGTAAAAAGTAAGGCTTTTGAGCAATTTATGTCATTATAATGTCAAAATTTTATGTTTTTCTTCTCTAGTAAGCCATTATCTATTTTTCTTTGTTGTTGCTCTTGTATTTTGTCAGACCAAGTTTATTACAACCATGGCTAAGGTAATTGGTAGTCCAGGTGATTGGTTGGAGTGGCCTAGTTGTTCACCTCTTTTGATTTGCTCCAATCTAATTATCATTATTTAGCATCTACTCAGATGAGTTTTCATTACCCATTCCCGACCCAGATAGTGGTGGGGTCAAGTTGCAACATCCTCTTCTTGCTTAGTGGGCAATAGATCAGCTTGTAATGGATCTCACTCTGAGTCTCCACGTCATCCAGGAGTGTAGCTTAAGCTTCTTTATAGTTGCTCTTATTCTTAATGTGTGGCCATTATTCTCTTATCTCTGTTTGGATTTAGCCCGAGACCTTTCCCTTTACCTTTGCAGGGAATTAGGCATTACTAGCCATTTTCTCCTTCCTTTGTCATACGTCAAGTTTCACATCTTGTGAGTACCAACTCGGCATTCAATTTTTCTGCTTTACAGATGCTTCCTTCTTCTTACTGTACTATATCCTTTGTATTCCTAGATAATTTCCCGACTTATAGATAATACCCTATATTATTTGTTTATCAGGATGAATTTTGGTCTTCTCTTTATATTTGATTGTATATATATGGTTCCACCTTTTATATGTACATTATTGTCTTGTTAAGTTCTGTCTCAACCAACATAGGTGCATATGGTGTGTTTGTATTAAAGCTTTTAATTTATCCTAACCCAGTTCATGGACTCCAGTGGTAGTATTCAGGTTTAATGGGTAAGGCCTACTAGAACTCTGATACCAAGTTGTCACACCTCAATTCTACACTAATCAGAATGGTGTGAGGAACCTTCAATAAACCAACGGTTCAACCAGGATCTCATAATAGGCTGATAAATCAAAACACATTCCACATTAGTCAGAGGTAATAACATAAATAGCGGAAGTCTTATAGTAAATGAACTGAGAATCTAACTGTGATAACCATAAATAAATATCAAATTATAGTTAAATCAACTGAGACATAATTAAATAAATATCAATTACATGTCTTTAATAAAATCTAAACAAAATCTAATCAAATACGCATGAGTTGCACTCGCATGAGAAGTCATGCATATCCACTAAGTCTTCAGCTCCCATTGTCGCCACATGCCCGTACACAGGAGCGTTCATATAATCTTCAATGGTGGTACCTGCATCATCAACTAAAAATATTCAAATTCGAAAGGGTGAGCACACATCACGGCTCAGTGAGCAAACAAAATAATGCAACAATACATATGCATGCAATCAATTAATATCTTTGGTCTGGTTTAAAGTTTGCAATGTGCTATAGAAAGGATAAGTGGCCGCCGCACCTCTATACACGAGTGTGTGGAAACACCCAATGAAAATGGCACAGTCACCCCACATGCACCCACCATGGACAATATACATCCAATGAAAATGGCATTGTTGTACCGGTTGCCCATACCAACACGTAAGCCCCTATTGGCGAGGGCTTGCAAACTGGGCTCGCAACTAACCAACCCTAATGTCAAACAATGTATCCAAGGCCTCACCCCAGCATCCCTCAAAACATCCATAGAGATAGAGCTAGGGTCTGGTGACCACGCTAAACCAGAATGCCACGTCCCCCCCTGATGCCCTATGACATATTAGTTTCGCTAAGGTAATGGCGATACAACGATGTTAGTGGACAAGACTTGAGTAGAGATAGAGCTAGAGTCTGGTGACCAGGCTGAACCACAATCTCACGTCCTCCCCTGATGCTCCACTCGCATCAAGCACACTAACACTTGCTTAGTGGACATGACTTGAATAGACCGTGGCACAATATACCCCGATGAGAACGGCATCGAAGTACCGGTTGCTACCATCCCTACCCGCACCATGTACACCAGCCAAACACAAACATTCACATGCCTATTCCTACCATCATCAACATCATCATGTTATAATCAATAAATTTAAATATGCATGAACAGTAATAATAGAAATATTGGATGACATGTTGAATGCACATTACAAGCACACATGCATATCACAATCATGGTATTGGACTCAAGAAATAAAAATAATTTGTTATTAACCAATTAGTTTAGGTCTTGTTCCCTTACCTTTGCTTGTTTGTAGATCCTCTTTCAAGCCTTAAGAATCACTTTTATATCAATATTATATTGCTAGAAGACCTAACAAAGTCGATAGAATTTAATTAGAATTTATTCTAATTTTTACAGCTTGCTATTAACTGGGGGTCGATGCCTAGGGTCAGAGGTTCCATCGACCCTAGGTGCTACCCCTCCTTTTCTGAACTTCCCGGATGCTGGGGGTCGATGCTAGGGTCGGAGGTTCCATCGACCCTAGGTGCAACCCCCCATGGTTTGAGTCAAAAATATCAAATTTCGTCCATTCATTCATGTTTGGGGTCATATGGCTTGCTTCTATAATCCATTCCATACATGTTCTATGGTTTAGAACTATTCTTTATTCACCTACAAGGTTTCAATGATCTCCTCCATGGTTTCCATTGAAACCTAACCATGGGTGGGTGATTTGGGTTTCTTCTAAGTCATACCCTCTTCATAAACCATTCTAAGGTCTTAAATAAATCATGGGGAATGTATTCATACCTTAGGTTTGTAGAGATTCGGAGTTTCCTCTGAATTTCCTCCTCCTTGGTCTTCTTCTTCAATTTTCTTTCTCTTCTCCTTCTCTTCCTTCTCTTCTCTTTCTCTCAATCCAATTAGGGTTGTAAAAGGAGTGAAAGAGGCTTAGGGATGTCCTATTTATAGAGTAAAACCTCCCAAAATAAGTCCCATTGAGTTTAGGAAATGTTCCAATTGAAATTGGGTAAGTTTCCTAATTTTTGGTTTGTGCTGTTTTTCCCGATTATCGGGGGTCGATGGGGCGTCGATGGGGGGGTCGGACAATTTATAGACCCCCTGCAACCCCTGTTCATGGGTCGATGGGGGGGTCAATGGGGTGGTCGGACCTTCCTGTTAAAACCAGCGACCGTACCCTCATTTTGACTGTTTTTGAGTAAATTTTCATATTAGGTCTTGGTTTTTCTTCACACACTTAGTCCACTTGGCTCGACCATGATATGTAGACGGGTCCCGACACAATATATAAGGTTAGGCCGGGTTCGTGGCGTGCAGGTCTTACAACTATATAGATGTCACCCTATGAAGCACTGTATGGCAGAAAGTGTCGAACTCCTTTATTTTGGAATGAGGTTGGGGAACGTAGTCTCGTTGGACTAGAATTTGTTGAGGAGACTTGTCGAGTGGTCGACATTATCAAGAAAAGAGTGAGAACAACTAAGAATCGTCAGAAGCAATATGCAGATACTCGATGCAGAGATCTTGAGTACGTCGTGGGTGATAAAGTATTTTTAAAGGTATCGCCTATGCGAGGTCTGAAACGGTTCGGACAGAAGGGGAAACTAAGTCCAAGATATGTCGGGCCATATGAGATCTTAGCCAAACGTGGAAAAATGGCTTACCAGTTAGCACTACCACCATCTATGTCAAGTGTGCATGACCTATTTCATATTTCCTTATTAAAGAAGTATGTCAAAGATCCAACGCACGTTTTGACAGTAGATCTACCTGATTTGACTGATGATTTGACATTTGAAGTAATACCAACTGAAATCACCAGCCGAAAGGTTCAACGACTACGCAATCGAGATATATTTTATGTTAAGGTCACTTGGAGAAGTAGAGACATGGAAGAAATTACATGGGAAGAAGAGAATGTTATGCGAAAGCAATACCCTCATTTATTCGACTCAGAAGGGATGAACAATTTCGGGGAAAAAATTTTTATATGTAGGGGGAGTTGTAAGACCCGTATCAAACTAACCCGGTCTTACCACCTTGAACCAGGTCAACCCATCATGGTCGAACCAAATGGATCACGTGCGTGAAGGAGATCACGATCCCAGGTATTAAACTGACCCAAAAATACTCAAAATAAGGGGAGGGTCGCATACCCAGCAAGGGAGGGTCGGACTGTAAGACCCGTGTCAATCTAACCCGGTCTTACCACCTTGAACCAGGTTTACCCATCATGGTCAAGTCAAATGGACCAAGGGCGTGAAGGAGATCGAGATTCCAGGTATCAAATCGACCCAAAAACACTTAATTATTGGGGAAGGGTTGCATACCCAGCTAAGCAGGGTCGGACCTGCCAAAGCAGAAAGTCAGACCCCTCAAATTTGAAGGGAGGGTCGGACATCTTGAGCCCTAGGGTCGACCTGATCATGGAAAACTATTTAGAGGGATTATACAAGGTTCCAGACCATGGAATGAATGTTTAATGGAATGTAGAAGCAAGCCATAGGACCCCAAACACGAAGAATGGATCAAAGAGAGGGAATTGGACCAAAGTGCACAGAGGGTCGCACCGAGGGTCGATGACCATCCGACCCTAGGTGTTCCTGACCATCGATCCTCAGTGTTCAGGATGTTCAAAATCTGGGGAGGGTCGCACCCAGGGTCGATCAGGACTCCGACCCTACCTTCGACCCTCAATTAACAGAATGGTTTTTAATTCTGAATAAATTCTAATTAAATTCTATCGACTTTGTTAGGTCTTCTAGCAATAAAATAACAATATAAAGGTGATTATAAAGCTTGAAAAAGTATCTATTAGCAAGCTAAGGTGAGGAACCAGAACTCCAAACTAAATTGGTTAATAACAAAAACTGTTCTCTAATTCTTTAGTCCTATGCTATGCTTGATTCTATGTGAATATGTTTGTAATGTGCATACAGCATGCCATCCAATATTTGTATTACTTGTTCATGCATATTTACTTTATTATTTATCACATGATGATGATGTTGATGATAGGAATAGGCATGTGCTTGTATGTGTGTGGTTGATGTACTTGATGCGAGCGAGTAACAGGGGAGGTGTGATGAGAACGTCAATACACGTTAACCTTTGGCGGGTCTCAGCACTTTAGCTCTATCTCTAACTCAAGTCTTGTGCATTGGCATCATCGTATCGCCATTACTTTAGCAGAACTATTATGTCGTAGAGTATCAGGGGAGGTGGTCTCGGTCCTTGTAGTCTCTGACTCTATCGGGGGGCCTTAGCTCTATCTCTATGGACATTGTGAGGGATGTTGGGGTGAGGCCTTGGATACACTGTTTGGCATTCGGATTGGTTAGTTGCGAGCCCAGTTTATAGCCCTCGCCAACAGGGGCTTACGTGTTGGTATGGCATTATATAGCAATAAACGTAACCTTTGTTATATAATGTTCATGATTGGGTGCATGTGAGTTGATGATAAACGTGATCTTCGGGTAACGTCACACACTCGTGTATAGAGGCGGGGTCAATAAACGCGACCTTTAACTACCTAAACCTTTCTATTGCATACTGCAAACTTTAAACCGGACCAAAGATATAAATTAATTTGCATGCATATGTATTGTTGCATTGTTTTGGCTACTCACTGAGCCATGATGTGTGCTCACCCCTCGACGTCTAATATTTTTAGTTGATGATGCAGGTTATACCGTTGAAGACTATATGAATACGTCTGTGTACGGGAACGTGGCAGCAATGGAAGCTGGAGCCGAAGAGGATACACACGACTCCTCTTGCGAGTGCAACTCGTGTGTATTTGATTAGATATTTCATAGGTTTCTTTATTGGATTTATTAAGACATGTATTTGGTATTTAAATATTTATGTCTCAGTTGAAAATAGAATAATTTGTTATTAAATTATTGATATCATCTTAGTTTCTCAGTTCATGTTATTATAAGACTTCCACTATTGTGTATTTATTCTGATTATGATTACGGTTGTGTGTAAGTTTGGATAACGCGGGGATAGCCTATTTGAGATCCTGGTTGAACCGTTTGTTTATTAGCGGTTCATCACATCATTCTGAATAGTATAGTTGGACCGAAATTTGTGGAAGAAACTTGCCGAGTAGTCGACATCATCAAGGAAAGAGTGAGAACAGCTCAGAACCGTCAGAAGCAAAATGCAGATACTCGACGAAGAGATCTGGAGTTCGTCGTAGGTGATAAAATATTTTTGAAGGTATCACATATGCGAGGATTGAAGAGGTTCGCACAGAAAGGAAAACTAAGTCCAAGATATGTCGGACCATATGAAATTATAGCTAAGCATGGAAAAGTGGCTTATCAGTTAGCACTACCACCATCTATGTCAAGTGTGCATGACGTATTTCACATTTCCCTATTGAAGAAGTATGTCAAAGACCCAACGCATGTTTTGACAGTGGATTTGCTGGAATTAACAGATGATTTAACATTTGAAGTAACACCAACAGAAATCACCAGTCGAAAGGTTCAACGTCTACGCAACAGAGATATCTACTATGTTAAGGTCACATGGAAAAGTAGAGACATGGAAGAGATTACATGGGAAGAAGAGAATGCTATGGGAAAGCAATACCCTCAATTATTTGATTTAGAAGGTACGTACAATTTCAAGGACAAAATTTTTATAAGTTGGGGGGAGTTGTAAGATCCGTGTCAATCTAACCCGGTCTTAACACCTTGAACCAGGTTTACCCATCATGGTCGAGTCAAATGGACCAATGGCGTGAAGGAGATCGAGATTCCAGGTATCAAATCGACCCAAAAACACTTAAAATAGGGGAAGGGTCGCATACCCAGCTAATCAGGGTCGGACCTCCCAAAGCAAAAAGTCAGACCCCCTCAAATTTGAAGGGAGGGTCGGACATCTTGTGCCCTAGGGTCGACGGGATCATCGACCCTCCAATCGACCCTCGGATTCTGCCGAAATAGAAATTAGGAAAATTTCTTAATTTTTGATCGGATTCTTTCCTAATTTTAAAGGGACTTATTTTAGGATGTTCCTAGTCTATTTAAAGGACGTCCCTAAGCCACTTTCACTCCTTTCAAAACCTTAATCGAATTGAGAGAAAGAGAGGAGAAGGAAAGAGGAAGAAGAAAGGGAAAGAAGAGAAATTTATCCAAAAGAGAAGAGTTGCAGAGAAAGATTATTCTTCTCAGGTATGGATACTAATTCCATGAGTTTCTACAGACCTTAGGTTAGTTGTTGTTGAGAGTGTGATCTCGGAGAAACCCAAACCATCAATCTATGGTTAGGTTTCATGGAAAACCATAGGAGAAAGCATGAAAACTATTTAGAGGGATTATACAAGGTTCCAGACCATGGAATGAATGTTTAATGGAATGTAGAAGCCAGCCATAGGACCCCAAACACGAAGAATGGATCAAAGAGAGGGAATTGGACCAAAGTGCACAGAGGGTCGCATCGAGGGTCGATGACCATCCAACCCTAGGTGTTCCTGACCATCGACCCTCAGTGTTTGGGAAGTTCAGAATCTGGGGAGGGTCACACCCAGGGTCGATCAGGACTCCGACCCTACCTCCGACCCTCAGTTAACAGAATGATTTTTAATTATGAATAAATTCTAATTAAATTCTATCAACTTTGTTAGGTCTTCTAGCAATACAATAACAATATAAAGGTGATTATAAAGCTTGGAAAAGTATCTATTAGCAAGCTAAGGTGAGGAACCAGAACTCCAAACTAAATTGGTTAATAACAAAAACTGTTTTCTAACTCTTGAGTCCTATTCTATGCTTGATTCTATGCGAATATGTTTGTAATGTGCATACAGCATGCCATCCAATATTTCTATTACTTGTTCATGCATATTTACTTTATTGTTTATCACATGATGATGATGTTGATGATTGGAATAGGTATGTGCTTGTATGTGTGTGGTTGATGTACTTGATGCAAGCGAGTGTCAGGGGAGGTGTGATGAGAACGTCAATAAACGTTAACCTTTGGCGGGTCTCAGCACTTTAGCTCTATCTCTAACTCAAGTCTTGTGCATTGGCATCGTCGTATCCCCATGACTTTAGCAGAACTATTATGTCGTAGAGTATCAGGGGAGGTGGTCTCGGTCCTTGTAGTCTCTGACTCTATCGGGGGGCCTTAGCTCTATCTCTATGGACATTCTGAGGGATGTTGGGGTGAGGCCTTGGATTCACTGTTTAGCATTAGGATTGGTTAGTTGCGAGCCCAGTTTGCAGCCCTCGCCAACAGGGGCTTACGTGTTGGTATGGCACTATATAGCAATAAATGTAACCTTTGTTATATAATGTTCATGATTGGGTGCATGTGAGTTGATGATAAACGTGATCTTCGGGTAACGTTACACACTCGTGTATAGAGGCGGGGTCAATAAACGCGACCTTTGACTACCTAAACCTTTATATTGCATATTGCAAACTTTAAACCGGACCAAAGATATAAATTGATTTGCATGCATATGTATTGTTGCATTGTTTTGGCTACTCACTGAGCCGTGATGTGTGCTCACCCCTCGACGTCGAATATTTTTAGTTGATGATGCAGGTTATACCGTTGAAGACTATATGAATGCGTCTGTGTACGGGAACGTGGCAGCAATGGAAGCTGGAGCTGAAGAGGATACACACGACTCCTCTTGCGAGTGCAACTTGTGTGTATTTGATTAGATATTTCATAGGTTTCTTTATTGGATTTATTAAGACATGTATTTGGTATTTAAATATTTATGTCTCAGTTGAAAATAGAATAATTTGTTATTAAATTATTGATATCATCTTAGTTTCTCAGTTCATGTTATTATAAGACTTCCGCTATTATGTATTTATTCTGATTATGATTACGGATATGTGTAAGTTTGGATAACGCGGGGATAGCCTATTTGAGATCCTGGTTGAACCGTTGATTTATTAGCGGTTCATCACATCATTTTGAATAGTGCAAAATTGGGGTGTGACACGGATCCCCCCAGTATAAAAGTCAGACCCCCAGTTTTACATGGGGGGTCAGACATTTTAAGGACCAGGGGTCGATGGGATCTCTGACCCCCCCTATCGACCCCCGGTAGTCGGTAAAAACTGCTCGAACCAAAAATTAAGAAACTTTCCTAATTTCAATGGGATTCCTTCCTAATCCCAATGGGACTTATTTTAAGAGTTTCTACTCTATAAATAGGACGCCCCTAAGCCTCTTTCACTCCTTTTAGAACCCTAATTGGATTGAGAGAAAGAGAAGGAGAAAGAGAAGAGAAGAGAAGGAAAGTGGAGAAGAAGATCAAGCAGAAGGCTTCAGAGAAACAAGCCTAATTCTCAGGTAAGGATACCAACTCCATGTAATTCTACAGACCTTAGAATAGATAGAGAAGAGGGAATGATCTAGGAGGAACCCAAATCGTCCACCCATGGTTAGGTTTTCATGGAAAACCATGGGAAAAATCATGAAAGCCATATAGGTGAATAAACCATGATTCTAGGCCATAGAATATGTATGGAATGGACACTAGGAGCAAGCCATAGGACCCCAAACATGAAGAATGGAATGAAAGAAGAAAAATTGACAAAACCCATAGAGGGTCGCATGGGGGGTCGACGGCCAATCGACCCTACCAAAACCCTGAGCATCGACCCCCAGTGTTCGAGAAGTCCAGAATAGGGGTGGTCGCACCCAGGGTCGATCAAACCTCTGACCCTAGCATCGACCCCCAGTTAGCAGCATGCTTTTTAAAGTCCGAATTAATTCTAATTAAATTCTATCAACTTGGTTAGGTTTTCTAGTGATATAATATCGATATATAGTTGATTCTTAAAGCTTGAAAGAAGATTTACGATCAAGTAAAGGTGAGGGAACAAGACCTAAACTAATTGATTAATAATAAACTGTTTTACTTTTGAGTCCAATGCCATGATTGATTTTATGCGTGTATGATTGTTATGTGCATTCAACATGTCGTCCAATATTTCTATTATTACTGGTCATGCATATTTAATTCTTGTTTGTACATGATAATGATGATGATGATGATGATAGGAATAGGCATGTGGATGTATGTGTGTGTTTGGTGTGCTTGATGCGAGCGAGTATCAGGGGGAGGTGTCATAGGTCGGGCCTCGGCACTCTAGCTCTATCTCTAACTCAAGTCTTGTGCATTAGCATCGTCGTATCGCCATTACTTTAGCAGAACTATTACGTCATAGAGTATCAGGGGAGATGGTCTCGGTCCTTGTAGTCTCTGACTCTACCGGGGGGCCTTAGCTCTATCTCTATGGGCGTTCTAAGGGATGCTGGTGTGAGGCCTTGGATACACTGTTTGGCATTAGGATTGGTTAGTTGCGAGCCCAGTTTGAAAGCCCTCGCCAGCAGGGGCTTACGTGTTGGTATGGCACTGTACAGCAATAAATGTTAACCTTTGTTGTACAATATTCATGGTAGGGTGGATGGGGACGACAATAAACGTTAACCTTTGGGCGGACTTCCACACCTTGTGTATAGAGGAGGGGTCAATAAATGTTATCCTTTGACCTCCAACCCTTTCTATTGCATATTACAAACTTTAAACCAGACAAAAGATATGAATTGAATGCATGCATATGTATTGTTGCATTATTTTGTTTGCTCACTATGCCATGATGTGTGCTCACCCTCTCGACGTCGAATATTTTTAGTTGATGATGCAGGTACTACCGTCGAAGATTATGTCAATGCTCCAGTGTACGGGCACATGGCGGCGATGGAAGTTGAAGATGAAGTGGATACGCATGACTCCTCTTGCGAGTGCAACTCATGCGTATTCGATTAGATTTTATTTTAATTATTTGGATTTAGTAAAGACATGTAATTGATATTTATTTATGTCTTTATTGATATAGAATAATTTGCTACTTAAATACGATTATCACATCTAGATTTCTCAGTTCGTTTTACTATAAGACTTCCGCTATTGTGTATTTACTCTGATTGTGAATGTGGATGTATGAGGTTTAGATAAAATGGATATAGCATACTCGAGATCCTAGTTGAACCGTTGGTTTGCTAGCGGTTCATCACACCATTCTGAATAGTACAGAATTGGGATGTGACAACTCTTGATAGTTTTTACTTTTGCTCATGTACTCTTTTATGACCATATCCATCCATTCAGCAATCTCGAAACAGATTCTCCATTTCTTCATCTGAGGTTCCTTGGCTATAGAATCTAATCTAAATTTAATCATCTTACTTCCCAAAATTCCTTATTCACTCAACATCTTATCAATGGATGTCGAGAAATGTAAGAATCAAAATGTTTATCCAAAAGCAATTCATTTCCTTCTTTCAATTTAACATAATGACAAACACTTGCTTTATCTAATAAACTTAGGTTTAAAGGATCAGGAGTAAATCTGTGGTAATCCAACCGACATCAAAAGGTCGTTAAGTTGCACGGTGGTCCAAATACATGGAAATAAAGGTTTTACAATTCTTAACCTCATGGTTACAGGTTCTATTAAGTCTATAATGCCAATGGTCAAGGCACTACATGAGTAAATCTGGAGAAAGTTTTGGTATATCAATAAATCAAGTATAAATCAGAAGATATACGCTCAATATGATTAAACATTTAACCGTTCATTCAGTTCATATCTCTGTTCATGATGTCGATCATGAGAGTGGCTCACATTGGTATAATCAGGACTAATACTAAAGAAACAATATCTATAACTCCAATTGACAGGTTAAATCAAGAAGGTATCCTATCAAGAAACATATTCATCATTCCTTGGTTGGATCCTTTTTGTCATGATGCAGCTATCCCATACATCGATGGCTGATAAGGGTAACCACCTTGATACACTGCTTGTTGTGCACCAAGCTTATGCACATGGATGTGCATTACTGGGACTTACTGTATGGTAGGCACTTTGTTATAGGTCACATATGCTGAGGTACAGTGTTGATACCAATTAGTACTGTACATGGCCTGACTCGGAGGTATTGATGTAACATTGATAACTTGGGTAGTCCTGGTGATTGGCTGGAGTGGCCTGGTTGTTCATCTCCTTTGATTTGCTCCAATCTGATTATCATTATTTAGCATCTACTCAGATGAGTTTTCATTATCCATTCTCAACCCAGATAGTGGTGGGATCAAGTTGCAACATCTTCGTATTGCTCAGTGGGCAATGGATCAACGTATAGTGGATTTCACTCTAAGTCTCCACATCGCCCATGAGTATAGCTTTATCTTCTTTTATAGTTACTCTTATTTTTGGTATATGGCCATTGTTCTCTTATCTCTGTTGCATTCAGCCTGAGATCTTTCCCTTTACCATTACAGGGACTTAGGCGTTACTAGTCATTTTTCTCCTTCCTCTGTCATACATCGAGTTTCACATCTTGTGAGTACCAACTCGATATTCCAATTTCTCTGCTTTACAGATGCTCCCTTCTTGCTATTGTTTAATATCTTTTGTATACATAGGTAACTGACCGACTTATAGATAGTACCCTATATTATTTATTTATTAGGATAAATTTTGGTCTTCTCTTTCTGTTTGAGTGTATATATATAGTTTCACCTTTTATATAGACATTATTGTCTTGTTTAAGTTATGTCTCAACCAACACAGGTGCTTATGGTGTGTTTGTATTAAAGCTTTTAATTTATCGTAACTCAGTTCATGGACTCTAGTGGAAGTATTCAGGTTTCATGGAAAAGGCCGGAGAGCTCTGATACCAAGTTGTCACACCCTAATTCTGCACCAATCAGAATGGTGTGATGAACCGTCAATAAACCAACGGTTCAACCAGGATCTCGAATAGGCTATGCCCACATTGTTAAACCAAAACACATTCCACATTAATCGGAGGTAATAAAGTAAATAGCAGAAGTCTTATGGATAATGAACTGAGGTCTAGTCATGATAAATAATTAATATTCCATTTATCTCCAAGTAACCAAAACATAATTTACTACATATTACAATATTCAAATACGAAAATTAAACACTAAGCGTATCCATAGTTGAAACGCTCGCTTAATGAATCATAATAGTCCTCCACAGCTTGCTCATCATAGCCACCACATGTTCATATGTTGGTGTGTTGACATAATCTTCAATCGTAATACCTGCAACATCAGGAACTAAAAATAATTTTACGCGCGAGGGTCAGCTCTCCAACTTGAGCTCAGTGAGTAAACAAAACAATGCAACAAACGTATGCATGCATTCAATTCATAACTGTGGTCTGGTATATAAGTTTGTAATGTGCTATAGAAAGGATCGGTGGCCGCCTCACCTCTATACACGAGTGTGTGAAGCCGCCCAACGGTTAACATTTATTGTCGTCCCACATGCACCCACCATAGAATAGAGATAGAGCTAAAGTACTTAGGACCACACCGCATCACACTTCTCCTGATACTCTACCCATAACAACACGTAAGCCCCTGCTGGCGCGGGCTTGCAAACTGGGCTTGCAACTAACCAATCCAAATGTCAAACAGTGTACCCAAGGCCTCACCCCAGCATCCCTCAATATGTCCATAGAGATAGAGCTAAGGCCCCCCGACAGAGTCAAAGACTACATGATCCGAGACCACCAACCCTGATACCCTACGATGTAATAGCTCTGCTAAAGTAATGGCGATACGATAATGTCAGTGGACAAGACTTGAATAGAGATAGAGTTAGAGTCTAGTGATCAAGCGGAACCACAATGTCACGTCCTCCCCCTAATGCTCCACTCGCATCAAGCATACTAACCACACACATACATTCACATGTCTATTCCTAGCATTATCATCATCATCATGTTATAAATAAAATAAAATTAAATATGCATGAACATTAATAGCAGGAATATTGGATGACATGTTGAATGTACATTACAAGCATACACGCATAGAATCAGTCATGGCATTGGACTCAAGAAATAAAAACAGTTTATTATTAGCCAATTAGTTTAGGTCTTGTTCCCTCACCTTTGCTTGAGTGTAAATCCTCTTTCAAGCTCTAAGAATCACCTTTATATCAATAGAAAAACCTAACAAGTCGATAGATTTTAATTAGAATACATTCCGACAATTTTAGGCTTGTTGTTAAGATAGGGTCGCAGGACGGGTCGCAGGTAGGGTCGCAGGTTTCTGTGACCCCAGGGTATAAGGTCGATGCTAGGGTCGGATGTTCCATCAACCCTAGGTGCGACCGCACGTTGTTTGATCAACCTTTTCATTCTACAGTCTAATCTTTCAAGTTTGAGTCCTTTGGCTTACTTCCATAGTCCATTCTATGATTGTTCTATGGCTCAAAACTCCAAGTTACTCACTTTTCATAGTTTTCCATGATTTCCATTGGAATTCATCCATGGATGGATGGTAATAGGGTTTCTCCTAACCTAACTTCATCATAATCTATTCTAAGCTTTCAATTCAGATAGGGATTTAGGTTCATACCTTCTGTAGTCTGAGTTTCAAAGATTTCTCTGAGCTTCTTCTTCTTCCTTAGCCTTTTCTTCATGTTTTACCTTCTCTTCTTCTCTTCCTTCTCTTCTCTTTCTCTCACTTTCAATTAGGGTTCTAAAAGGAGTGAAAGAGGCTTAGGGACGTCCTATTTATAGAGGAAAACCTCCCAAAATAAGTCCCATTGAGTTTAGGAAAGGTCCCAATTGAAATTAGGAAAGTTTCCTAATTTTTGGTTCGTACTATTTTTTGTTGTTTTCCTAGGGTCGATGCTAAGGGGTCGATGAGGGGGTCGAACAATCTGAGACCCCTGCGACCCCACGACCAAAAAGTCATGGGTTGGACTTCTTTTGAGGTGGGGTCGACCCTACCTATTTAGGCATGCGACCCTACCCTCATTTTGACTGTTTGTGAGTAAAATTTCATATTGGGTCTTGGGTTTCTTCAGACACTTAGTCCACTTGGCTCGACCATGATATGTAGACTGGTCATGACACGAAATGTAAGGTTAGACCAGATTCCTGGCGTGCGGGTCTTACAACATGTGGTACGGAAATGGTTTTTGATCCATTGGGCGGATTCACACACTCATGTATAGAGGTGCGCTGGCCACCAAACCTTTCTATAGCATATTGTAAACTTAAAAATCTGACCAAAGATATGAATTGAATGCATGCATATGTTTGTTGCATTATTTTGTTTGCTCACTGAGCCATGATGTGTGCTCATCCTTTTTCGACGTCGAATATTTTTAATTGATGATGCAGGTCCTACCGTTGAAGAATATATGAATGCGTTGATGTATGGACACGTTGCTGCGATAGACACAGAAGCTGAAGAAGATGCGCATGATTCATCATGCGAGTGCAACCAATATGTTTTTGCTTAAGTTTAGTTATAATTTAAACATCAGATATGTAATTGATTATTTATTTTTATGTCTTGTGGTTTGGAGATAATTAGATTAAATACTTATTTATCACTGTTAAACTCTCAGTTCATTATCTGTAAGACTTCTGCTTATTTGTTTATTACCTCTAATTATTAATGTGGAATGGGTGTGTGGTTTGATATGGTGGGTACGACCTATATGAGATTCTGGGTGAACCGTTGGTTTATTGGTGGTTCATCACACCATTCTGGTTAAACCAGAATTGGGGTGTGACAGCTGCGATGCTTACCATACCCGACATAGTGTGGATGGGCGGGCAAGTCGACTAGTGGGATTACCATCTCCTCAAGTGCCATGGGGTGGACTTGAAATGAGTTGCAGGTAAGCAGCCTCCATAAAATGACTTGCACCACAACGACGTATCCATACTTGGGGATGATACTATACGTTGAGTGAGGCGGTGTCATCTGATGGGAGAAGACCCGTACAGACAAGAGACTTCGTGTGTGGGTTATCCTTAACTGGTACTTACAGTTATATACTTGACCGTAGTTGATAGTTGCATGCATATTGTTTTTTGCACATTTAATTTTCTTACTAAGCTCGGTGGTTAAGCTTACCTTATGCGCACAAACTCTTTTAGATGTTGCAGGTACTTCGAGTGACGCTTTTGGCTATAGTCTATCTGGTGTGGAGGATGATGACTACGAACCTAAGGAGGATGTCTCTGATCCTTAACACGTTGTGTAGTGTTGTGCATGGGTTTGGGCTATGCCCATGTTTCTTTTCTTAGATGGGATATTCTATTTACTTTATTTTGGGTTTACATTGGAGATAAACCTTGAACAATATTTTATTCTACTTTGGAGGAATTGTTATGGAATAATTGGATAATAATTTTAATTATGGTTGGAACTTCAATATTGAGTTTTAAATTGGTAATCCGTTAGCTCTTTAATAATTGGTTTTAAGATTTAATTCTTTTGCTAATTTACGTTCTTTAGTATAAGTGATTGTTTAAAAATAAGATTTGTAAATTTTACTCTGATAATTATAGTTTATCTGGACTGATTTGTGGAGTATCATGATGTACGATCCTGGAAGGGGATTTCTTGTGCATGGATAGGAAGGAGAGATCTAATTGCATTCCATAGTACCGATACGTTAGGAAAAGAGTGTGAAAATAGTCAACAGTTCCACCTTATAGGACAAATCAAGTTTTAGCTGCGGTGATTCAATGGTCAACACGTATGATGGATCTATGATATACTTCTTCAGCATAGACACATGGAACACATTGAATCCATAAAACCTAGAGAAACTATATCTCTAATGGTACCTTGAAAGTGATCCTCATACAATATTTAGTGTGAGCACCTAAGTGTTGATTCGGGTGTCAGATCAATCTCGTTTGAGGATCTGAAACCATATAAACAATTAGAAAAATTTGGTAAAACTAATTCTAAATGGATCAAAGCATCCTATGTTATTCAAGGATGATTAAGTATGATTTTAGATGGATTAAAATCAAGAAAACCTAGTGACATAATGGTTAGAACTTAGATCCAAGGTTTATAAACCAGATCTAGCAATATCGACTATCTGGGAAATATATCGGTATCAATAACATGAAGTAAAAATGGAAATTTGAGCCCAAACATCTTATTCATGCTTAGAAAAATTTTAAAAAATTATCATATCAAAATTGTTGCGTTTCAACCTCGTTTTGACGTGAGCTTGATGGCACGTGCGACAAGGCTTTCTTGCTCTGACGTGTGTGGTACATGGCATGTGCCGCACGTACTTTTGCATTGGTTCTCAGCCAAACTTGGCTAGAAGCCTTCTAGGATTTTATTAAGCCCATTTAAGGGTTTGGATCCTTGAAATCATGTTTATATATATGCATTTCCCCATTATTTCAAATGTTAACCGATGAAGCTGATTTAATGCTTACTGTACACTATTAGAAATGCTTTGAGCTCTTGGACAGCAGGTGTATTATATCAAAACCAGATCACTAGACCCCTGGATAAGTTCATAACTTGATAGGATATTGTAATGAGTAAGAAATAGAGACAAACAATAAGCAAAATAATTAATAACAATTATTTATGTTGATATTAAAGGTACAAAAGAACTTAGGGAAGCTATTCGAAGCTGTGCTTCTTTAATAATTAATGCTTATCGATTAGGTGAGGGAATTAGACCTTAGTTTGGTAGAATTAGTTATATTGGATTATGCTGTGTGATGATGTGTGATTGATAACTTGCATTATGTGATAACATGCCATTTAATATACTATTTGTTTGCCCATCCATATGCATCCTTGTGTTTGGGATCAGCAGTTCTATTTAGGGATTTGAGGGTGAGTGGTATGGGACACTCTCTACCTTTCCACATAGGTGACTGATCCATGTTTGATTCATGATGTTTTGTTAAGTCAGTAAGGAGGAAGGTCGGTGGTATGGGATGCTTGCACCATTTCTTACTGGCATTGCTTTGCATTGACCATATGTAACCTAGCCAAGTCACAATATCCTATGTGGGGGTTTAGATAGGGTCAGAAGCTTGGTGACATTACAGTTTAGTAATATGGCTAATTAGGTAGACATGACTAGTTGAACTTTAATCACCCGTATAACTGTACCACTAGCCATTAAGGGGTTCTGTAATGGCATGGGTTCAATAAAAAGGTGGTATAGACATAGCTGCAATACTCGTCATACCCGATGTAATATGGATAGGCGGGCGAGTCGACTAGTGGGATTACCATCTCCTCAAGTGGCTGGCGTAATACAGAGGCTTGGGATGAGTTGTGGGTAAGTGGTCGACATAATAAGGGCTTGTTCCATAACGACGGAAACATACTCAGGGGATGTGCTATGCTCCATGTGTAGGATAGTATTTTGATGGGGATGACTCGTGCAGCCTGGATACTCCATGCGTGGGTTGTCTTGAGCTAGCACTTATAGTTATTTACCAGACTGTAGTTAATAATTGCATGCATTTTGTTTGTTGCATGTCTGATTTTCTTGCTAAGCTCGCTGGTTGAGCTTACCCCGTGTGCACACAATGTTTTAGTTGATGCAGGTGTAACTTTTGATGACTACTTTGATACTCCGAGGAACTATCCATCCGGTGTGGAGGATGTTGATGGTGTTAGCGACAAAGATGTCCATAGCTCCATTTGCAAGTGCGACGATTATGTCTATGGATAGATGTAAACATTCTTTCAGAATACTTCTAATGTTTAAACAAACTATTTAATTAGGGACATGTTGTCCAAATCTTTCAATAATACTTAAGCTTATGGAAACACTCTTACTTGGAATAATATTTTGAATATTTGTTTCATAAATTGTAGATGTCAACTACTTTTAACTTGAGATAAAACTTCCACTGGTTTTATTTGGAAATATATGTGTTGTTTTCTTTAATTACTCTAAATAGGTTTAATTGTTACCTTGTGTGGGTGTCATTATGGATTGGTGGTGTATCCTATGAAATGATTTTGGAAGGAGATTTTCAATGCCCTAATAGGATAGGAGATCCCGTTACATTCTGTAGTACTGATACGTCTAGAACGGGGTGTGACACCGTGCCCCCACTAAAGTGCAACCATGGCATATGACTGTGTATTGTGCTCCCATATGCCACACGTCTATATACCCCTTCCAACCAATACATCCATATCACCAATCACACAACATAACATGTGCACATAGTAAATAAAGTTGTACCCTAGCAGAGATCCCTAACTCACGGCTCCAATGGATCATCGTGTCGCTACTAGAGTATAGCATGCCAACATGGCTCATGTATTGTGCTCCAACATGCTAGACGCCCATCATACATGGTCTCAATTAGAACCGCACCCAAGCAGAGATCCCCGACTCCCCACTCCCATGGTTGGTCATTCCTCCACTAAGGTACAGCCAATCCCAACGTGATTCGTGAAGTCACCCATTACATGAACCACCATATATGGGTGGCCCAAACGGAGATCCCCAGATCCCCACTCCAATTGATCATTGTGTCTCCACTTAGGTGTAAGCAAACCAACATGGTACATATACCCGTGCTCCAACACATCACGCACACCATCATTCATGGTCATGTATGCATAATAATACAAAGACTATGCCCTACAGAGATCCTAGATCCCCACTCCCATACATCACCGTGTCTCTACTAGGGTGACAGCAACAAACAACATGGCCTGTGTATTGTTCTCCAATACGCCATACGTCCATCATCTACATCCAAACATACAAAATTATTGTTATATACAAATGCATGAATAGATATACAATTTATTCGATGACATGTTATAGTAAGTAAAGTGTGCACACAACACAACACATGCTAAAACTCTATAAAACTTGACCCCTCACCTGTCGACACCAAAGGTGCTGCTGAACCTTGAAGCAGACAAAAGGCTTCGTCCACTACCCACAGTGTTTTACCTAATTAAGTAGATAAGTTTCATTAGGTTGGTAAACATCTTTTAAACCAGTATAAAGAAGTCCTAGAGTCCATGTTCGGGTCCCAAGGTAAGCCTAGAACTAAACGGTTGGTGAACTTAACGGTTGGTCTTCTATACCCAAATTAGGCTTATAGGTCAAAAGAAGCTAAATCGGAGGATATAACCGGGAGGTGGTTCCTCCATAAGGTCATCCAGTTAACACTTTGAACATTTTCTAACACAGAATCGGAGGACGAATTGGATGGTCAAGCATTCGATTGACCATCCAGTTCATTAACACTGTCATAACAGTGTGGTTCCAGAAGGTCATCTAGAGGCTTAGCCGGGTGGTGTACCATCCGACAATGCCTCCGCTTAATATTAAGTCTACTTGGAGGCACAGGTCAATCGAAGCCACCGATTTACTGGAGGGACAAACGGAGGATCATACCCCCAGTAGGGTAACTCCAAAGAAGTCCTCCGGTTGGGCATTGGTCTAACACACCAAGGAATTTACCTTGGTGGAGGACTAATCTCGGTCAACCGGAGGTAGGGCCATTGCCAGGCCTCCGGCTCTGCCTCCAATTCTACCTAGAAACCAGGTACGAACCAGAGAAGGTTTCCTTCTTTTGGGGATGTCTTCCCCACTTAGTTCCCTTTATTCTAAGTGGTGGGAAACCCTCTCCCACCATTATTACACATAATGGGGGTCATTTAGACCCCATCATCATCTCCATACATGGAGGGAATCAGTGACCTAGGATTCTAGGTTAGAACTCAGTCTCCATTAATGGAGATCATTAATGGTGAGCTTCACCATAGGTCTCAAGCATGCATTTCCTCAAGAAAGGAAGAGAGATAAGTGAAGAACACTTACCTCAAAGAAGGATCAGTGCTTGAGCTCCAAGCTTGACCTCCACACTTTCTCCTTTCAAACACTCTCTCTCACTCTAAGGTTAGCAAGAGTGAAATAAGGGAGTTTGGGTTCCCTTTTATAGAACCCTTGGAGAGAGAGAGAGTACACCATGCAGACAAAAACTAGGTGCTATCAATCGGATGATGCACCATGTGGTAGAGAATCCAATTGGGCATAAAAATTGGTTTATGCATGGTTTTGTGAGCCCAAGCTAGTGGGGATGCTTCCTAGGTTACTTGAATCTTCTTCTCCACACTTTACCATTACTAGGTGATCCTAGTATTTGACCAGACACCATATTAAGGGTCAAATGTCAAGGTGCCAAGGGTTGGCACAGTAATACCCGACACAAAGGAAGCCCAAGCTACTGGTGAGAATTTTGGGTGTAGTTCTTACATCCTCAACCTGATCCGCTGCTAGGAGCACAGCCTAGACAACAACCAGTTAGGAGACTTTGATGCGAAGTGGTTGTTCCTTCATCATTTGAGAGTGAGCCATCACCACCTAGCAGCCATCACCACCTAGCAATAGTAGTGACCCGGCACTGGCTCAGGAAAATTTTAGCAAGGGTACTCCACTTACTCTAGGTGCAAAGGATGTGGCAGATTCGACAGATGAGAAAAGGAGTACGTCACCCATGACAGATGTTGATGTTGGCGGTGCACCAACAACGATGGTTCTTCAGACTAGGGTTCCTGAGATTTCAGAGCTGTGGGGTTTATTGGGAGATGCTTGCTCCTTTGTAACTGTATTAGAGGACTAATGGTGGGCTACTCAGACTAGTTTAGCTTCACACAAGAGATGTATGCTACAGAACATCATGGGTGTAGAGTAAAAAGTGATAGCCCTTGAGCATACTTATATTCAGTTATTTGATTTTCAGGAGGCTACTAGACAGAAGATAGCCTTCCTACGGACTGCGCTGACTATTGAGGGTTTGATAGCGCCCATTCTTGATGAGGTAGTGACCAAGGCTACAGCTAGACGTAAGAGAGATCACCGACAGTGAGTCAGATCAGTGGCTAGGGCTCAGGCCACTTATTCTGCAAATAGTCTGAGTTGTTCGGAGGATCATGGTTCTCAGCAGGTGGATTCTTAGATTTATAGATTTATTCTCTTGATATGTACTTCTTTTTTTTATATTGTTGATGGGTAAGGATTTGGCTTGTAAATAGTTACCCATCCTTGGTATGTTTATTTCTCATTTGTGTACGTATGTTGTATTTCAGTCTGTATTTCTTGGTACATTATGATCTTAGTTTATTATCATATTCTGTTATCTTATTTCTGGTAGATTATTCATGGTTTCTTATCCCCCCTTATGTTTGCATTTTATTATTCCTAAATCAGCTTACTGTTTTGGTGGTGTGTGTGTGTAAATGGGATTTATAGTAGACATAGCACGTTCATGCTCTAATACCAACTTTTGTCACACTCCATTCCCAATGTATCGATATTATGGAATGTAACAGGATTTCATCATCCAGTTGGAGCAATAGAAATCCCCTTCCACGATCATGAATCACAGTATGCCAAATTACCATCCAAATTATCACACACCAGCATGTATAAATAACCACCACAATCAGAAATTTTAATAGACAGAGTATAGCAGAAGACTTAAATAAAGTCACAATAGTAGTTGATTTTCTAATGATAAAAGTTAAATAGTTCCATCCATCCCATTGTACTTCAAATAGTAAATAAAATAAATAAAATTATTCTCTAAGCTTAAATTGAACTCATGGACCACACGTCCCCATCAAATAAAATAAACTTAAAAGAAATTATTTATGTTTGTTCCATTTGTGTCTAGCCATAGACACAATCATTGCATTCGCATTCTGGACCATCGATGTCCTCATCACTAACATCCACATCTTTGAGTTCAGCAACGTTCATTCCTGCATCATCTAAAATAGTTTGTGTACACGAGGGTAAGCTCATCCATCAAGCTTAGTAGCAAAATCAAACATGCAACATACAAAATGCAAGGAATTAACAACTATGGTCTAGTATGATAACTGTAGGTGCCAACTCTGGACAACTAAAATGGAGCCTCTAGTTACATGGGTCATCCCCACTATAATGAATGAAGCCTTCCTATGAGCGAATCACCATCCCCCATGTATAGGTCAGGCATTTTGGTCCTCGACCGTAACTCATCCCAAGTTTACCCATGTGACACTTAAGGAGGTGATAATCCCTCTAGTCGACTTGCCCACCTATTCACACTATGTCAGATATGGGGAGCATTACAGCAATGTTCATACCAACCTTTATTGAACCTATGCCATTACATAACCCCTTAATGCCTAGGGGTACAATTATACGAGTAATTATTGTGCAACTCATCAAGTCTACCTAATTAATCTTATTACTGGACCGTAACGTTGCCAAGCTTTCGACCCCATCCGAGCCCCCACATAGGACATCGTGACTTGGCTAAGTTACATATGGTTAATTCAAAGAAGCTCCAGTAAGTAGTGGTGCAAGTGTCCCATACCACCCACCTTCCTCCTTACCAACTTAACCAGACATCATGAATCACCAAGACCAGTTTTACCTTTCATGGAGAGGTCATGAAGTGTTCCACAACACCCCGTTTCCAAGCCACTATGAGCATCACTGATCACACACAAGAGAATGCATATGCATAGCAAACAAAATAGTATATTGGATGTCATGTTATCAAACAAGTCATGTTATCAATCCCATAACAAGCATCATAATATCAAGTTTATATGCAAACAAGAGGGTCTAATCCCCTTACCTAAGTGGTAATAGAAAATACTATTGACGCACAACTTAAACAACCTCTTTAAGCTTCTCGTACCTCTCATAGCATCATCATAATTAAATATTAATCCTTTGTATGCTATTTGTCTATACCGTTTTCTCATCATAGCACATAATTAATTATTGGTCATTCGATATGGTCTGTTACTCAAGTCTAAGTGTATTATAGGTTTCTGTCCAAGTGTTACAACTACCGTAAAGAATGGACATTTAATTTACAGCCTGATTTCATCACACTAATACTCATAACATTAAGAAAATACAAAGTTAGACATGATTACAGGGCCCTAAGCCTTCAAAAGTAATCTAATAAGTGTTGGAGCAAGTCACTGGCCAAGCACGAGCAACCACAGCAACAAAATGGCGTACGGCACCTGGTCGTCGCCGCACCTCATTAGCTACGGGTTGTGCAGCATGCGATCATGGCCGTGCGCCTTCACGTGGCCGAATGGTGCAGACTTTACTTCTGGGGTGTTGTCCCATCCCAATCAAAGGTGCTTGTGACTTTTGGGCCTATGGATCTTTGTCTACACCACTAATTAGATACCATTTCGTTCCATACAATGTTCGAACTGCTTGATCTGACTTAGAGTCCTTCAGATCCAAGTTATAACCATTAAATTACTGGGGTTTCTAAATTTTAATCCATCTAGAGTCTTTCTTAGTCATCCATGAATAACATAGGATGCTTTGACCCATTTAGAATTAATTTTACCAATTTTCTTATTGTTCCTACGGTTCCGGATCTAATTGAGATAGATCCAATACCCGAATCAATACTTGGGTGCTTTGATTGGTAAATGTTTCATCAAGGTTCATGGTTTTATCTCATCTATTAACTCAAAGGAAAAATCAAGTCACAAGCACCATCCATGGTGTGTGAGGATCTTTTCCTAGTAACTATGGTAAATGTTTCATCAAGGTTTTATCTCATCTATTAACTCAAAGGAAAAATCAACAAAGTTAGGGAATTGTTACCTGCAATCATTTCTGTCATTGGTTCCATCGATTCCTCAGTCCAAAGGTAAGTGGAGACCCTTCCCTCTTCTCCTCTTCTTCCTCTTCTTAGATCTCTCTTCCTCCCTTTCTCCAAAATGTGTCAGACCTCTTTTCTTTATTTCTCTCTATTAGTTTTAAGAGGAGAAATGGTAGAGTATAGAGACTCTACCAACGTTGGAGATTGGTATGGGATCATTCTAAGGACTCAAGAAGGTGAGTCAAAGGATTTTCCTCTCCTCTTTCCTTTCTTAGGATCGTGCTTAGTCACTCTATTAAGATTGGATAAAGTCCAATCAAATCTATGGGTCCCATACATGGTTGGTCAGCTACCATCTTCAATCATGCACGTGTGGCTGGTAGTCCAAGCTGAACCTTTTTTCCCAATCGAACCTTCTTCTTGGTGTGGCCTGACTCACTTTACATTAGAGAGGTTCATGGTTGAGTGGTTTATTACCTCCGTTGGGCTTTGGTGGTCTAGTTCATGTTGGTCTGACTCCTTTGTGGTGGTAAGACCTGTTACAAAGCCAAAATTTCAAACTAGGACCGAAATTTTGGTTGTGGGTCTTACACCGTTGATCTATCACTGTCCATATAGGAGATGCATAGCTTCACTAAGGCTGTTGGTGCAGTTGAGCGAGTGTCCACTCTGTCACACCCCAATTCTGAACCAACCAGAATGGTGTGATGAACCATCTATAAACCAATCGTTCAACCAGGATCTCATATAGGCCGTGTCTATTTGATTAAACCAGATACAACCACAACCATAATCAGTGTAAATAAACAATAGTGGAAGTCGTTAATATAAATGAACTGAGTATCTAACAGTGATAACATTTAATTATCCAATTATCTCCAAATGACTAAAGACATAAAATAAAATTAAGTAATCTATTACATGTTCTGATAATCCAACAACTAAATTTAATCGAAAACACATGAGTTGCACTCGCATGACGAATCATGCAACTCCACCATAGCTTCCACATCCATCGCAGCAACATGTCCGTACATTGGTGCATTAATATAATCTTCCATGGTAGGACATGCATCATCAACTAAAAATATTCGACGTCGAAAGGGTGAGCACACATCATGGCTCAGTGAGCAAACAAAACAATGCAACAAACATATGCATGCATTCAATTCATATCTTTTGTCTGATTTATAGGTTTGCAATGTGTAATAGAAAGGATTGGTGGCCGCCGCACCTCTATACACGAGTGTGTGAAGCCGCCTAATGGATCAAACACCATTGCCATCCCACATGCACCCATCATGGAATAGAAATAGAGTTAAAGTACCTGGATCAAACACCGCATAACACTTCCCCTGATGCCCTACCCATACCAACACGTAAGCCCCTATTGGCGAGGGCTTATAAACTGGACTCGCAACTAACCAATCCTAATGTCAAATAGTGTATCCAAGGCCTCACCCCAGCATCTCTCAATACGTCCATAGAGATAGAGCTAAGGCCCCCTAGCAGAGTCAGAGACTACACGGTCCGAGACCACCTCCCCTAATGCCCTATGACGTAATAGTTCTGCTAAGGTAATGATGATAAGACGATGTTAGTGGACAAGACTTGAGTAGAGATAGAACTAGAGTCTAGTAACCAAGATGAACCACAATGTCACGTCCTCCCCCTGATGCTCCACTCGCATCAAGCACACTAACCATACACATACATTCATATGCCTATTCCTAGCATCATTATCATCATCATGTTATAAATAAACAGAATTAAATATGTATGAGCAGTAATAGCAGGAATATTGGATGACATGTGAAATGCACATTACAAGCATACAAGCATAGAATCATTCATGGCATTGGACTCAATAAGTAAAATAGTTTATTATTATCCAATTAATTTAGGTCTTGTTCCCTCACCTTTGGTCGATTGTTGTTCCTCTTCAAGCTTTGTAAATCACTTTTAGACTACTTGGAAACCTAATAAATTTATATATTTTAAATTAAAGTTTATTTCCAGCAATTCAGACTTCTAAAAACTGTGTGGTCACAAGGTGTGGTCACATATCATGCGACCATACATGCGACCACACCCTCCCTGAATTTTCCCCGAGCGTGTGTGGTTGCTATGTGTGGTCGCATATCATGCAACCATACATGCAACCACACCCTCCCTGAAACTTTTTCGAGGGTGTGTGGTCGCTATGTGTGGTCGCATACCATGCGACCATACATGTGTCCACACCCTCTCTGGAACTTTTTCGAGGGTGTTTGGTCAGTTATGTGTGTCTCGTGTGGTCGCATATCATGCGACCACACATGCGACCACACCCTCCCTGGAACTTCCCAAGGGTGTATGGTCGGTTATGTGTGTCTCGTGTGGTCATATATCATGCGACCACACATGCGACCACACATGTGATGGTCGACTTTTCCACTCCCAACTCAATTCCTTCATGTTTTGATTCCTTGGCTCATCATCATGATCCTTTCTACGATTGTTCTATGGCTTAAAATTCATATTTTACACAATCCATCATCCTAATAGATTCCCTCGATGGATCTCTTAGAATTTGTCCATGGTTTGATGATTGGGGTCTCACTTTGAATCACTATCTCCTCCATGATCTATTCTCGGTATTCAACTGATGTGGGGATGGTTTTATACCTTATATTTGTTAAAGATTCAGAGTTCTCTCTGAATTTCCTTTTCTTAGTCTTCCTCTTCAATTCTCTTTCTCTTCCTCCTCTTCTCTTTCTCTCTCTTTCAGTTTGAGTTCTAAAAGGATGAAAGAGGCTAAGGGATGTCCTATATATAGAGGAAAACCCTCCATATAGAGTCCTACTTAGATTAGAAAAGAACCCCCTTTGGATTAGGAAGATTTCCTAATTACAGAGTCTGTCTGACTTCATGTGGTCGTAGGTGTGGTCGTAGAACCCGTTGACCACATAGCCAAAAACTACGACCACACGTTCCAGACTTCTGTGGTCACTTTATTCTGAGGTGTGGTCGACCACACCTGTTTAGGTATGCGACCACACGCTCCTAATTATCCAATTTTGGGTTTAATTTCATACCTAGCCTCATGGTTTCTTCACACACTTGGTCCTCTTGGCCCGACCATGATAGGGAGACCTGATACAAGGTGGTAAGACCAGTTAGTATGATACAAGTCTTACACACTCTCTCCTGTGCATGGAGGTTATAAGACCTGTGCCCAAATCCCGTTACAATATGACCATTATTGGCATGTGTTGGGTCTTCTCATGTGCAATCATATCACATCGACATGATCAAAGGTAATGACGTACTCATGAGGTGACACAAAGCTGCTACCTTAAGCCACTCATTTTACTAGAGTGTTCGAAATAACACTAGAAGAGACTTTGGACCCAGACCAAGCAACTCCCAAGAGTCTGGTAGGTGCGCACCTAAACTGGCCGACCAAAAGGAGGTCTGGGTCGTAACCAAGGAGGTGCGATTAAATACCAGCCACAAGGTCCAGCCGCACCCCTCGAGTGCGAACTCGAATGGAGACAGATTGAAAGCAGGACCCATAGTTTGAATTCATTTTTCTCCCTCCATGGTCGACTGAGAGAGACTCCTTTCATGGTAGGTTGATCTCCCTTAAGTTAAGAATGGTAAGAGGAGGAGAAATATCATTCCCTTACCAATCTGGTAGCCATCCCTACCAATTTCGTGAGAAGGAGATCTTATCCCTCTCCATTATCCCATTAAATCGATCAAAACAGAAGAACGAACTTGCGAAAGAGAGTCCTGATACACGAACTAAGAGAGAAGGGACAAAGGAGAAGAAAGCAAGAGGAAGAAGGAGAGAAGGGAAGAAGCTTTCCCTTTCATTACTGCCCAGCAAAGAGGAGACGTAGAGGAGAAAGAAGAGAAAGAGATAAAGATACAAACCTCTAGATCGGTGACTCGATTGCCTAGAGCTCAAAAGGGAATTGAATCCTTCTATAAGTACCCTTTTTACTTAAGATTTGATTCGCTTAACAAGAATCTATTCAACGAGAGATTTAGTGATTTAAAAAGATGACGTCTCTCGTATTATAAAGGTGCCTCCATAATGAAATCTCTGTGACTAAAGTAAAGGAAGAGACCATGATCCATCACCCATGGCAGAGCCATGAGCATGTACACCATCGTTCATAGATTCGAATGCTGAACAGTAGTGTAAATGGTTTAACTGGTGGACAGAATGAATGCATGGATGGGAACGAATCCTAAGGAATTGAGAAAAAATTTTATGGAATGCTAGAGACCTTGGAGTGACCTTAGGAGACCCAAGCCCATGATTTTGAGGGTCAAAAATCAGATCTAGAGTCTGCAACCAGATCTGTTATTTTGGTTAATGGTCAAATCAAGATGGTACCCAAATCCTAGTGTAACCATCAAACCAGGAGCTCAAATTTCTCATTCTAGACAAGAAAAATATGTGGGACACATCGGAGAAGCTTGGTCAGCATCAGACCACATTCTGACGTGTAGCCGATGGGACGAGCCGTACAACCCAATTATTGTGACATGCGGTCAAACATCAATCGCATGCCATTCTGATGGCATATGTCGGCCAAATTAGGCTAGTGACTCTCTATATTTTATTTAGAATTTATGAAGGCCTTAGAACCCAGTTTTGACCATCCCATGATGCGAAACCCCTTGTGCATCATGTATACCTGAGGTAAGTTTTGGTTTACTCTATGAAACGACCAACCGTGCCTCATCTCTATATTTTGAGACCTTAAACCCAGCTTACAGGAGCTTGGCAACCCTTCTAGGGTGCTGGCACTATCGAATGACCACATTTTGATGTGCCATTGGTGACACTTAGCACACGCCAGATGGCTAGACAATGTGGTCTACCTCGTGCCGCACGTGATTTCGACCTCTGTTGCTGACCATCCTTGGTTAGTGGCTTACTAGAATTTTTGTAAGACTACCAATGGGTTTAGATCTCCTAAGTAAATTGGCGATAAACGTTCCTTGTGTTATTTTAAATATTAACCCTATATTTTGGTTGGGTAGCTTGTTGTTTACTATTTTAAATGACAAGTAAACCTTGGACAGAAAGTGTGGAACCTTAGGGATTAGTAACCTTACCCCTGTATGATACTAGAATCCCTAACTTTGTTATAAGAAGTCTTTCTTAGTATTAAGTCTTTTAAAAGGAAATTCTGGTTAGCGAGTGTGTTGTCTTGTAGAGAATTAATGTTCTTTTAACCTATCTCTTATGGACAACAGGCACTCGGTAAATTTTAGACATACCCTAAGGTTACGAATGATAATGAATAAAAGGAATAATAAACCCCTTGATGCTATGTCATGATAAACAAACAATGAACAATAGGCATAAATTATCAGATAAGCTATTAATGCTATGAGCACTAGAATAATGAACTTAGAAAGGAACCTGATTAATTCTATTGAATAATACATTAACCAACGTTATTGTTTATGATCTTGATCCTTAGCTATGAGGATTCATATGCATAAGCATGAAAATACTAAAATACGCCTTCTGGGCTCCTTCCATAATATACTACTACAGTCGCCTGGTTCCAAAGGCGGAGAAAGCAGAGATGCTCCACTGCTTTAGAGGGAAGGTCCTTCATCCGTGACAAACAAAGCGGAGGGAATGTGTAATTGTTGTTGCATGGAAAGAAGTCTCAAGAATCAAGAGGCTTGAGAGACCTCTAATTTGGCTTCATCCGTAATGATGCTGGAGCAGTGTAGAAAAAGGAAGTGCAGGGATGCGCACGATAGTTACCTAATCGATTTGTCAAGGAATTACTCTCTAACTGTCTGAAGGAAACTAAACCCTTGTTTGGTAGAATTAGCTATATGGAATTATGATGTGTGATGGATGTGATTGATAACATGCTCTTGTGTGGTAACATGCCATCTAATAAACTATTTGTGTAATCATGCATATGCATTCTTGTGTTTGGGATCAGTAGTGCCAGTAAGGATTGAAGGGCAGGTGGTATAGGACACCTGCTACCTTTCCACAAAAGTGACTGATCCATGTTTGATTCATGATGTCTGGTTAAGTCAGTAAGGAGGAAGGTGGGTGGTATGGGATGCTTGTCTTACTTCTTACTGATGCTGCTTTGCATTGACCATATGTGACCTAGCTGAGTCACGATGTCCTAGGTGGGAGGACAGACGGGGTCTAAAGCTTGGCGATGTTACGGTCCAGTAAAATGATTAATTAGGTGGACATGGCTAGTCGAACATAATTATCCTTATAGCTGTACCCTTAGCCATTATGGGGTTATGTAATGGCATGGGTGCAATAAAAAGGTGGTATGATCATAGTTGCGATGCTCCCCATACCCGATGTAGTATGGATGGAGGGGCGAGTTGACTAGTAGGATTAGCATCTCCTCAAATGACTAGTAGAATACAGGCTTGGGATGGGTTTTGGGTAAGTGGTTGGCATAATATGGGATCTGATGGGAGGAGACTCGTTCAGTCTAGAGACTCCATGCATGGATTGTTCTGAGCTAGCACTTATAGTTATTTACTAGACTGTAGTTGGTAGTTGCATGCATTTGTTTGTTCCGTATTTAGTTTTTTTTCTAAGCTCGGTGGTTGAGCTTACCTTGTACGCACAAATTATTTTAGATATTGTAGGTTCTTCACGTGACAGTTCGGGTTGTAGTCCTTCCCAAGGCAAATGCCTTGGCTGAACAACCAGAGGAATAACCAGTGGCACAAGGACATGTGGTATTCCCAACTGGCGGTAGCAAATTGGAGGCCCAATCTGAGGCAGGAATCGGATGATGTGCCACCCGATAAAGCCTCTAGAAAACCTTCTTAAACCCTACTGTTATGTCAGAGGTGTTAAAGCAGATGGTTTATCGAATATTTGACCATCCGATTGTATCCTCCTATTCAGTCTATTTTGACTTGTATGTAGTAATGATTAGGAAGACCGACCGTTGGGTTCCCGACTTATCTTGGGACCCGCATGGGGGCATTTAGGACATGTCTATGTAGGTTAACAAACATGTAACTAACACATTGAATTTATCTAATTAAATAGGTAAGACAACGTGGGTAGTGGACGGAGCCTTTTACCGACCGTAAAGTTCAACAGCACCTTTGGTGTCTACAAGTGAGGGGTTGGATCTGTAGAGTTTGAGCAAGTGTTGTGCTATATATTTATTGTTGTTTTCCTTTTATAACATATCATCCAATAAATTGTATATAACTATTCATGCATTTGCAATATAACAATCACTATGTATGTTAGATGTTGTATGATGGACATGTGGTGTGTGGGAGCACAATACACGGACCATGTAGTTTGGTGCTATCACCATAGTAGAGACTTGGTGATCCATCAGAGCGCTGATTTGAGGATCTCTATTGTGGTGCAACCCATGTATGGTGGTTTATGTAATGGGTGACCTCATGAATTACGTTGGGATCGTCATACTTTAGTAGAGGCATGGTAATCCGTTGGAGCGGTGAACAGGGGATCTCTGCTAGAGCATGGCTTTATTTCTACATGCACATGCCATGTTGTATGACTGTATGTTATGTATGTGACTGTGTTTGATGGGGTATATAAACGTATGGCATGTTGGAGTACAATGCATAGTCATATATCCTGGCTATCACCTTAGTGGGGGCACGATAATCCGTTGGAGCAGTGATCCGGGGATCTCTGCTCTGGTGCAGTTCTTTACTATAGTATTACTCATGCATCATGCATCAACCGTGGTTAAATGACTTGTGCTTTAGTGAAGGGTGGACGAGCTGATCATCGAGGGTTTGCTCGGGTCAGGGGTGTCATTGATTGTCGAGGTTCGTCTCAAGATCAATGATAGTTCACCCAGTAACGAGCCACTGATCATCAAGGGTTTGCTTGGGTCAGCGGTGTCATTGATTGTCTGGGTTGGTCTCGAGATCAATGACAGTTGAGCTAGGGTAAAAGCCAACCATGGACTGCATACACATTTGATTACCACTCACAGTTGCTTATTTATTTATTTTATTACATCGTTAAATTGTTGTTTAGGGTTGCATTAATACCTGACTTCTCACTGAGCTAGGATGGGAGCTCACCCCTGGATATCAAAATCTTTTTAGATTTTCTAGCAGGTACCTCTTCTGCAGCAGTTGATATGGATCCTTCGATCGATGAAGGCATTTTTCTTAGTGGGGTTCCACTAAGAGATCATGTCAAGGGCTGTACCTGTAGGGATTACATCTACGGGACCTGAGTCAGCACCTTGCCTCTATGATTTTGATGCCTATAGATAAATGCCGGTTTTATCTATCCACAGGGTTTATTTCAGATTTACTCTAGTTATTTAGCATGGGATGTATGTAATATAAATGATATTAGTAAGACGGTTTATAAGGCATAACAGATTTACAATGTTAAAGTAACACCAGTTGGCATCCTATTCCATATTATGATTCTGCTGCAACTCTTATGATTTCTCTACAATTATTATTATGAATTATTATTAATTGTTATGGTTATTGTATGTGTAGACTATGGGGTTTGCTAGTAGATCATTTTGGTTATTGATCACTAGAAGATTCGGTTTGCCACGAGGATTGACCCGGATATCACACCCGATTCCCCAGAATAGGCTATGACAGCAGAAGTTGAGGAGAAAAAAAAAGAGAGAAAATAAGTGGGTGGGATCTACTGTTGAGGTAGAATGCCACTATGGTAGCCAACCCAGCCGCATGGCACCTGGCCGAGGGCCATGGCACCAAGCAGCAGCAACAGCACAGTAGCAGCCAGCCCCACAGGCCTTACCACTAGCCAATAATAGCAGGCAACATGCCTTGCCTCAAGAAAGCAAGCCCGCAAGGCAGCAAGGTCCACAGTATGCAACAAGCCATGCTGCAAGCCAACAAGCCTACAGGCCTACAAGCAACATGCTATAGGCCTTCAAGCCAGCAGGCTCACAGGCAACATAGGCTCAAGGCCTCACGCAAGGAGCTAGGGGTGCCCCCCACCTACCTGTTCAACAAATTGCAAGGAGAGAGAGGCACCCCCCCGGTGAATATGTTATCCCAGAGTGTTTCAAATAAAAAAAACAAGTTACAGACGCCATTTCCTAGTTTGTTCAAGGGTAGTTTGGTCAGTCAGAAAAGAGGAGATCCAAAATCAAGGGCCAAGATAAAGCCACATGGCCTAATTCCAATCTTATGGCTAAGATTGAGGCAGGCTACTGTGTTTGTCAACCGGTGCATCAAGATCCCAACCCGAGCAACGTTATTGGCCAGTTGCAAGGTAATACGGTATGCCCTGTTAAATGGAGCTAGACCATTGATTCTATGGTGCATGTGCTTCATGTAATGACAGATCAGATTCTGATCAAAGGAACAATAGCTGCTTTGAGAATCGACTGACGCGATGATGCAGATCGAATGGCTGAGAATGTCACACCCCAATTCCAGCTGAACCAGAAATGTGAGTGAATCGTAACTGAACCAATGGTTCACACCAGGATCTCAATAAGATCGTATCCACTTATACCAAACATTGCACATAACCACAGTTAGAATATAATAAAATACAGTGGAAGTCTTAAATAAAATGAACTGAGTGATCTATCGATAAATTTAAATAAATATCCAATTATTCAAATACCGAAACATAATTAAATATCTTTACATCAATTGTATTTCCATCTGAAAATAATAAAAATAAATTAAATCAAATCCTAAAGGTACACGCAGAAAGGGCACTCGCATAAAGCGTCAGGCTTGTCCTCTCCTACTTGCGCGTCCAAAGCAGCCACGCCTCCGTACACTGGAGCGTTCATGTAATCCTCCACAGTATATAACCTGCAACAACATCTAAAAATAGTGTGTACATAAGGGTGAGCTCACAACTTAGCTCAGTAAGACAATCAGACAATGCAACAAATATATGCATAAGTAACATTCACATCATGGTCTGGTTTTAGTTTGCAATGTGCTATAGAAAGGATTGGCGGCCACCGCACCTCTATACACGAGTATGTGAAGCCGCCCAATGGATCAAACACCACTATCGTCCCACATGCACCCACCATGGAATAGAGATAGAGCTAAGGCGTCCGGATCAAACACCTCCAACACCTCCCCTGATACTCTACCCATACCAACACGTAAGCCCCTATTGGCGAGGGCTTGCAAACTGGGGTCGCAACTAACCAATCCTATATGTCATCATAGTAGGCCATGTCCCAGCGCAGCTCCCTATGGCATAGAGATAGAGCTAGAGTCTAGTGGCCAAGCCGGAGACAATAGTACCACTTCCTCCCCCTAATACCCTACCCGCATCAAGCATGCTAAGACAGAACGATACAAAAGGTGCTAGTGTGAGGAATGATCCTAGGCCCCCAATCCTTCCCATTCCACACACCAACGAAGACAATCACATGCCTAATAGTCACAACCTAGCATAGCAAGTATGCATGAACAATAATAATCTGAAAGAAAAGGATGACATGCGATAATACACAAACATCAATCCACAGATCCATAATTATTAACAACTGTTTACTGTTATTAAATTATTATGGTTTAGGTCCGATTCCCTTACCTGATGCTTATTTGATAGCTTGTTCTGCGTCACAGTATCCAAACTTGCTATCACAGGGTCTTACACAGTGTTAGGGTTGTATTAGAATAATTTTCTTAGGGTTTACGTTGTTCGGAAAACCAACTAAGTCAAAAATACTCCTCACAGAGTATACTGGTCGCAATAGCGATCACGGCACTGTGGGAAAAGGTGCAACTAGTATGGTCCATCGGTTCCATAGACCAGTCCCCGGGAGGTACCGGTCGCATATGGTGCGACCGGTTTGGTCGACCTGTATGTCTCCGAAAGACCATACGCTTGGTTCTCGCCTTCCGTCGGTCACCCCTTATTGATCCTAGGGTTTCTCCTACACATCCTAGGTCTGAGCATTGAGTTAGAGTTGTTTCCAACTCCATTCAAGTCCTAGCCTCGATGATCTTCGACTTAGAACTTGAATCTAGGGTTTACCGACTAGATTAGGGTTTGTCGGCAAAATAGGGTTTATATCAATACCTGCTTTGCATGGTATTGATCCAATCATAACTAACCATCATAGAATACTTAATGTAGAGGAAGGTTTAAGAACTTATGAATTAAGCCCTGTTCCACTGGATCCCCTACAGTTTCTAATATATACTCTTCATCATTCTCTATTGAGCTTGAGGCTGCAGCATAAAATGCAGCATTTGTACTTGGTCCTGCCTCAGGTTTCAATGCCCACATTTTGCTTAAGGCATCGGCCACAACATTTGCCTTACCCGGATGGTATTGGATGTCACAATCATAATCTTTTAATAATTCCAGCCATCTCCTCTGTCTCATATTCAGGTCCTTCTGAGTGAAAAGGTAAGATAAGCTCTTGTGATCCGATTTAATCTGAAACATTTCACCGTAAAGGTAGTGTCTCCAAGTTTTGATTGCATGAATAACTGCTGCTAATTCCAGATGATGCGTAGGATAGTTCTTCTCATGCTCTTTCAACTGTCTTGATGCGTAAGCAATCACCTGTTCTCCTTGCATTAACACACATCCAAGACCTAACCCTGAGGCATCCATATATAAGGTGAACGACAAGCCTGGTGCTGGGATGGTCAAGATAGGTGCAGAGACTAGTCTTGACTTCAAAGTCTGGAAGCACTTCTCACACTCATCCGTCCATATGAACTTTTCCCTTTTCTTGGTTAGTTTGGTAAGTAGAACAGCGATCCTTGAGTAGTCTTCCATAAATCTTCTATAGTAACCAGCCAATCCAAGGAAACTACGAATCTCCGCAACTGATTTCGGTGCATCCCATCCTACTATAGCTGCGATCTTACTGGGATCTATGTTGATACCGTCTATAGATACTACGTGACCCAAGAAAGCCACTTTTTTCAGCCAAAATTCATACTTCTTGAACTTGGCGTAAAGCTTCTCTCTTCTCAGCCGTTGTAGGGCTGCTCTCCAATGTGTTGCATGAGTCTCCCTGTCTTGTGAGTAGACCAATATGTCGTCAATGAATATGATGACCAAACTGTCCAACATGTCATGAAACACTCGGTTCATCAGTTCCATGAATGACACTGGAGCATTAGTCAACCCGAATGACATTACAAGGAACTCATAATGTCCATACCTTGTCCTGAAAGCAGTCTTCGGAATATTTGCGGCCTTGATTTTCAATTGGTGATACCCTGATCTAAGATCAATCTTCAAGAAAACCTTTGCACCCTGCAACTGATCGAACAGATCATCGATCCTAGGCAAAGGATATCGGTTCTTGATGGTTAACTTGTTCAGCTCTCGGTAGTCGATACATAACCGTACACTACCGTCTTTCTTCTTAACGACCAATACAGGAGCTCCCCATGGTGATATGCTTGGTCATATGAAACCCTTATCTAGTAGTTCTTGTAATTGGGTCTTCAACTCCTTTAATTCGGTAGGGGCCATCCTATACGGTGCCTTAGACACCGGCGCCGACCCTGGCATAAGGTCTATCACGAACTCTGTAGCCCTATCTGGAGGTAGACCTGGGAGATCTTCTGGAAATACATCTGGAAACTCTCGTATGACATCTAGATCTTCCATCTTTGGCACCTCAGCAGTTATGTCGACCACAGACACTAAGTACCCCACTCCTCCCTTCTCTAAGCATCTCTTAGCTTTTAGGACGGAGAGGATTAGCTTCCGCTTCCTAGGTAACTTGGTCCCAGTAAAGCTAAACTCTTTTCCCTTCTCATCTTTAAGCACAAGTTTCCTTTCACCACATAATAAGCTAGCTAAATGATGGCCTAACCAATCCATTCCCAAGATGATGTCAAAGTCTACCATCTCGAGTTGAACTAGATTTTCTTCTAGGTTTTGACCCTCAATACTAACTGTACACGGCCCATAGTATTCATTCAACGCCACTTCAACTCCCAATGGAGAGCGAACTATCAAGCTTGGGTTCAAACACTTGACAGGAAATTCCATTTGCTTCCCAAAAGAAATAGAAACAAAGGAGTGCGTGGCCCCAGAGTCAAAGAGTACTCTAGCGGGTACACCAGCTATATTTACAGTCCTTGAAATTTAATTATCCCTTACTTCTACATGCTCAAACACAATAATAGTAAGCCAAATAGTAAGGGATGTAATCATACCAGTAACCACATCAGGTGATGCGGCTGCCTCCTTAGTGGTGATTGCAAATACCTTTCCTTGATGCGGCAGTTTCTTCTTAGGTAGAGTATAGGTCCTCGCATAATGACCCAATTGCTGGCAGTTGAAACATTTAACATTTGGGTTCTGTTCAGCAAACTCTGACGGTCGTGGTGCAGTAGTGTTCCATACAGGCACCACAGCGGACTGAGCCCTGTATGGGCGGAATGGTCTAGTATTGCCTCCACCTGAAGTCTCAGTAGCAGGCCTCTTCAGTCCCCTGTTTTGAGCAAAGAAGCTGTCTCTTTGACTGGATTCAATTACCTTGGCAATCTACACAGCCTCATTATATATCTTCTTTTCCAAACCCAAAATGTGCTCTCGGATACTTCCTCGCAATCCCATGGTGAACCTACGGGTCTTGGTTTCTTCTTCTTACATGCTTGCCGGAGCGAAGAAGAACAGCTCTTCATATCTCTGTTGGTAAGCATCAACCGTCAACTGGGATTGTTGTAGGTTCAAGAATTCTTTCTCCATTTGATCACGGAAGCTCTTCGGAAAGTACTTATCAAAGAAGGCTCCCTTAAATATTGCCCAATCAATCTAAGTGTCCTTTACCTCTATGTATGACCGGGTAGAATTCCACCAGGCATTTGCATCTTCCTTAAGCATGTGCGTAGCAAACAGCACCTTCTCATCTTCCGTACAAGTCATCAAACGAAAGTTCTTCTCTATTTCAGCAACCCACTGTGGAGGCCACAGTGGTTTCCCTGGTTTCCCTGTGAAAGTAGGGGGTTTCAATTTCAAGAACCTATCCACCGCTCGGCTTAGGTAATTTTGCCCTTGTGCATTCATTCCGTACCATGGTGGTGGGTACGGATAGATTCCTTAATAGACAGATGATGATGGAAATTGGTGTGGTGGTTATAGATTTTGTCCTTGGCCCATCGGCCCAGTACTACCATCCATTGGCAGTGTGGTGTTATTTCTTCCAGATTCAGGCGTACCTTCTGTAGGAATATATCCCGGTGGCCTGAACATCTTCAGCATCTCGTTCAGGAATGTTTTCTACTGAGCTTCCATCTGAAAAACCAGATTCGTCACAATTGTTTCAGAGTTTGTGTGAGGGGGTCCTGGCAAATTTGTTGGTGCTCTGGGACTCTGCCTTTCTTCACCATTTGGGTTCACATTTTTCTCATCAACAGTTCCTGTTTCCACGTTATCCTCATCTTCGCGAACCCTGGAGTAGTGATGCCTTCGTGAGCCTCTACGACCGTTTTCGCCTACCATCTCATATTAGTTTTTCTTGCTTGGATCTGAGAAGAAGACCTAACACATGAGGTATAATCGAATGGTTATACTAGTGTTAGTCTTTAACAAGTGCAAGGCGAAACTCGTAAGGAAACTTAAATCGAAATTTTACAAATTTTTCCCAAAATTTTCTGGGTTTCCATTAGTTGTCCAGTCGCAACATACCGGTCGCGGCACTGTATAAGGTAGTGCAACCGGTATGTCCAGGCGGACAAACTTCTCGGATTCCCAAGGGGTACCGGTCACAACCTTGTGGGAAATGGAGCGACCGGTATAGTCGACCGGTCAAAATTTTTTCCTGACCGAGGGGTACCGGTCAAATTTACCAGGGGGTACCGGTCGACCGGTATGGACAAAATCGTCGACTGGTATCCCCAGAATCCTCTTTAAAATTGTGAAAAGTGAGATTTTTCTCACTTTTCCTTTCTTCTTCCTCTCCAGTGGCGATTCCTCTCTAGCTCTGTGAGTTGCTACAGTCTGACCGGTGGTCTTAGAAGCTATTTTCTTCCAATCAAGACCTAGAACATCACCTCCAAGTAAGTTCCTTCCTTCCAATTATCATTTTTACATCGTTTCTTCATGGTTTCATACCCAAAAACTAGGTTTTTCTTAGTTTGGAAGATTCTAACAATAGGAACTCTTTTTCTTCGGCTTAGAAAGGGTTTAGGGGCCTCTAGGAGCAAAATCCCTTAACCATTTTGAGGTTCCACCGAAAGGTTTCAAAAAAAATCTAATTTTTTTTTTTAGGTTTTTAACCTAGATTTTGTTAAAAATCAAATTTTTTTCTTGAAAATTTCTAAATTTCTTGTTTGTTTAATGGATTTTTGGTTTCCATGAAGTGTTTGAGGGTTACGTAAGTCCTCTTCCCCAGGTTTTGGGTGAGTTCGAGGCTTTTGCTTAAATTACTGTCGTTATGCTGCCAAAATTTTGAAAATTTCTAACCCATTTCTTTTTGTTTTATCTTTGTTTTATAGCTCATCATGTCTCAACGCAGAGGTGTGGGTAAACGTTCATTTGGTCTTGGCATGAATCATCCACATCCTCCTGTTCCATAGCACAATGAGCGGTGGTTTCGTTCTGAAGCGGCGCAAGCCCATTTTCCTTGGTTTGACGAGAAGAATATTGAGTCAGGGCGACGGGTGAACCTGGAGCAGCTGCAGCGGTTTGATGTGGAAGCAACTTTTGGTAGACTTGGGTGGTTGCCCATTATTACGTATACTGTGACCACCCACCCTAACCTAGTCAAACATTTCTAACCCAACTTGGAGATAGAGGAAAATGCCAATGACTTCAGTCAAGGTAGGGAACTCTGCTTTACCAGTTTCGTCAAGGGCATCCCCATCTCCTTCAACACTCACCAGCTTGTCGATCTCCTAGGGATTCCCAATGATGGTGACTTGGTCTACTATGCCCCTAAGATGAAGGGCTTTCTCAGTATGGATCTACGCCAGGAGATTTCGGAGCAGCTACTTAACCCTGGAGCACCTATGAAGGCCGCTAACTTGAGTCCTGTTCCCCGGGTATATTGTCGCATCATCCAGCACAATATCGTGCCTCAGAGCAGCCATTACAGTGAGTTGTCTCAGCTCACTCAGTATTTGACCTATTGTGTTTGCACTGGAGAGCGGGTCTGTCTCCCCTACATCATTATCAGGACCATGCATCAGGCTACTCTGTCCGATCAGGCCAGTAACCTTCCATATGGTCGACTCATCACCACTCTTCTGTAGCGATTACAAGTGGACATGAGGGTGAGACTGCCGTTGAGGACACTATGACCTTGGACATTAACAGGGATGCCATTCTCCAGATGCAGATGGACAACCTGCCGATCAGCGATGAGGAGTTAGAGGCTCATCCTCGTCCACTAAGGAGGGTAGCAGCCGCGGCAGTAGCAACAGTAGCAACCAATGCGGCTCATGCAGCAGAGGCAGGGGGTGATGATGAGGGTGACGATGATCAGATGGAGGATGTTCCAGCACCAGCACCACAGCCCACGCATGCAGTGGGACCATCTCAGCCTCCTCCCGATACTGTGATGGGTATGTTCACGGAGATCCGAGATGCCCAGCGGGAGATGAGCCGTGACCTAGGGCGCCTTACTCGCAGCCTCAGAGTCATTCAGGAGTAGGTGCACTGGCTCAGGGTAGCCTACGAGCGTGATTATGACATTGCTGACCCCATTCCTCCTATGCCCCCAACCCCATGATAGACCTCTTATTTTCCTCTCTTTTACAGCAGGGTTTATATAACAGGGTAACTGTCCAGCTTGTGGACTGTACCCTGTAGCACAATTAACTTATCATTCTTTGGATGTTTATGATTATTTTTGCTCTTGATACAGTTTTCTTTTCAATTTAGTGGAAGTTTATGATTTTTCTCACCTGTCATTCAGGTTCCTATCTAGAGCATGACTGTTTATTAATTTCACCTTCAGTATAGTACATATGCTCTTTCGTATTTAGTCTCAGGCATCAAACAAGTGCTTAAGCTGGATTTTTATTAAAGCTTTTAATTTTTCCTATCTCAATTCATCGACTTAGTTAAGTGCAAATATGGTCTGTTAGACAGAGCCTAAGAGCTCTGATACCAAGTTGTCACACCCCAATTCTGGCTGAACCAGAAGCGTGAGTGAACCATCACTGAACCAATGGTTTACACCAGGATCTCAATAAGACCCTGTGCACTCATACAAACCATTGCACATAACCACAATCAGAATATAATAAAATATAGCGGAAGTCTTAAATAAAATGAACTGAGTGATCTATTGATAAATTTAAATAAATATCCAATTATTCAAATATCGAAACTTAATTAAATATCTTTACATCAACTGTATTTCCATCTGAAAATAATAAAAATAAATTAAATCAAATCCTAAAGGTACATGTAGAAAGGGCACTCGCATGAAGCGTCATGCTCGTCCTCTCTTGCTTGCACGTCCAAAGCAGCCACGCCTCCGTACACTGGAGCGTTCATGTAATCTTTCACAGTATAACCTGCATCAACATCTAAAAATAGTGTGTACATAAGGGTGAGCTCACAACATAGTTCAGTAAGACAATCAGACAATGCAACAAACATATGCATAAGTAACATTCACATCATGGTCTGGTTTTAGTTTGCAATGTGCTATAGAAAGGATTGGCAGCCACCACACTTCTATACATGAGTGTGTGAAGTCGCCCAATGGATCAAACACCACTGTCGTCCCACATACACCCACCATCGAATAGAGATAGAGCTAAGGCATCTGGATCAAACACCACCAACACCTCCCCTGATACTCTACCCATACCAACACGTAAGCCCCTATTGGCGAGGGCTTGCAAACTGGGCTCGCAACTAACCAATCCTATATGTCATCACAGTAGGTCCTGTCCCAGCACAGCTCCCTATGGCATAGAGATAGAGCTAGAGTCTAGTGGCCAAGCCGGAGACCACAGTGCCACTTCCTCCCCCTGATACCCTACCCGCACCAAGCATGCTAAGATAGAATGATACGAAAGGTGCTAGTGTGAGGAATGATCCCAGACCTCCAGTCCTTTCCATTCCACACACCAACGAAAATAATCACATGCTTAACAGTCACAACCTAGCATAGCAAGTATTCATGAACAATAATAATAACTGAAAGTAAAGGATAACATGTGATAATGCACAAACATCATTCCACAGAACCATAATTATTAACAACGGTTTACTGTTATTAAATTATTAAGGTTTAGGTCTGATTCCCTTACCTGACGCTTGTTTGATAGCTTGCTCTATGTCACAGTATCCAAACTTGCTATCACAAGGTCTTGCACAATGTTAGGGTTGTATTAAAATAGTTTTCTTAGGGTTTACGTTGGTCAAAAAACCAACTGGGTCAAAAATACTCCTCACAAAGTATATCGATCATAGTACCAATCGCGGCACTGTGGGGAAAGGTGCGACCGGTATGGTCGACCAGTTCCCACAGACCAGTCCCCGGGAGGTACCGGTCGCAGTACCGGTCGCATATGGTGCAACTGATATGGTCGACCGGTATGTCTCCGGTCGACCGTACACTTGGTTCTCACCTTCGATCGGTCACCCACTATTGATCCTAGGGTTTCTCCTACACATCCTAGGTCTGAGCATTGAGTTAGAGTTGTTTCCAACTCCATTCAAGTCCTAGCCTCGATGATCTTCGACTTAGAACTTGAATCTAGGGTTTACCAACTAGATTAGGGTTTGTCGACAAAATAGGGTTTAGATCAATACCTACTTTGCATGGTATTGATCCAATCATAACTAACCATCCTAGAATACTTAATGTAGAGGAAGGTTTAAGCACTTACCGTTGACTTGAGGTAATGTGTTCTTCGTCGAACACCAATGGTGGCTCTTCCCTCTCCTTCCTAGCTTCTTCTCCTTCTTCAGCCTCTTTCTCCTCTCTAGGGCTTGTGAGAATCAATGGAAGATGTTTTAGGAAGTTTAAGGGTCCTTATATAGGTTAGGATTAGGTTTAGGAAGCCTCCTAACATTAGGAAAGTACTTCGGTTTGAAATTTGGAAAGTGGAACCCACAGAGATCCTTTTTCGGATCCAAGTCTGTGCAGGCCATATCGGTCAACCATCGACCGGTATGAGGTTTCACATACTTGAATTGGTCCGATTGGTCCGATTTCATACCTGGTTGTCATCCGCTCATCCCGTCTGGTCTAGTAATGATTGGAAGACCTGTTACGACATGAAACAAAGTTTAGATCGGGTTCAGGGAGTGCGGGTTGTAAGACCTGTATCGAACTAACCCGGTCTTACCACCTTGAACCAGATCTACCCATCATGGTCGAGCCAAATGGATCAAGTGCGTGAGGGAGATCGTGATCCCAGGTATTAAACTGACCCAAAAACACTAAAAATAGGGGGAGGATCGCATACCGAGCAAGGTAGGGTCAGACCCCCCCAGTATAAAAGTCTGACCCTGAGTTTTATACCAGGGGTCAAACATTTTAAGAACCATGGGTCGACGGGATCTCCGACCCCCTCATCGACCCCCAGTCTACCGACAGAAATCGTGATTTGAAAACTTTCCAAATTTCAATGGGATTCCTTCCTAATCTCAATGGGACTTATTTTGGGAGTTTCTACTCTATAAATAGGACGTCCCTAAGCCTCTTTCACTCCTTTGAGAACCCTAATTGGATTGAGAGAAAGAGAAGAGAAGGAGAAGAGAAGGAAAGTGGAAAAGAAGATCAAAGAGAATGCTTCAGAGAAACAAGCCTAATTCTTAGGTATGGATACTATCTCCATCTAATTCTATAGACCTTAGAATAGATAGAGAAGAGGGAATGATCTAGGAGAAACCCAAATCATCCACCCATGGTTAGGTTTTCATGGAAAACCATGGGGGAAATCATGAAAGCCATATAGGTGAGTGAACTACGGTTCTAGACCATAGAACATGTGTGGAATGGATTGTAGAAGCAAGTCATAGGACCCCAAACACGAAGAATGGACTATAGGGGGAAAAATTGACTAAATCCATTGGGGGTCGCACGGGGGGTCGATGGCCAATCGACCCTACCAGACCCTGATAATCGACCCCCAGTGTTCAGGAAGTCTAGACTGCGGGTGGTCGCACCCAGGGTCGATGGAACCTCCGCCCCTAGCATTGACCCCCTGTTAACAGCATGCTTTTTAAAGTCTGAATTAATTCTAATTAAATTCTATCAACTTGGTTAGATCTTCTAGAGATATAACATCAATATATAGTTGATTCTTAAAGCTTGAAAGAGGACCTACGATCAAGTAAAGGTTAGGGAACAAGACCTAAACTAATTGGCTAATAATAAACTGTTTTTATTTCTTGAGTCCAATACCATGACTGATTCTATGCGTGTATGCTTGTATGTGCATTCAATATGTCATCCAATATTCCTGCTATTACTATTCATGCATATTTAATTATAACATGATGATGATGATGATGCTACGAATAGGCATGTGAATGTATGTGTGTGGTTAGTGTATATGGTGCGGGTAGGGGATGGTATCAACCGGTACAGCCATGCCGTTTTCATGGGGTGTATATTGTGCCATGGTTCTACTTAAGTCATGTCCACTGACATCGTCATATCGCCATTACCTTAGCAGAACTATTACGTCATAGGGTATGAGGGGAGGTGGTCTTGGACCATGTAGTCTCTGACTCTACCGGGGGGCCTTAGCCCTATCTCTATGGATGTATTGAGGGATGCTGGGGTGAGGCCTTGGATACACTGATTGGCATTAGGATTGGTTAGTTGCTAGCCCAGTTTGCAAGCCCTTGCCAGCAGGGGCTTACGTATTGGTGTGGGCAACCGGTACAGCCATGCCATTTTCATGGGGTGCATATTGTCCATGGTGGGTGCATGTGGGGTCAACAGTGCCGTTTTCATTAGGTGGTTTCACACACTCGTGTATAGAGGTGTGGCGGCCACCGAACCTTTCTATAGCACATTGCCAACTTATAAACTAGACCAAAGATATAAATTGAGTGCATGCATATGTTTGTTGCATTGTTTTGTTTGCTCACTGGGCCATGATGTGTGCTCACCCTCTCGACGTCGAATATTTTTAGTTGATGATGCAGGTACTACAGTTGCAGATTTTATGAATGATCCGGTGTATGCGTGTGTTGCTGCAATGGAAGCTGAAGACCTAGAGGATGCGCATGACCCCTCATGTGACTACAACTCATGCGTATTCTATTAGGATTTTATTTAAAATTATAAAGGGATGTAATTGATATTTTATTTATTTATGTCTCAGTTGATACAACAATAACTTGATAGTTTAGTTATGATTATTACATTTAGAGTTCTCGGTTCATTTACTATAAAACTTCTGCTATTGTGTATTTATTCTGATTATGATTGTGGATGTGCATGGTTTTATTTTTAATGGAAACCGCCTATTAGAGATCCTGGTTGAACCGTTGGCTTATAGCGGTTCATCACACCGTTCTGAATGGTGCATAATTGGGGTGTGAAAACTTGGTATCAGAGCATCTCAGGTTTTATCTGTGAAACCGTATACTTCCACAAAAGGTCGTGAACTGAGATAGGATAAAAATTAAAAAGATGTAATGATAACACACCATAAGCACCTGTGTTGTTTGAGACTAAACTGAAAGAAAATAATGCTTCTATTAAATGAGAAACAAATTTATATATAACCAAAAGGAAGAACAAATGTTTATATATATATATATATATATATGATTAAAGCATAGTACAGTCCACAGTCCGGACAGTTACTCTGAAGTACAAAAATAAAAATAAAAGAAGTACATCAAGAAGCTGGAGGTGATGGGGGAGGCGGTGCCTCACGGTCTCTATCATAGTCCTCAGCGTAGACTCTGGTCAACCAAGCTATCTGAGTCTGGGTCGTCTGGAGACTAGCTGTGAGATCAGCCACCCGCTGGTCAGTCACACGCTGAGCATCCCTCAGCTCTTTCATCCGCTGATCCGATACGTGCTGAGCAACCAGAAGCTCTCCCACCTGCTGATCGAATGCGCTGAGCCTCTAGAAGCTCTCCCATCCTCAGGTCAGACATACGCTAAGCCTCTCGTATCTCATGCAATATCCTCATCATGTCATCAGATGGAGAATACGAAAGACCAGCTGCATACGAAGGACCAGCTAAAGAAGATGGACCAGCTCCAGTAGCATGAGTAGGTGATGGAGGTATGGCATCTACATCCATGTATAGTCGGTCGTCATCATCCCCCTGAACCCCTACTCCAACGGCTGCTGCTGCTGCTGCCTCAGCGGCAACCATCTCCACTCGAGTGCTAGGGCGCACCATCTCGTTCCTCTCCTCATCACTGACTTGGGCATCCCGCATGCCCATCTTGCAAATAGCCTACCAATCTAGAGGCGATGAGAAGGATTTCTCCTGATTCTTCTCATCCACTAAGTCAACCCCCAGGCGGGTAAGCAAGGTAGTGATCATGCGTCCATAAGGAAGGTTGCCAGTGTGACTGGGCAACGTGGCACTGATCATCGTACGCATGATGATGTAGGGAAGGCAAACGGGCTGCCTAGTGCATATACAGTATAATAGATACTGGGTCAACTGGGAGACCCTCTCATAATGACCACTCTGCGGTATCAGGTTATGCTGAATGATCTTGCAGTATACCCGTGGATCTGAGCGCAAACAACTTGCTTTCATCTGCCAGCGATCAGGTCTGATGAGCTGGCTATCGATCTCAACCCTCATCTGTAGAGAAAAGAATTGGGGCTCTCCAGAAGCATAGAACACCATGGGGCCAGCATAGGAAATGCCCAACAAGTCGGCCAGTTGCCGATAATCAAATGAAACGTTAACCCCCTTGACGTAGCTCGTGATGCGAAGCTCATCACCCCTCTCCACATCATTGTAATCTCCCACCACTTGGAGATTATAGTAGAACTGGCGTACCAAGTCAGGATGGGTACACGCGTCATAAGTGATGACAGGGAGCCATCCCATATCACTAAAGGCTCTCTCCACATTAAACAAGGCTATGCTAGCCAAGTCCACTTTGCGGCCGCCCTCTACCTTCTTGCGAGCGTAGTGGGCATACTGCGCCTCAGCTTTATTGGAACGGAAGCGAAGACGGTCACGAACTTTGGGTACCTTGGTACGAGCCATAGTATCTGCAAATAGAATGAAAATCAAATAATGGGTTAATAGAGAGGAAAAACCCGAGAGTTCGACATAATAACGATGTAAATTGGGCAAAAGCCTCACTTTTCACCCATACGCGTGGGCAGGAGGACTTACATAGATCCTAAATTATCTTGTGAGACTCAAACAATCAGAAATTTCAACTAATTAGATTGAATTGCAAAAAATTTTAGGAAATTCAAAATTTTGACAAAATTAGGGAAAAAAAGTGAAAATTTTGAGTTCTCGATAACCAACTGATGAAACTCAAATATTTTTTAGGGCTTTCATTCCTCGAGTCACCAACAACAAAAGCCCCTAATAAAAATCAAAATTTTACAGTTGGAAAAAGTTTAATTTGAAAAATACGAGATAAACGAGTAAAAACCTAGGTAAAGAAACCTAAAAACATGAAAAGGTAGAAGAAATACCTGTAGTGGAGGTGTAGACGACGAAAAAAAGATTGAAAACCACCAACAGGTGGGAGTTGTCACTGTAGCAACTCAGAGGGACAAGCTGAGTTGAAGCGGAGAAGAAAGAATGAGAAATGGACTTTGAATCGGACATAAAAATCAGATTTTTAGTCTGGGGTCAGAAAATTCGATTAAAACAATCGCCCCCGCATCGACCCTCGGCTCTCGGGAACCTGATAGAGAACCAGGGGTCGCACCCTGGGTCGAACATCCTCCGACCCCCCCATCGACCCCCGGCTCTCGGGAAGAATGGGTGATTTCCCAGGGTCAAATACTGAGGGTCGGACACCCATCGACCCCCACCATCGACCCTACAGTGAAAACATAGCATTTTCGACAGAATGATCTGAAAATTTTGAAATTTGAAATGTTTAGTAGTTTTAAAATATGAGAAAGAAGTATTTAATAATTGTCTCTCATGTTCAATGATTTCAGGTAATCCCACTATCAGATTAATTAATGGCGGGATGCAGAGCAACCAGACAGAGCCGTAACTCTATCCCACCACCACCACCTGTGGGGGAAGATAACCAGACACACCCAGAAACACAGGAGAACATGAACACGGCACCGTCCGTCATAAATGGGTAGGTAAATCCTACCAATCTGCCAGCTCCACCTATAGACTTGGCCACAGTCATAATGAACTTGCCCCAACAGCTGCAACAGATGCAACAGGCACAAGCTACTATCCAAGCTTCCATAGGCATAACTCTTCCAACTGCACAAACACCTCCAATGCCAGCTGACAGGCAAGCACAGCACCAGGGGGAAGTAACACAGTACCCCACGCACCTCAGACTCCTATCATGCAGGCTCAAGTACCAAATCCTGAAATAGCTCAAGGTAGATATCACTACCAATCACCTATGTATGGAGCATATGTCCTGCAGCCACTAGACCACTCCAAACTGGTGGAGCGTTTTCTAAAACTAAAGCCCAAAGAATTTAATGGCAAGCTAGCAAATCCTTTATGGCCGGCACACTGGGTTGACGAAATGGAAAGAAACTTTATGATGATGACACTAAATGAAGAGGAAAAAGTGTTGTGTGCCACCTTTATGCTGAAAGGAGATGCACACCATTGGTGGAGGTCTACCAGGACGTATTTACTTACAAAGCACGCCCAACTGACTTGGGATATTTATAAGGAGGCATTCTTTGAGAAGTACTTTCCAAGTTTCAGAGATTTTATGGAAAGAGAGTTCCTGAGTTTATATCAGGGACAGATGACCGTGGATGCGTACCAACAGCGTTATGAAGAGCTGTTCTTCTTTGCACCCACTAGTATGCAAGAAGAAAACACAAAGACCCAAAGGTTTGTCATGGGACTTAGGGGAAGCATCCGCGAGCACGTTCTGGGACATGAAAAGAAAATTTATAATGAAGCGGCACAAATTGCTCGAGTTATAGAATCGAGCCAGAAGGAGAGTTATTTCATGCAAAACAGAGGTATCAAAAGGCCAGTTGGAAATTCTTATAATAGAGGGAATAACAAGACATTCAAACCCTTCCGTGCTCAAGGCTTTACCACTGCAACCAAGACTATTCCCGTAGTTCAACAGCAACAGAAGCCAATAACTGAAGGGATAAGATGTTTTAACTGCAACCAAGTGGGACATATAGCAAGGGAATGTCCTAAGCCCAAGAAGCATCTACATCAAGGACGAGTTTACGCGGTTACATCCGAGGATGCTGCCACATCGCCTGATGTGGTTACAGGTATGACTTACATTTTTTTGTAGTTGTATTACATTGTATGAGCATGTAGACTAAGTTAAAATAAATCACAGGTATCGTACCTATAAATGGTATACCCACCAGAGTACTCTTTGACTCAGGAGCTACTCATTCTTTTATATCTGTGTCATTTGGAAAGAAGTTGAATTTACCCATTAAATCCTTAGACTACAAACTGCTTGTACGATCACCTATGGGATTAGAAGTGGAGTTAGAAAAAGGTTATGGACCATGTCCAGTTCTTATTAATGAAAAGACTTTGGATGCAACCTTGATCCAACTTAAGATGGCAGACTTTAACGTCATCTTGGGAATGGACTGGTTAGCTCGGCATTCTGCAAATCTATTGTGTGCCAAAAAGAAGCTGACATTTAGAGACAAAGAAGGAGCAGAGTTCAGTTTTTGGGGAACCAAACTTCCCCGTAAACGAAAGCTCATACTCTTGGCGCTAAAGGCTAAGAAGTGCCTTGAGAAAGGAGCAGTCGGGTATTTAGTATCTGTGGTCGACCTTACCAAGGAAGCACCACGAATGGAAGATATTGATGTCGTGCGAGACTATCCGGATGTATTTCCTGAAGAATTACCAGGATTACCACCCGACCGATCTAAAGAGTTTGTTATAGATCTTATACCTGGAGCCGCACCAGTATCGAAAGCACCTTATAGAATGGCTCCTACTGAACTGAAGGAATTGAAAGTATAACTACAAGAACTGCTGGACAAGGGTTACATTCGCCCTAGTATATCACCATGGGGAGTGCCAGTATTATTCGTGAAGAAGAAGGACGGTAGCGTTCGCTTGTGTATAGACTACCGAGAACTGGATAAACTGACAATCAAGAATCGGTATCCATTGCCTCAGATTGATGACCTGTTTGATAAGTTGCAAGGTGCCAAAGTGTTCTCCAGGATCGATCTTCGATCAGGCTACCATCAGTTGAAGATTAAGGATGGTGATATTCCCAAGACAGCATTCAGGACCAGATATGGACATTATAAATTTTTGATCATGTCTTTCGGATTGACGAACGCACCAGCAACCTTTATGGAACTTATGAATCGGGTATTCCACGATATGTTGGATACGTCGATTATATTGTATTCATCGATGATATATTGGTCTACTCCAAAGACGAGGAAACTCATATTAAGAATCTAAATGCCGCTCTATAGTGACTACGGAAGGAAAAGCTCTATGCTAAATTTTCAAAGTGTGAGTTTTGGCTAAAGGAAATTGCATTTCTAGGCCATGTAGTATCCGCTGAAGGAATTAAAGTGGATCCCAGCAAGATCAAGGCTATTGTAAAGTGGGAAGCACCGAAGAGCGTTAGGGAAATTAGAAGTTTTCTGGGTCTAGCTGGGTATTATCGACGATTTGTGGAAGACTATTCCCGAATTGCCGTACCTCTTACCAGTTTGACTAAGAAGGGCGAAAAGTATGTTTGGACGGATAAATGCGAGGAGAGTTTCCAAACCTTGAAGGCTAGATTGATATCAGCTCCAATCTTGACCATCCCGATTCCAGGACAACCATTTATCTTGTACACCGATGTGTCAGTACTGGGATTAGGATGTGTACTTATGCAAGGAGAACAAGTAATTGCATATGCCTCAAGACAACTGAAGACACATGAAAAGAACTACCCCACTCATGATTTGGAACTAGCAGCAGTAGTACATGCTGTCAAAATATGGAGACATTATCTGTACGGGAAGAAGTTTCAGATTAAACCAGACCATAAAAGTCTTACTCACCTATTTAATCAGAAGGAGCTGAATATGAGACAAAGAAGATGGCTAGAACTATTGAAAGACTACGATTGTGATATCCAGTATCATCCAGAGAAAGCTAATGTAGTAGCCGATGCGTTGAGCAGAAAGGCTATGATAAAATCTCGAGGAGAGGTTAGCACAACTGCCACAATGTGTACTACCAGAAAGGTATTCAAACACGGTAATGAGCAGTTTGTGATAGATGCACCATATGGATCAGCCAATCAAGGGTTTATTCATCGATTTTCAAATATGTTCGTCGCATTGAAGATTATACCGGATATAGTCGATGAAGTGAAGATAGCTATCAAATCAGACCCTTACCTAAGAATGGTACAAGAAGACATCGAAAAAGGTAGAACTAACCCTGAGTTCACTTTGGACGAAGAAAAGGTACTGAAGTACAAAGGAAGAATATGTGTACCCGAAACAGGAAGCTTGGACATTAGACACCGATTGATGAAAGAAGCCCATACCACCATCTATTCGATACATCCTGGAAGTACAAAAATGTATCATGATCTAAAGAAACTATATTGGTGGAGAGGAATGAAAGCAGATGTAGCTAAGTTCGTGTTTCAATGCCTAAATTGTCAGAAGGTAAAGGCTGAACGACAAAGACCGGCAGGACTGTTACAGCCATTACCGGAACCAGCATGGAAATGGGACTGCATTACTATGGACTTCGTCACAAGATTACCATTGACTCCTCGAGTAGTTGACGCAGTTTGGGTGATTGTAGACCGCCTGACAAAAACAGCTCGCTTTATACCTATACGACCTCAGTATACACTGGAGAGGTTAGCTAAGCTGTATGTGGATAACTTTGTGCAATTACACGGTGTACCTGAAAGCATTATGTCAGATAGAGATCCACGATTTACTACAAAGTTTTGGGAAGGATTGCAAAAGGCTATGGGTACAACATTGAAGTTTGATACTGCATTTCATCCACAGACAGATGGACAGTCAAAGCGTACAATTCAGATTCTAGAAGATATGCTTCGAGCATGTGTAATTGATATTAAAGGAACATGGGATGAAAAGTAATCACTGATTGAGTTCGCTTATAATAATAGCTATCAGGCTACTATACAGATGTCACCCTACGAAGCACTGTATGGCAGAAAGTGTCAAACTCCTTTGTTTTAGAATGAAGTTGGAGAACGTAGTATTGTTGGACCGGAATTTGTTGAAGAGACTTATCGAGTGGTCGACATTATCAAAGAAAGAGTGAGAACAGCTCAGAATCGTCAGAAGCAATATGCCGATACTCGACGCCGAGACCTTGACTTCGTCGTTGTAAGACCCATATCAAACTAACCCGATCTTATCACCTTGAACCAGGTTTACCCATCATGGTTGAGTCAAATGGACCAAGGGCGTGAAGGAGATCGTGATCCCAGGTATCAAATCGACCCAAAAATACTTAAATTAGGGGAAGGGTCGCATACCCAGCAAGGGAGGGTCGGACCCCCCCATGACAGAAAGTCAGACCCTCTGTTTTACAGGGAGGGTCAGACACTTTAGGAAACCTAGGGTCGACGGGATCATCGACCCTCCCATTGACCCTCAGTTGCCGCTGAAACTGAAATTAGAAAATTTCCATAATTTTGATTAGGAGTCTTTCCTAATCTCAAAGGGACTTATTTTAAGATGTTTCTACTCTATTTAAAGGATGTCCCTAAGCCACTTTCACTCCTTTTACAACCCTAATTGAATTGAGAGAAAGAGAAGAGAAGGAAGAGAAGAAGAAGAGAAACAAGGAAGAGAAGTAAGCAAAAAGGAGAAGAGTTGCAGAGAAGGAGTATTCTTCTCAGGTATGGATACTAACTCCATGAGTTTCTACAGGCCTTAGGTTAGATAAGGATGAGAGTGTGATCTCGGAGACACCCAAACCATCAACCCATGGTTAGGTTTTCATGGAAAACCATTGGAGAATACATGAAAGCTATATAGGTGGATGATTCATGGTTATAGACCATGGAATGTATATTGAATGGACTGTAGGAGCAAGCCATAGGACCCCAAACACGAAGAATGGATAAAAAGGAGGAAAATTGACCAAAAACCACCAAGGGTCGCACCGAGGGTCGATGACCATCCGACCCTATGTGATCCTGAGTATCGACCCTCAGGGTTCTGGAAGTCCAGATTGGGGAGGGTCGCACCAGGGGTCGGTTATAGCTCAAACCCTACCTCCGACCCTCAGTTAACAGAATGGTTTTAAAAATTAGAATAAATTCTAATTAAATTTTATCGACTTTGTTAGCTCTTCTAGCAATATAATAACATTATAAAGGTGATTCGAAAGCTTGGAAGAGTATCTATTAGCAAGCTAAGGTGAGGAAACATAACTCTAAACTAATTGATTAATAACAAACTGTTTTCTCTTTTTCTTGAGTCCAATGCTATACTTGATTCTATGCGACTATGTTTGTAATGTGCATACAACATGTCATCCAATATTTTTATTACTTGTTCATGCATATTTACTTTATTGTTTATAACATGATGATGATGATGATGATAGGAATAGGCATGTGATTGTATGTGTGTGGTTGGTGTACTTGATGCGAGCGAGTATCAGGGGAGGTGTGATGAGAACGTCAATAAACGTTATTATCTCTGACTCTACCGGGGGGCCTTAGCTCTATCTCTATGGACATTCTGAGGGATACTGGGGTGAGGCCTTGGATACACTGTTTGGCATTAGGATTGGTTAGTTGCGAGCCCAGTTTGCAAGCCCTCGCCAGCAGGGGCTTAATTTTTTTTACTTGGATTTATTATGGATATGTATTTGATATTTATTTATGTCTCAGTTGATACAGAATAATTTGCTATTTAAATATTAATATCACAGTAGATTCTCAGTTCATTTTACTATAAGACTTCCGCTATTATATATTTACTCTGATTATGAATGTGGATGTGTGGAGTTTAGATAACACGGATATAGCCTACTTGAGATCTTGGTTGAACCATTGGTTTGTTAGCGGTTCATCACACCATTCTGAATAGTGCAGAATTGGGGTGTGACAACTTGGTATCAGAGCATCTCAGGCCCTGTCCGTTGAACTAGCATACATTCAAGACAATTGTGAACTGAGATAGGATAAAAATAAAAAAAACAGTAATATTAACACACTATAAGCACAAGTGATGGTTGCGACCAAATTTAAAAGAGAAAAATGCATCTATTAAAGGGGAAACAATTTTACATACAAGGAGAGAGCAACAAACGTAAATACATAGCTAAACTAAAGCAGAGTACAGTCCACAACCCGGACAGTTACTCTGTAGTACAAAGAAAATAAATACAATCAAGAAGCTGGAGGTGAAGGAGGAGGCGGTGCCTCACGACCTCTGTCATAGTCCTCGACATAGACTTTAGTCAACCAGGCCACCTGAGTCTGAGTCGCCTGAAGACTAGCTGTGAGATCAGCCACCCGCTGATCAGCCCGGTGCTGGGCGTCTAGAAGCTCCTCCATCCTCAGATCAGATCTACGCTGAGCCTCTCTGATCTCATGCAACATCTCCATCATATCAGAAGGTGGGCATGAAGGACCAGCCGCTTAAGAAGGACCAGTCTTAGGTGCAGGACCCGCCGCAGAGGAAGTACCAGCTCCAACCGCATGCGTGGGTGAAGGCGGTGGTATCGAGTCGACATCCATATACATGCGGTCATCATCATCGACAGGATCCACATGAACTCTAGCAGTGGCAGCAGCTGCCTCAGCGTCAGCAATCTCGATTCGAGTGTAAGGGCTCACCATCTCGTTCCTCTCCTTGTCACTGACTTGGGCATCCCGCATACCCATCTTGCAGATAGTCTCCCAATCTAGAGGCGATGAAAAGGTTTTCTCCTGAATCTTCTCATCCACTAAATCAACCCCCAGGCGGGTAAGCAGAACAGTGATTATACGTCCATAGGGTAGATTGCCCCTATGACTGGGCAATGTGGCACTGATCATAGTCCGCATGATGATGTAAGGAAGGCAGACAGACTGTCTAGTGCAAATGCTGTACAAAAGATACTAGGTCAGCTGAGAAACCCTCTCGTAATTGCCACTCTACGGAATCAGATTATGCTAGATAATCTTGCAAAAGACCCGTGGAGCCGGACGCATATAGCAAGCTCTCATTTGCCAGCAATCAGGTCGTAGTAGCTGACTATCAATCTCAACCCTCATCTTTGTGGAAACGAACTGGGGCTCTCCAGGAGCACAGTAAACCATGGGGCCATCATAGGGAATGCCCAGTAGGTCGGCCAGTTTCTGATAATCGAATGAAATGTTCACCCCCTTGACATAGCTTGTGATGCGTAGCTCGTGACCCCTATCCACATCATTGTAATCCCCCACCACCTAGAGATTACAATAAAACTACCGCACTAAATCCGAGCATGTGCAAGCATCGTAGGTGATGACAGGGAGCTACCCCATATCACCAAAGGCCCTCTCCACGTTGAACAAGGCTAACTCAGCCAAGTTCACCATACGACCACCCTCTACTTTCTTACGAGCGTAGTGGGAATACTGTGCCTCGGCTTCGTTGGAGCGGAAGCGAAGTGGATTACGAACTCTGGGTACCTTGGTATGAGCCATGGTATCTGCAAAATAGGAAAGAAAAATAGATAATGAGTTAATAGGATAAAAATCCAAAATTTGACATTATAATGACGTAAGTTGGCCAAAAGCCTCACTTGTCACCCATACACGAGGGTAGGAGGACTTACGTAGGTTCCAACATATTCTACAACACTCAGACAGTAGGAAATTCTAGCTAATGAAGTCCAATTTGAAGAAATTACGAGAAATCAAAAATTTCGACAAATTAGGGCAAAAAGAGCAAAAATCCAAGTTTCTCGATAACCAACCGATGAAACTCAAAAATTTTTGAGGGCTTTCGTTCCTCGAGACACCAATAACAAAAGCCCCCAATAAAAATCAAATTTTTACGGTTGGAAAAAGTTTAATTTGAAAAATACAAGTTAAAGGGACAAAAACCTAGAAATGGAAACCTAAAAACAGGTAAAAATGAGAAAGCATACCTGTAGGGATGATGCGGACGACGAAACACGGATCCAAACTGACCAAAATAGCGTAGTGGCACTGTAGCAACTTAGAGGTGAGAGATGAGTCGAAACGGGAGGGAAATAATAGAGAATGAACCCAGAATCGGATCTTAAAGGTCTAATTTTTGGTCTGAGGGTCGGACAATTCGACCAGGATCATCGACCCTCAGATCGACCCTCCCATTGACCCTCAGCTCTCAGGAATCTGATGGAAAACCAGGGTCGGATACTGAGGGTCGGATACCCATCGACCCTCACATCAACCCTCAGCTCTTGGGAAGAACAGATCATTCCCAGGGTCGGATACTGAGGGTCGGACATATCATCGACCCCCACCATCGACCCTGCATAGAAAAGACAGTATTTTTTTCAAAAATGAGCTGAAAATTTTGAAATTTTACATCGGTTAGCATGCCTACATGTAGTATAAATGATTGTCTCACCTATTTTGATGATTTTCAGGCACCACCAATCTTAGGAAGAAATATGTCTGGGCGTAGAGTAACCAGGCAAAGCCGAAATGCAGTTCCACCACCACCTGTGGAGGAAACTAGCCAAGAAAATATATACGCCCAGGGAAATCCACAGGTTGTACCCGCAGGAAATCCAGACCAGGCAAATCCTACCAACTGGCCACCTCCACCCCCGTAGTTAGCAATCGTGGTAATGAATCTAGCACAGTAGCAGCAACAAATGCAACACGCACAGGCTCAAATGCAAGTTGCAATGGGGATTATGTTTCAGGTTGCACATGCTACACCCATGCAGACCGGACAAGCCAGTGCAGCACCAGTGGGTAACCACCCAACACCTCAAACACCTCAACCACCAGCTGCACAAATTCCAGTACCAGGTCCAGAAGCAGCTCAGGTTAATTATCAATATCCACAACTTATGTTTGGGGCATACCCCCATAATCAGATGGATCACTCTCGACTGATTGAGAGATTTTTGAAGATGAAGCCCAAGGAATTTAACGGTAAATCGTCTGATCCATTATGGCCAGCACACTGGATCGACGAGATGAGAGAAACTTTCTCATGATGACTATCACAGAAAAAGAAAAGGTGTTATGTGCCACCTTCATGCTGAAAGGCGATGCACATCATTGGTGGAAATCTACCAGGGCATATCTACTGACCAAGTACGCCCTATTGACTTGGTTTATTTATAAAGAAGCATTCTTTGAGAAGTATTTTCCCCGAAGCTTCAGAGATGCTATGGAGAAGGAGTTCCTGAGTTTATATCAGGGCCAGATGTCTGTGGATGCATATCAACAGCGTTATGAGGAGCTGTTTTTCTTTGCACCACTTAGTATGCAAGAAGAAGACACTAAGACCCGTAGGTTTGTCACGGGGCTTAGAGGAAGCATCAGAGAGCATGTTCTAGGCTTGGAAAAGAAGGTATATAACGAAGCTGTTCAAATTGCTCGAGTTATAGAATCGAGCCAGAAGGAGAGTTATTTTACACAGAACAGAGGTATAAAAAGGCCAGCCAGAAATGCTTATAACGAAGGGAACAACAAGACATTTAAACCCTTCCGTGCTCAAGGCTTTACTACTACACCCAAGACTACTCCAGTAGCTCAACATCAGCCAAAGTCAAATTCTGAAGGTCTGAAATGTTATAACTGCAACCAAGCAGGACATATGGCAAGGGAGTGTCCTAAGCCCAAGAAGCAGTTACATCAAGGACGGGTATATGCTGTTACAACCGAGGATGCTGCCGCATCACCCGATGTGGTCACAGGTATGACTGAAACCCTTTTAAGTTGTAATTACATTGTATGAGCATGTAGACTAAGTAAAATAAATCACAGGTATTATAAATGGCGTACCCGCCAGAGTACTCTTTGATTCAGGAGCTACTCATTCCTTTATATCTGTGTCATTCGGAAATAAGTTGAAATTACCCATCAAAATATTGGACTACAAACTACTTGTACGGTCACCGATGGGGTTAGAAGTGGAATTAGAGAAAGGTTATGGACCATGTCCAGTTCTCATTGGCGAGAAAACCTTAGATGCAGTCTTTGTGATCCAACTGGAGATGGCAGACTTTGACGTCATCTTGGGAATGGACTGGTTAGCTCGACATTCTCCGAACCTATTATGCGCCGAAAAGAAGCTAACATTTAAAGACAAAGAAGGAGCAGAATTTAGTTTTGCGGGAACCAAACTGCCCCTTAAATGCAAGCTCATACTATCAGCACTAAAGGCTAAGAAGTGCCTTGAGAAGGGGGCAGTCGGGTATCTAGTATCAGTGGTCGACCTAACCAAGGAAGCACCACGAATGGAAGATATTGATGTCGTGCGGGACTATCCTGACGTATTTTCGGAGGAATTACCAGGATTACCACCCGACCGAGCCACAGAGTTTGTGATAGATCTTATACCAGGAGCCGCACCAGTATCAAAAGCACCTTATAGAATGGCTCCTACAGAACTGAAGGAATTAAAAGTGCAACTACAGGAATTGCTGGACAAGGGTTATATTTGACCCAGTATATCACCATGGGGAGCACCGGTATTATTCGTAAAGAAGAAGGACGGTAGCGTTCGATTATGTATCGACTATCGGGAGTTGAATAAACTGACAATCAAGAATCGATATCCACTACCTAGGATCGATGACTTGTTCGATCAGTTGCAAGGAGCAAAAGTATTTTCTAAGATCGATCTTCGGTCAGGCTATCATCAGTTGAAGATTAAAGAGGGTGATATTCCTAAGACAGCTTTCAGGACCAGATATGGACATTATGAGTTCTTGGTCATGTCTTTTGGATTAACAAACACACCAGCAACTTTCATAGAACTTATGAACCGGGTCTTCCACGATATGTTGGATACGTCGATTATTGTATTTATTGATGATATATTGGTATATTCCAAGGACAAAGAAACCCATATCAAGAACCTAAACGCTGCCCTACAACGTTTAAGGAAAGAGAAGTTATATGCCAAATTTACCAAGTGTGAGTTTTGGTTAAGCGAAGTCGCCTTCCTAGGCCATGTAGTATCCGCTGAAGGAATCAAAGTGGACCCCAGCAAGATCGAGGCTATTGTAAAGTGGGAAGCCCCAAAGAGCGTTGCAGAAATTAGAAGTTTTCTGGGTCTCACTGGTTATTATAGGAGATTTATGGAAGACTATTCTCAGATTGCCGTACCTCTCACCAGTTTGACTAAGAAAGGTGAAAAGTTTGTGTGAACAGATAAATGCGAGAAGAGCTTCCAAACATTGAAAACCAGATTGATATCCGCTCCGATTTTGACTATTCTCGTTCTCGGACAGCCATTTACCTTATACACAGATGCGTCAGGACTGGGATTAGGATGTGTGCTTATGCAAGGAGAACTAATAATTGCTTATGCCTCAAGACAGTTGAAGACACATGGGAAAAATTATCCCACTCATGATTTGGAGTTAGCAGCAGTAGTACATGCTGTCAAGATATGGAGACATTACCTGTACGGAGAGAAATTCCAGATTAAGTCGGACCATAAGAGTCTTACTTATTTATTTAATCAGAAAGAGTTGAATATGAGGAAAAGAAGATGGCTGGAACTATTGAAAGACTATGATTGTGATATCCAGTATCATCCGGGGAAAGCTAATGTAGTAGCGGATGCGTTGAGCAGAAAGGCGATGATAAAATCTCAAGGGGAGGTTAGTACAACTACAGCTATATGTACTACCGGAATGTTATTCAATCATGGCAATGAGAAATATGTGATAAATACAATGGATGGATTAGCCAACCAAGGGTTTATTCATCAGTTTTCAAATATGTTCGCGGCATTGAAAATTATACCGGATATAATTGATGAAGTTAAGACAGCGAACAAATCAGATCCTTATCTGAGAACAGTACAAGAAGATATCGAGAAAGGTAGGACTAACCCTGAGTTCAACTTGGACGAAGAAAAGATACTAAAGTACAAAGGAAGAATATGTATACCCAAAACAGAAAGTGTGGACATTAGACACCGACTGATGAAAGAAGCCCATACCACCATCTATTCGATACATCCTGGAAGTACAAAAATGTATCATGATCTAAAGAAACTATATTGGTGGAGAGGAATGAAAGCAGATGTAGATAAGTTCGTGTCTCAATGCCTAAATTGTCAGAAAGTAAAGGCTGAACGACAAAGACCCGTAGGACTGTTACAGCCGTTACCAGAACCAGCATGAAAATGGGACTGCATCACTATGGACTTCATCATGGGGTTACCACTGACTCCTCGAGAAGTAGACGCAGTTTGGGTGATTGTAGACCGTCTGACTAAAACAGCTCGCTTCATACCGATACGACCTCAGTTTACACTAGAAAAGTTAGCAAAGCTGTATGTGGATAATATTGTTCGGTTACACAGTGTACCAGAGAGCATTGTGTCCGATAGAGATCCACGATTTACTTACAAGTTTTGGGAGGGATTGCAAAAGGCTATGGATACAACATTGAAGTTCAGTACTGCATTCTACCCACAGACAGATGGACAGTCAGAGCGTACAATCCAGATTTTAGAAGATATGCTACAAGCATGTGTAATTGACTTCAAGGGATCATGGGATGAAAGATTACCATTGATCGAGTTCGCTTGTAACAATAGTTATCAGGCTACTATACAGATGTCACCCTATAAAGCACTGTATGGCAGAAAGTGTCGAACTCCTTTATTTTGGAATGAAGTTGGAGAACGTAGTATTATTGGACCGGAATTTATTGAAGAGACTTGTCGAGTGGTCGACATTATCAAGGAAAGAGTGAGAACAGCTCAGAACCGTCAGAAGCAATATGCAGATACTCGATGCAGAGATCTGGAGTTCGCTGTAGTGATAAAGTATTTTTGAAGGTATAGCCTATGCGAGGATTGAAAAGGTTTGGACAGAAAGGGAAACTAAGTCCAAGATATGTCGGGCCGTATGAGATTTTAGCTAAGCGTGGGAAAGTGGCTTATCAGTTAGTACTACCACCATCTATGTCAAGTGTGCATGATGTATTTCATATTTCCCTATTGAAGAAGTATGTCAAGGATCCAACGCACGTTTTGACAGTAGATTTACCGAATTTGACTGATGATTTAACATTCGAAGTAACACCAACTGAAATCACCAGCCGAAAGGTTCAACGACTATGCAACCAAGATATCTATTATGTTAAGGTCACCTGGAAAAGTAGAGACATGGAAGAAATTACATGGGAAGAAGAAAATGCTATGCGAAAGCAATACCCTCACTTATTTGATTCAGAAGGTACATATAATTTCGAGGACAAAATTTTTATAAGTAGGGGGGAGTTGTAAGACCCATATCAAACTAACCCGGTCTTATCACCTTGAACCAGGTTTACCCATCATGGTTGAGTCAAATGGACCAAGGGCGTGAAGGAGATCGTGATCCCAGGTATCAAATTGACCCAAAAATACTTAAATTAGGGGGAGGGTCGCATACCAAGCAAGGGAGGGTCAGACCCCCCCCAAGACAGAAAGTCAGACCCTCTGTTTTATAGGGAGGGTCGGATAATTTAGGAATCCTAGGGTCGACGGGATCATCGACCCTCCCATTGACCCTCAGTTGCCGCCAAAACTAAAATTAGGAAATTTCCATAATTTCGATTAGGAGTCTTTCCTAATCTCAAAGGGACTTATTTTAGGATGTTTCTACTCTATTTAAAGGACATCCCTAAGCCTCTTTCACTCCTTTTACAACCCTAATTGAATTGAGAGAAAGAGAAGAGAAGGAAGAGAAGAAGAAGAGAAACAAGGAAGAGAAGTAAGCAAAAAGGAGAAGAGTTGCAGAGAATGAGTATTCTTCTCAGGTATGGATACTAACTCCATGAGTTTCTACAGGCCTTAGGTCAGATAAGAATGAGAGTGTGATCTCGGAGACACCCAAACCATCAACCCATGGTTAGGTTTTCATGGAAAACCATTGGAGAATACATGAAAGCTATATAGGTGGATGATTCATGGTTATAGACCATGGAATGTATATTGAATGGACTGTAGGAGCAAGCCATAGGACCCCAAACACGAAGAATAGATAAAAAGGAGGAAAATTGACCAAAAACCACCGAGGGTCGCACCGAGGGTCGATGACCATCCGACCCTATGTGATCCTGAGTATCGACCCTCAGGGTTCTGGAAGTCCAGATTGGGGAGGGTCGCACCAGGGGTCGGTTATAGCTCAGACCCTACCTCCGACCCTCAGTTAACAGAATGGTTTTAAAAATTAAAATAAATTCTAATTAAATTTTATCGACTTTGTTAGCTCTTCTAGCAATATAATAACATTATAAAGGTGATTCGAAAGCTTGGAAGAGTATCTATTGGCAAGCTAAGGTGAGGAAACATAACTCTAAACTAATTGATTAATAACAAACTGTTTTCTCTTTTTCTTGAGTCCAATGCTATACTTGATTCTATGCGGCTATGTTTGTATTGTGCATACAACATGTCATCCAATATTTTTATTACTTGTTCATGCATATTTACTTTATTGTTTATAACATGATGATGATGATGATGATAGGAATAGGCATGTGATTGTATGTGTGTGGTTGGTGTACTTAATGCGAGCGAGTATCAGGGGAGGTGTGATGAGAACGTCAATAAACGTTAACCTTTGACGGGTCTCAGGACTTTAGCTCTATCTCTAACTCAAGTCTTGTGTATTAGCATCATTGTATCGTCATTACTTTAGTAGAACTATTATGTCGTAGAGTATCAGGGGAGGTGGTCTCGGTCCTTGTAGTCTCTGACTCTACCGGGGGGCCTTAGCTCTATCTCTTTGGACATTCTGAGGGATGCTGGGGTGAGGCCTTGGATACACTGTTTGACATTAGGATTGGTTAGTTGCGAGCCCAGTTTGTAAGCCCTCGCCAGTAGGGGCTTACGTGTTGGTATGGCACTATATAGCAATAAACGTTAACCTTTGTTGTATAATGTTCATGATTAGGGTGGATGGGGATGACAATAAACGTTAACCTTTGGGTGAACTTCCACACCCTGTGTATAGAGGCGGGGTCAATAAACGTTAACCTTTGACCACCCAACCTTTCTATTGCGCATTGCAAACTATAAACCAGACCAAAGATATGAATTGATTGCATGCATATGTACTGTTGCATTATTTTGTTTGCTCACTGAGCCATGTTGTGTGCTCACCCCTCGACGTCGAATATTTTTAGTTGATGATGCAGGTTATACCATTGAAGATTATGTAGATGCTCCAGCGTACGAGAACGTAGCGGCGATGGAAGTTGAAGCTGAAGTGGATACACATGACTCCTCTTGCGAGTGTAACTCATGTGTATTTGATTAGATATTTTCTTAGTTTTCTTTACTTGGATTTATTATGGACATGTATTTGATATTTATTTATGTTTCAGTTGATACAGAATAATTTGCTATTTAAATATTAGTATCACAGTAGATTCTTAGTTCATTTTACTATAAGACTTCCACTATTATATATTTACTCTGATTATGAATGTGGATGTATGGAGTTTAGATAACACGGATATAGCCTACTTGAGATCCTGGTTGAACCGTTGGTTTGTTAGCTGTTCATCACACCATTCTGAATAGTGCAGAATTGAGGTGTGACAGTCGTGGGTGATAAAGTATTCTTAAAAGTATCGTCTATGCGAGGTTTGAAACGGTTCGGACAGAAAGGGAAACTAAGTCCAAGATATGTCGGGCCATATGAGATTTTAGCTAAGCGTGGGAAAGTAACTTACCAGTTAGCACTACCACCATCTATGTCAAGTGTGCTTGACGTATTTCATATTTTTTTATTGAAGAAGTATGTCAAAGATCCAACGCACGTTCTGACAATAGATCTACCTGAATTGACTGATGATTTGACATTTGAAGTAACACCAACTGAAATCACCAACCGAAAGGTTCAACGACTACGCAACCGAGATATCTATTATGTTAAGGTCACTCTGGAGAAGTAGAGACATGGAAGAAATCACATGGAAAGAAGAGAATGCTATGCGAAAGCAATACCCTCATCTGTTCAACTCGGAAGGTACGTACATTTTCGAGGATGAAATTTTTATAAGTAGGGAGAGTTGTAAGACCCGTATCGAACTAACCCGGTCTTACCACCATGAACCAGGTCTACCCATCATGGTCGAGCCAAATGGATCAAGTGCGTGAGGGAGATCGTGATCCTAGGTATTAAACTGACCCAATAACATTAAAAATAGGTGGAGGGTTGCATACCCAGCAAGGTAGGGTCTGACCCACCCACCAGTATAAAAGTCAGACCCTAATTTTTATACCAGGGGTATGACATTTTAAGAACCAGGGGTCGATGGGATCTCCGACCCCCTCATCAACCCCCAGTCTACCGACAGAAACCGTGATTTGGAAACTTTCCAAATTTCAATGGGATTCCTTCCTAATTTCAATGGAACTTATTTTGGGAGTTTCTACTCTGTAAATAGGACATCCCTAAGCCTCTTTCACTCCTTTTAGAACCCTAATTGGATTGAGAGAAAGAGAAGAGAAGGAGAAGAGAAGGAAAGTAGAAAAGAAGATCAAAGAGAAGGCTTCAGAGAAATAAGCCTAATTCTCAGGTATGGATACTATCTCCATGTAATTCTACAGACCTTAGAATAGATAGAGAAGAGGGAATGATCTAGGAGAAACCCAAATCATCCACCCATGGTTAGGTTTTCATGGAAAACCATGGGGGAAATCATGAAAGCCATATAGGTGAGTGAACTACGGTTCTAGACCATAGAACATGTGTGGAATGGATTGTAGAAGCAAGCCATAGGACCCCAAACACGAAGAATGGACTGTAGGAGGAAAAATTGACTAAACCCACAGGGGGTCGTATGGGGGGTCGATGGCCAATCGACCCTACCAGACCCTGATAATCGACCCCCAGTGTTCGAGAAGTCCAGACTGTGGGTGGTCGTACCCTGGGTCGATGGAACCTCTGACCCTAGCATCGACCCCCAATTAACAGCATGCTTTTTAAAGTCTAAATTAATTCTAATTAAATTCTATCGACTTGGTTAGGTCTTCTAGTGATATAACATCGATATATAGTTGATTCTTAAAGCTTGAAAGAGGACCTACGATCAAGTAAAGGTGAGGGAACAAGACCTAAACTAATTGGCTAATAATAAACTATTTTTATTTCTTGAGTCCAATACCATGACTGATTCTATGCGTGTATGCTTGTATGTGCATTCAATATGTCATCTAATATTTCTGCTATTACTATTCATGCATATTTAATTTTGTTTATTTATAACAAGATGATGATGATGATGCTACGAATAGGCATGTGAATGTATGTATGTGATTAGTGTATATGGTGCGGGTAGGGGATGGTATCAACCGGTACAGCCACGCCATTTTCATGGGGTATATATTGTGCCATGGTTCTACTCAAGTCATGTCCACTGACATCGTCGTATCTCCATTACCTTAGCGGAACTATTACGTCGTAGGGTATGAGGGGAGGTGGTCTCGGACCGTATAGTCTCTGACTCTGCTGGGGGGCCTTAGCCCTATCTCTATGGACGTATTGAGGGATGCTGGGGTGAGGCCTTGGATACATTGATTGGCATTAGGATTGGTTAGTTGCTAGCCCAGTTTGCAAGCCCTCGCCAGTAGGGGCTTACGTGTTGGTATGGGCATCCGGTACAGCCATGCCGTTTTCATGGGGTGTATATTGTCCATGGTGGGTGCATGTGGGATCGACAGTGCCATTTTCATTGGGCAGTTTCACACACTCGTGTATAGAGGTGAGGCGGCCACCAAACCTTTCTATAGCACATTGCAAACTTATAAACCGGCCAAAGATATGAATTGAGTGCATGCATATGTTTGTTGCATTGTTTTGTTTGCTCACTGAGCCATGATGTGTGCTCACCCTCTCGACGTCGAATATTTTTAGTTGATGATGCAGGTACTACAGTTGCAGGTTTTATGAATGATCCGGTGTATGCGCGTGTTGCTGCAATGGAAGCTGAAGACCTAGAGGATGCGCATGTCCCCTCATGTGAGTATAACTCATGCGTATTCTATTATGATTTTATTTGAAATTATAAAGGGATGTAATTGATATTTTATTTATTTATGTCTCAGTTGATACAACAATAACTTGATAGTTTAATTATGATTATTACATTTAGAGTTCTCGGTTCATTTACTATAAGACTTCCGCTATTGTGTATTTATTCTGATTATGGTTGTGGATGTGCATGGTTTTATTTTTAATGGATACCGCCTATTAGAGATCCTGGTTGAACCGTTGGCTTATAGCGGTTCATCACACCGTTCTGAATGGTGCAGAATTGGGGTGTGACACGGGTCTTACAGGGAACCTTTCCCGTTTTAACCTGACTTATCCAACAATCGTTATCCGAGATTCCCAATCAAACCAATGGGAACTCGATAGAGCGGCACTATCTCTGTGCTTTGCGGGTGCACAAGTAAGCTACAGAAGATGCTTTTTGTTATTTTTCATTGGCTGAACTTCGGATGGCCATATCTCAACCATTCGATGTCAAATCTAAATGATTCAAGTTGCTATGTCTTTGTCTTTTGGGGATCCATCTTCCTACAATAGGTGGAGACAAGTTGGGTGAGAGAAGCTATGGGTTTTTGAAGAAAGAGGTGTTAGGGCTCTCCTTGTGTGAAGAAATCCATCTCTACCTACCTCTCTACTATTAGTGGCTATCTAAAGCATGAGAAAGGTAGTGTGAGTACTTATTATAAGTTGTGGATGCTTTAGTATGTGTGAGGAGTATTGGGAGAGTGCCAACTCCTGTGTTTGCTTGTAAATGCTCATCCACCAATACTGATGAGCTTAGGGAGACCAAATGGTAAGCACTACTCAATTTTGATAATGCTAGGAAGCTAACCACTCACGTAAGTCCATTTACATTGTAACCTATGGTGTATAGGAAGGGCTTGTAGTCTCTATTTTGACAAATACATTGTATCCTGTCAAGATGGGGCTTGACAGGATTAAGGGTTGTTGCCTTAGACTCAGTTGCAGCTAGGAGTATGGTAGGTGTTGTAGCACTTAGGTTGTAGGAGCAATCAAAAACATTGAGAAGCGTATTGGGTATAATAGAAAACCCTGGTTAGGGAATTACCCCGTGAACTAGTCATCACACATCATGTTAGTGAATCAGGTTACATTTGTGTGTTGTGTGATTATGTTTATTGTATATGAAGTGCATTGTCTGTAAGAGGTGTACACACTAGGTAGTCCCAATCATAAGATACTATTGCCTGTGGTGGTGTGGCAAAGTAGGTTACATGTCTGTGAATGTGTATGTGGTCTGAAAGGTTTAGAACAAATTATCTCAGCCAGCTTAAGGTAGCAGATAAATTACTGATAGGAAGCTTCACAGATAATTTGGGAAGAATTTTTATGAGCAACTGATTCACCCCCCTCTTAGTGTCAACCTGGGAATCATAATTGGTATTAGAGCTGAGTTTCCAAGGGAGGAAACTAACAGCTTTAGGTACAGACAGAAGTGAGAAGCAATTGAAATGGCATCCAATGAAGACCATCACTTGCATAAAAGGATTCCATATTTGTGGGTCAAATTACAGTATTTGAAAAGTTAGAATGGAAGCATATCTAACGACTCAAGGATATGGTGTTTAGTTAGCTGTAAAGAATGGCTACACCCCTTCTACTGAAGACATTACAGATACTATTGAGATGAAGAAATGTGAGAATGAAGCAAAGGCAATTACAGCACTGTTGGGCTCTCTTATGAGCAATGAACTTACTAGAGTGATTGGTTGTCCCACCTTTAAGGAGATTTGAGATAAACTGAAGAGTGTTCTAGATGGTGATAAGAAAATAAAAGAAGCCAAGCTTCAACATTTGAGAGCACAGTTTAAGAGCTTAAGAATGGTAGAGGGTCAAAGTATTAAGTTTTATCTCAACAGAGTAAATAGCATCACCAATGCAATCAGAGCCTTAGGTGAAGAAATCAAAAAGATAATGATTATAAAGAAAGTTCTCAGATATTTGACTAAGTTGTATAATGAAAAGGTATCTACTCTTGAAGAACTTGAAGACTTGGGCACCTTGACCATTGATGAATTACATGGAATATTGACAACGTATGAAATGAGAATGGTTAAACCAATATCCATAGAGAAGAAAGCGGCATCTGAAGCCATGAAGAAGTTTAAGATATAGGAGCCAAGCAAAAAATCAAGAGCAAAGGAGATTAGTAAGTCTAATGACTCTGATGATAAGCTAATATCTTATCTGGCTAAAAGGCTCAAGAAAAGAAGTAAAAAATACAAAAGCAAACCAACACTGAAGTAGTTTAACTGTGGAAGCATAGGACACTTTGCTTCTAAGTTTCCAAAGAAGGTTAGAGTCTATGACTCAGATGATGAAGATCCCAATAAAAGTCAAGCCAAGAAAGGAAAGGAAAAATTTATGCCCAAGAAGAGAAGTCTACTCACAAAGAAGAACAATAATTCTTCAAATGAATTACCAGAGGATGATAATAATGAGGTTCTCTTTATGGTCTTTTTTTATGAGCTTCAAGAGGAGAAAGAAAAGTCTAAAAGGAAAGATAAAGTTGAAGAAGAGCCTAATCTTGAGGACGAGCTTTATTCATCTCTCACAGAACTTAAAGCAGAGAGGAAAAAGAACAAAAAAATGAATGATCAATATAATGGTGCAACTGAATTGATTAGTCAACTGAAGGTCACCATTGAAGAAGTAAGAAAAATAGAAAATGATCTGAACAGTGAGCTATCTTCAAAAAGTGATGAATATACAAAGCTTGAGAAAGAAATTCTAAAACTTAAAGCTAAGCTTGCAAATCCTGTATAGAAGAAGAAGAGTTACATGGAAGTGACATGGAAGCTACCACATTATCTCCACCAGTGACCATTTTGAAATCAAAGGAGAAGATAGTGACTAACGAAGAGTTTAAGGATGATTCTTCACAAATAGAAGAAAAGAAAAACATTCTTGATGAGATTTTGAGCTACCAAAGATCCTTACATATCGAATCTGGACTTGGCTATGAGAAACAGAGGACTGAGAAGGCTAAAGGCAAAGGGTCTGTTGAGAACCCCATTTTTTTGTCAAAGCAAAACAGAGGGGGTCACATGTTGAAAGCTTTCTAAGAACAAGACTGACAAAGATGGCTTCAGTACAGTTAACCATCACAAGCAAATGAAGCAAGGCAATAATCCCAGACAGAGAGAGAGCTTCAGAGGGTATTGTTATGCATATGAAGGGTGTGGACACAGAGTTACAGAAATAGATTTGCTCTATTGGCAGAGAATAGGGTTGAATGCTTCAAATGTCAGAGATTTGGTCACATAGTCAGAAATTACAAGACACTTCTTCCATCTCAAAGGCAACCTAGAGGGAATGTAAGAAGAAATCATCCTAGAAGACAAGTTCAAAGAGAAGAAAGAGTTGTGAAAGAAAAAGCAAGAGAACCCATTACAGTGACAGAAAAAGTAGTGTAGGTTGAGAGGAATAAGAAGAAAAGCAACAAATCTCTCATTGTACAGACAACTTTTATGGCCAATAGTAGACCTTTACCATGGATCCTTGATAGTGGATGCTCCATTCACATGACAGGTGATAAAGAAATATTTTTAAGTAAGTTTGAATGCTGAAGAAAGTGGATCAGTTAGATTTAAAAATAATGATGATGCAAGAATTAAAGGAAGAAGAACAATCAACATCAGCAGTGCAAAGTCAAAATCCCAAAATATTTTGTATGTCAATGGCCTGAAACACAATCTCTTGAGTGTGAGTCAAATCTGTGATCAAGGAAATAAAGTGAGTTTCACCAAGGATGATTGTGTACTGAACAATGTTGGAAAGGGAAAAGTTATGGCATAAGGGACTAGAACATGGGGTAACTTGTATGTTCTTTCAGAGACTTGACACTCAACAAGCAGTGTACTTGGTGGCTAGATTGCAAGCTTGTCCCAAGGAAACACATCTTGTAGCAGTAAAGTGAATCCTCAGATATTTGAAAGGCACACCAAAGCATGGGTTGTGGTATCCCAAGATTTTTAGTTTCACTATTATAGTTCTTTTAGATGTGGATTGGGCCGGTTGTATTGTAAGACCCATACTTTACTAACCAGGTCTTACCACCTTGTATTAGGTCTTCCTATCATGGTCGGACCAAGCAGACCAAGTGTGTCAACAAACCACAAGGCTAGGTATATAATTCGAACCAAAAATTATCTAATTGAGACGTGTGGTCACATACCTAAGCATGTGTGGTTGACCACACCTTAGAATACTGATACCACTCGAATCTGAGACGTGTGGTTATAGTTTTAAGATGTGTGGTCGATGGCTCCTGCAACCCCACGTGCGACCATACGATGGTATAACTGACTCTGAAATTTGAAAACCTTCCTAATCTGAAGGGGGATTCTTTCTTAATTAAAGTGGGACTTTATATGGATGTTTTTCTCTATATAAAGGACGTCCCTTAGTCTTTTCCTCTTTTAGAACCTAAACTGAAAGTGAGAGAAAGAGAACAGAAGGAAGAGAAAGAGAATTGAAGAGGAAGGCTAGGAGAAGAAATTACAGAGAAAGCACTGATTCTCCAACAAGTTTAAGGTATGGAATCATTCCCTATATTAATTGAATGCCTATAATAGGTTATGGAAGAGAGATTGATTCAAAGTAGATCTCAATCCTAAGACCTTGGACAAAACTCTAAGTTATCCATGAAGAATGGATTAAGGTGAAGGATGATGTAAAATTATGAATTTTAAGCCATAGAACATTCATAGAAAGGATCATAGTGATAAACTAAGGAATCTAATCATGAAGGTATTGCATCTAGAGTGGAAAAGTCAACCAATACTGGTGAGGTCATAGTTTGATCGACCACACGAGGCACATGTCTCGACCACATGCCCTCAGAAAGTTTCCAGGGAGGGTGTGGTTGCATGTGTGTGGTCGCATGATATGCGACCACACGTATCGACCCCACAACCTACGATTACAGAAATTGAGACCATAAGTACAGTCATACCTGCGACCACTCAGCTTCTGAAGGTCTGTTTGATTCCAGGATTGGACCATTGACTACTGTAATTTGATGAACTTGAACCCTAACTTAGAACTTACAAATTTTTTAGGTTTTCCAAGAGGTTCAAGAGTGAGTTAAAAGCTTGGAGAAGATTAAACGTTTCTAGCAGATAAGGGAACAAAACCTAAACTAACTGGCTAATAATAAACTATTTACTTTTATTGAGTCCAATGCCATGATTGATTCTATGCTTGTATGCTTGTAATGTGCATCTCACATGTCATCCAATATTACTGCTATTACTACTCATGCATACTTATTTCTATCTATTTATAATATGATGATGATGATGATGCTAGGAATAGGCATGTAATTATGTGTATGTAGTTAGTGTGCTTGATGCAAGTAGAGCATCAGTTGAGGACGTGGCATGGTGGTTCATCCTGGTCACAGACTCTAGCTCTATCTCTACTTAAGTCTTGTTCACTGACATCGTCGTATTACCATTACCTTAGTTGAACTATTACGTCATAGAGCATCAGGGGAGGTGGTCTCGGGCCGTGTGGTCTCTAACTCTATCGGGGGGCCTTAGCTCTATCTCTATGGACGTATTGAGGGATGCTGGGGTGAGGCCTTGGATACACTATATGACATTTAAGATTGGTTAGTTGCGAGCCCAGTTTACAAGCCCTCGCCAATAGGGGCTTATGTGTTGGTATGGGTAGGGCATCAAGGAAAGTATTGGGGTTGTTTAATCTGGACACTTTAGCTCTACCTCTATTCCATGGTAGGTGCATGTGGAACGGCAATGGTGTTTGATCCATTGGGCGGATTCACACACTTGTGTATAAAGGTGCGGTGATCGCCAATCCTTTCTATAGCATATTGTAAACTTAAATACCAGACCAAAGATATTGAATTGAATGCATGCATATGTTTGTTGCATTGTTTTATTTTACTCACTGAGCTGTGATGTGTGCTCATTCTTTCGACGTCAAATATTTTTAGTTGTTGATGAAGGTCCTACTGTTGAAGATGACATGAACACGTCGACATATGGACACATAGCAGAAATAGACGTGGAAGCTATGGAAGAAGCACATGATCCGTCGTGCTAGTGCAATTCATGTGTTTTCGATTAGTTTAGTTATTTGGTTATCGGAACATGTAATTGATAAATTATTTTATTTTACGTTTTGAGTTACTTTGGAGATAATTGGATATTTTATTATGCTATCACTGTTAGAAACTCGGTTCATTAATATTAAAGAGTTCCGTGATTGTTTATTTACTCTGATTATGCTTGTGGAATGTATCTGGTTTAATCAGATGGGCATGGCCTATACAAGATCCTAGTTGAACCGTTGGTTATTGAAGGTTCATCACACTAATCTGGTTAGTCCATAATTGGGGTGTGACATGTATTGATGACAGAAAGAGCACTAGTGGCAGTGCATTTTTTTTTTGGGGAACAGTTTAGTGGCCTGGCATAGCAAGAAGTAGGAGTTAATGTCTTTGTCCATGGCAGAAGCAGAATACATAGCAGCTACAGTCAGTTGTGATCAAGTGACAGATATCTTCACAAAGGCCCTCCCAAAGTACTCATTTGAAAGACTCAGAGACAAGCTAGAAGTTGTGACTCTTAGTGTACTGTAGATGGCACAAGTGTAGGAGGAATTGGTGACTGCATAGAAACACTTTTCATTTATAGGATTGGGAAGATGTGGTGGGCACCCCTATAGATGAGTCTATGCAGGGGGATTTTTAATGAAGGGGGGGCATTGTTTTTTCCTTTGTGCTTGTTGTCAAAGGGGGAGAGAGATAGATATCATGTGGAGATATCATGTGGGTTGCCAACTATAAAACCCATACCCAAAAAACCCAGCCTAACTTAGATTTTCTTTCCTACCAAGGTTTTCCATCGTAGCTAAACCTAATTCAATGCCCAATTGAGGACTAACATGACAGGCCCCCTTTAAGCCCTTAGACTTTTCTAACTATAAGTGATATGTAACTTTAAATGGGAGCCGATCACTACTAGGCGGTCGAGAATCTCGATAGTACAAGGACCTGTTCCATCGATTGGCCAGGCAAAAATAAGCTTGTTCTCGAGATTAACAGTTAGTTTCATTTTAGGAGACTATTTGGAATATTCCTAGGACTCATAAATGAATCTAAGTGGGGCCCACACCCATCCTAACTATTTTGGAGTTATAGAAGGGAATGAGTCCCTCTCTAGTTCAAACTCTTGCCACTTGGCAACCTCCTACGAGTTCCCCATTCAAACTAGGAGTTCTACCTCAACAAGGAAACCTTAATAGAATAAAGACCTTACCTTTCATCCTCCTCTGAGTATGTATCAATCTCAAAAAGTTATGTCACGTTCTTAAGAAAAAGGAAAGAATGAGAGGAAGAAGGTGAAGCTCTGCAGCACTTGTGTTAGGAGAATCATCGATGACGTACACAGCTGATCAACATTGATCAAGTCATCATCGATAAAACCCTTAACCTTTGATAAATTCTAATGTCAATGTTTCATCGAATGATTATACTAGAAGTGATGAATACTCATCCTTCTTCAATAATAAAATTAGTATAACTTCTTGATATTAAAGATACCTCTTCCTAATGAATGACCTAGATTAAATAGTGGATTTCGTGCTTGTTATGATAGGACATAAACATAGGAGGTATCCTACTACGGGGCTACATTAAGCTAGCAAGATATGGACTAAAGTTATACGAAAATCTTAATCTGGTAGACTATAAATTAACCTTCGAAGAGGGGTCAGTCGATACACCAGACGATACACTGTAGGGATCGGCGTAGTGACCGATCAATCCCAGAAAAGTCTTTGGAGGTAGCCAGACGATGGGGCGATTGATGATACCATACCGACCAACTCAGGGACTGACCCCTGGCAGAAAGCTATGGTCTCTGTCAAAAGTTGCAACGGATGCAACAGTCACGATCGGGACACCGACCGGCTAGCCCTATACCTCGATAAATTGATGAGAAATAATATAAAAATCAAAATCTATGTTTCCACACTTTATATAGGGGTAGAGCACGTCAGGAACACTGGTTATCCAGGCTTGGGAAACCAAAGTTACATGTTATCAAGTAAGGAACAGAAACCCTAATGAATTTTGGAGTGTTTATAATGTATGCCCATTGTGCCACATGCTTGTTGTGATAACATGTCATCCAATAACTGCTTAGTGCATGCATTTGCATTATAATATATGATTGATGTGTGAATGTATGTGACTGTGATATGGTAGATAGTCATGAAACGATCGAGGACCGCCAACCCAACTTGTTAAGCAATTATTGACGAGTATGTCACTCACCCTTTGTAGATGACAACATCTTGGGGGGCAAAATGGATGGTTTGGGATTTTTGCTGGGATTGGTAAGAGGGATACATCGGAAGACATATAAGAATTGGTTAGTAGCATTACCCCTCTATGCAACCCTGGCCAGTAGGGGGTCAGGTACTGGTAGAGTGGAGTGATGAGGGGGAAGGGTCTGCAGTGTTCGTTAGAGGCGTCACTGGCCAAACTTGCTGTCCGATCACCATTCTGATTGGGATATCGTGTGGGAGCACTAGGGCCATTGGAGTAAACTGGTGAGAATTCAACACTCCTGTTCATGGAGGTTGTAGTCAGCTTCTAGGAAGTATGGCTAGGCTTTGCCATAGCACACTGGCATACATGATACTGGACTATTTCATTGTTGTGTGTAATAAACTTGTCACACCCCAATTCCGTACTCTTCAGAATGGTGTGATGAACCGCTAGCAAACTAACGGTTCAACCAGGATCTCGGACAGACGATATCCGTTTTATCTAAACCTCATACATCCACATTCATAATCAGAATAAATACACAATAGCGGAAGTCTTATAGTAAAATGAACTGAGAATCTACTGTGATATTAATATTTAAATAGCAAATTATTCTGTGTCAACTAAGACATAAATAAATATCAAATACATGTCTTTACTAAATCCAAATAATGAAAATAACATCTAATCGAACACATGAGTTGCACTCGCAAGAGGAGTCATGCGTATCCACTTCATCTTCAACTTCCATCGCCGCCATGTGCCCATACACTGGAGCATTGACATAATCTTCAACGGTATTACCTGCATCATCAACTAAAAATATTCGACGTCGAGGGGGTGAGCACACATCATGGCTCAGTGAGCAAACAAAACAATGCAACAATACATATGCATGCAATCAATTCATATCTTTGGTCTGGTTCAAAGTTTGCAATATGCAATAGAAAGGTTTGGGTGGTCAAAGGTTAACGTTTACTGACCCCTCCTCTATACACAAATGTGTGACGCCACCCGAAGGTAACGTTTATCGTCAACTCACAAGCACCCAATTCATGAACATTGTACAACAAAGGTTAACGTTTATTGTTGTACATTAACATACCAACACGTAAGCCCCTGTTGTGAGGGCTTGCAAACTGGGCTCGCAACTAACCAATCCTAATGCCAAACAGTGTATCCAAGGCCTCACCCAAGCATCCCTTAATCCGTAGAGATAGAGCTAAGGCCCCCTGGTAGAGTCAGAGACTACAAGAACCGATACCACCTCCCCTGATACTCTATGACGTAATAGTTCTTCTAAAGTAATGGCGATATGACGATGCTAATGCACAAGACTTGAGTTAGAGATAGAGCTAAAGTGTTGAGGCCCAGCCTATGACACCCCCCTGATACTCGCTCGCATCAAGTACAACAACCACACACATACATTCACATGCCTATTCCTATCATCATCATCATTATCATGTTATAAACAATAAAGTAAATATGCATGAATATTAAATAGAAATATCGGATGACATGTTGAATGCACATTACAAGCATGTTCGCATAAAATCAAGTATAGCATTGGACTCAAGAAATAAAACAGTTTATTATTAACCAATTAGTTAAGAGTCTTGTTTCCTCACCTTAGCTTGTTAGTGGATCCTCTTTCAAGCTTTAAAATCACCTTTATATTGTTATTATATTGCTAGAGGACCTAACAAAGTCGATAGAATTTAATTAGAATTAATTCTGAATTTAAAAACCATGTTGTTAACTGGGGGGCGGAGCTAGGGTCTGAGTTATGATCGACCCTGGGTGCGACCACCCCTATTCTGGGCTTCCCGAACACTGGGGGTCGATGATCAGGGTCTGGTAGGGTCGATTGGCCATCGACCCCCCATGCGACCCCCTGTGGATTTTGTCGATTTTTCTTCCTTCAGCCCATTCTTCGTGTTTGGGGTCCTATGGCTTGCTCCTACAGTCCATTCCACACATGTTCAATTGCCTAGATCCATGATTCATTCACCTATATGGCTTTCATGATTTCCCCCATGGTTTTCCATGAAAATCAAACCATGGGTTGATGGTTTGGGTTTCTCCGAGATCATACCCTCTTCATTATCTACTCTAAGGTCTTTAGAAACTCATGGAAATAGTATCCATACCTGAGAAGATTACTCCTTCTCTGCAACTCTTCTCCTTTTGCTTTCTTCTCTTCTTTCCTTCTCTTCTTCTTCTCTTCCTTTTCTTCTCTTTCTCTCAATTAAATTAGGGTTCTAAAAGGAGTGAAAGAGGCTTAGGGATGTCCTATTTATAGAGTAGAAACTCCTAAAATAAGTCCCATTGAGATTAGGAAGGAATCCCATTGAAATTAGGAAAGTTTCCTAATTTCTGTTTTTATCGAGTACTGGGGGTCGATAGGGGGTCGGAGATCCCATCGACCCCTGGTCCTTAAAATGTCCAACCCAGTCACACCCCAATTCCTCACACTTCAGAATGGTGTGATGAACCGCTAGCAAACCAACGGTTCAACCAGGATCTCGTACAGGTCGTATCCGGCTGATCTAAACTTCATATATCCACATTCATAATCAGAGTAAATACACAATAGCGGAAGTCTTATAGTAAAATGAATTGAGAATCTACTGTGATATTAATATTAAAATAAAAAATTATTCTATATCAACTAAGACATAAATAAGTATCAAATACATGTCTTTAATAAATCCAAATAAAGAAAACTAAAAATCTAATCGAATACACATGAGTTACACTCGCAAGAGGAGTCATGTGTATCCACTTCATCTTCAACTCCATCGCCGCCACGTGACAATACACTGGAGCATTGACATAATCTTCGACGGTAGTACCTGCATCATCAACTAAAAATATTCGACGTCGAGGGGGTGAGCACACATCATGGCTCAGTGAGTAAACAAAACAATGCAACAATACATATGCATGCAATCAATTCATATCTTTGGTCTGGTTTAAAGTTTGCAATGCGCAATAGAAAGGTTGGGTGGTCAAAGGTTAACGTTTATTGACCCCGCCTCTATACACAGGGTGTGGAAGTCTGCCCAAAGGTTAACGTTTATTGTCGTCCCCATCCACCCTACCATAACATTGTACAACAAATGTTAACATTTATTTCTGTACAGTGCCATACCAACACGTAAGCCCCTGCTGGCGAGGGCTTGCAAATTGGGCTTGCAACTAACCAATCCTAATGCCAAACAATGTATCCAAGGCCTCACCCCAGCATCCCTCAGAACTTCCATAAAGATAGAGCTAAGGCCCCCCGGTAGAGTCAGAGACTACAAGGACCGAGACCACCTCCCTTGATACTCTACGACGTAATAGTTCTGCTAAAGTAATGGCAATACGACGATGCTAATGCACAAGACTTGAGTTAGAGATAGAGCTAAAGTGCTGAGACCCGCCAAAGGTTAACGTTTATTGACGTTCCCATCACACCTCCCCTAATACTCGCTCGCATCAAGTACACCAACCACACATATACATTCACATGCCTATTCCTATCATCATCATCATCATCATCATGTTATAAACAATAAAGTAAATATGCATGAACAAATAATAGAAATATTGGATGACATGTTGAATGCACATACAAGCATACACGCATAGAATCAATATGGCATTGGACTCAAGAAAATTAAAACAGTTTGTTATTAATCAATTAGTTTAGAGTTCTGTTTTCTCACCTTTGCCTGTTTGTAGATCCTCTTTCAAGCCTTAAGAATCACTTTTATATCAATATTATATTGCTAAAAGACCTAACAAATTCGATAGAATTTAATTAGAATTTATTCTAATTTTTCCAACTTGTTGTTAACTGGGGGTCGATAGGGTCGGATGTTCCTTCGACCCTAGGTGCGACCACCCCTTCCCTGGGTTTCTCGAATGTTGGGGGTCGATGCTAGGGTCGGATGTTCCATCGACCCTAGGTGCGACCCCCCATGGTTTGAGTCGAAACTATCAAATTTCGTCCATTCATTCATGTTTGGGGTCCTATGGCTTGCTTCTATAGTCCATTCCATACATATTCTATGGTTTAGAACTATTCTTTATTCACCTTACATGGTTTCAATGATCTCCTCCATGGTTTCCATTGAAACCTAACTTTGGATGGGTGATTTGGGTTTCTTATAAGTCATACCCTCTTCATAAACCATTCTAAGGTCTTAAATAAATCATGGGGAATGTATTCATACCTTAGGTTTGCTGAGATTCAGAGTTTCCTCTGAATTTCCTCCTCCTTGGTCTTCTTCTTCAATTCTCTTTCTCTTCTCCTTCTCTTCCTTCTCTTCTCTTTCTCTCAATCCAATTAGGGTTGTAAAAGGAGTGAAAGAGGCTTAGGGATGTCCTATTTATAGAGTAAAACCTCTCAAAATAAGTCCCATTGAGTTTAGAAAAGGTTCCAATTGAAATTAGGAAAGTTTCCTAATTTTCGGTTCGTGCTGTTTTTCCCGATTACCGGGGGTCGATGGGGGGGGGTCGGATAATTCATAGACCCCCTGACCCCTGGTCATGGGTCGATGGGGAGGTCGATGGGGGGTCGGACCTGCCTGTTAAAACCTACGACCCTACCCTCATTTTGACTGTTTTTGAGTAAATTTTCATATTGGGTCTTAGTTTTTCTTCACACACTTGGTCCACTTGGCTCGACCATGATATGTAGATGGGTCACGACACAAAATGTAAGGTTAGACCGGGTTTGTGACGTGCGGGTCTTACAACTCCACCACCCTTAAAAGAAATTTCATCCTCGAAATTTGAACGTACGGATCTTACAACTCCCCCATCCTTAAAATAAATTTTGTCCTCAAAATTTGAATTTACTTTGGAGTCAATAGGTGGGAATTCTATTTCCGCATTGCATCTTCTTCCTCCTATGCACTCTTCTCCACGTCTTGTCTTTGTCAGGTTACCTTCATATAATAATTATCCCGGCTTTAGAAACATTGTACCTTCCCACTAGTGAACTAGGCTGGTACCACTTCAATAGTCAAACATTCTATCTAATCCAATGATTCCGTGGTCAATACCTTTGATATGGATCTCTAATGTATTTCTTTAATAGAGACACATGAAATACATCATGCACATTAGACATGGATAGCGGTAATGCTAATTGATAAGAAATTTTTCTACGTCTCTCCAAAGTTTATAAGATCCAACACATATATAGAATACAATTTTCCCTTCTTGTCTAATCGTTTCAAACTACGCATAAGTGATTTCTTCAAGAACACTTTGTCCCTTATGGTGAACTCAAGGTCTTGGTGTCTCTTCTGACATCTTGAGCTATCCTACCCCTTTTCTTTGATCTTGTCTGCTACTCGATAGTTTTCTTTATTAGACTTAGGTCACAAAATTCTTCTTTTTCCGACTTTATTCCAAAATAAAGGAATTTGACATTTCTACCGTACCATGCTTCATAGGTAACATTTACATGGTAGCTTAGTATCAACTTCAATTCACGGAAACTTCTCAACTCAAGTTCTTTGAAATCAATTTTATAAGCTCGGAGCATATCTCTTATGATCTGTATAGTCCGCTCCGACTGTCCATCGGTTTAAGGTAAAATGCGGTACTCAACTTCAACTTTGTCCCCATTATTTTCTGTAGATCCTCCCAAAACTTTGAGATAAGGCATAAGCCTCTGACCGACACGAAACTCTCATGCATACCATTCAATCTGGTAATATTATCCACATATAGCTTATTTAGCCACTCCAAAGTATATCGAGGTCGTATAGCAATGGAATGAGCTACCTTTATAAGGCGATCAACAATCCCCCAAACTGCATCAACCACTCTGGGAGTCAGTGGCAAATCAGTGACATAATTCATTGTAATGCAATTCCACTTTCAGACTGGCTCCGATAGTTTTTATTGTAAGCCATGGTGGTCTTTGTCTTTCAGCTTTTACTTGCTGATAATTCAGACACTGGAACACGAACTAAACCACATTTGTTATCGCTTCAGGTCATGATAAATATTGGTACTCCAGGATATCCTGAATATGGAGTACAATGGGCTCTTATCCTTATCCTCTTCATGATATCCGAGTTGTTACACCCCAATTCTGTATACTTCAGAATGGTGTGATGAACCGCAAGCAAACCAACGGTTCAACCAGGATATCGTACAGGTGGTATCCGTCTGATCTAAACTTCATATATCCACATTCATAATCAGAGTAAATATACAATAGCGAAAGTTTTATAGTAAAATAAACTGAGAATCTACTATGATATTAATATTAAAATAGCAAATTATTATGTATCAACTAAGACATAAATAAGTATCGAATACATGTCTTTAATAAATCCAAACAAAGAAAACTAAAAATCTAATCGAATACACATGAGTTGCACTCGCAAGAGGAGTCATGTGTATCTTCTTCATCTTCAACTTTCATCGCCGCCACGTGACCATACACTGGAGCGTTGACATAATCTTTGACGGTAGTACCTGCATCATCAACCAAAAATATTCGACGTTGAGGGGGTGAGCACACATCATGGCTCAGTGAGTAAACAAAACAATGCAACAATACATATGCATGCAGTCAATTCATATCTTTGGTCTGGTTTAAAGTTTGCAATGCGCAATAGAAAGGTTGGGTGGTCAAAGGTTAACGTTTATTGACCCCGCCTCTATACACAGGGTGTGGAAGTCCGCCCAAAGGTTAACGTTTATTGTCGTCCCCATCTACCCTACCATAACAATGTACAACAAATGTTAACATTTATTTCTGTACAGTGCCATACCAACACGTAAGCCCCTGCTGGCGAGGGCTTGCAAATTGGGCTTGCAACTAACCAATCCTAATGCCAAACAATGTATCCAAGGCCTCACCCCAGCATCCCTCAGAACTTCCATAAAGATAGAGCTAAGGCCCCCCGGTAGAGTCAGAGACTACAAGGACCGAGACCACCTCCCCTGATACTCTACGACGTAATAGTTCTGCTAAAGTAATGGCAATACGACGATGCTAATGCACAAGACTTGAGTTAGAGATAGAGCTAAAGTGCTGAAACCCACCAAAGGTTAACGTTTATTGACGTTCCCATCACACCTCTCCTGATACTCGCTCGCATCAAGTACACCAACCACACATATACATTCACATGCCTATTTCTATCATCATATCATCATCATCATGTTACAAACAATAAAGTAAATATGCATGAACAAATAATAGAAATATTGGATGACATGTTGAATGCACATACAAGCATACACGCATAGAATCAATATGGCATTGGACTCAAGAAAATTAAAACAGTTTGTTATTAATCAATTAGTTTAGAGTTCTATTTTCTCACCTTTGCTTGTTTGTAGATCCTCTTTCAAGCCTTAAGAATCACTTTTATATCAATATTATATTACTAGAAGACCTAACAAAGTCGATAGAATTTAATTAGAATTTATTCTAATTTTTCCAACTTGGTGTTAACTGGGGGTCGATGCCTAGGGTTGGATGTTCCTTCGACCCTAGGTGCGACCACCCCTTCCCCGGGTTTCTCGAATATTGGGGGTCGATGCTAGGGTCGGATGTTCCATCGACCCTAGGTGCGACCCCCCATGGTTTGAGTCGAAACTATCAAATTTCGTCCATTCATTCATGTTTGGGGTCCTATGGCTTGCTTCTATAGTCCATTCCATACATGTTCTATGGTTTATAACTATTCTTTATTCATCTACATGGTTTCAATGATCTCCTCCATGGTTTCCATTGAAACCTAACCATGGATGGGTGATTTGGGTTTCTTCTAAGTCATACCCTCTTCATAAACCATTCTAAGGTCTTAAATAAATCATGGGGAATGTATTTATACCTTAGGTTTGCTAAGATTCAGAGTTTCCTCTGAATTTCCTCCTCCTTGGTCTTCTTCTTCAATTTTCTTTCTCTTCTCCTTCTCTTCCTTCTCTTCTCTTTCTCTCAATCCAATTAGGGTTGTAAAAGGAGTGAAAGAGGCTTAGGGATGTCCTATTTATAGAGTAAAACCTCCCAAAATAAGTCCCATTGAGTTTAGGAAAGGTTCCAATTGAAATTAGGAAAGTTTTCTAATTTTCGGTTCGTGCTGTTTTTCTCGATTATCGGGGTTATATGGGGGCGTCGATGGGGGGGTCGGATAATTCATAGACCCCCTGTAACCCCTGGTCACAGGTCGATGTGGGGGTCAATGGGGGGTCGGACCTACCTGTTAAAACCTGCGACCCTACCCTCATTTTGACTATTTTTGAGTAAATTTTCATATTGGGTCTTGGTTTTTCTTTACACACTTGGTCCACTTGGCTCGACCATGATATGTAGACGGGTCACGACACGAAATGTAAGGTTAGACCGGGTTTGTGGCGTGCGGGTCTTACAGACCCCCCATATAAAACTGGGGGTCTGACTTCTATACTGGGGGGGTCCGACCCTCCCTTGCTGGGTATGCGACCCTCCCCTTATTTAAGTGTTTTTGGGTCAGTTTAATACCTGGGATCATGATCTCCTTCACGCACTTGGTCCATTTGACTCAACCATGATGGATAGACCTGGTTCAAGGTGGTAAGACCGTGTTAGTTTGATACGGGTCTTACAACTCCCCCCTACTTATAAAAAATTTTGTCCCCAAAATTGTTCATACCTTCAGAGTCAAATAGATGAGGGTATTGCTTTCGCATACCATTCTCTTCTTCCCTTGTAATTTCTTCCATGTCTCTACTTCTCCAAGTGACCTTAACATAATAGATATCTCGATTACGCAGTCGTTGAACCTTTTGGCTGGTTATTTCAGTTGGTGTTACTTCAAAGGTCAAATCATCAGTCAAATCAGGTGGATCTACTGTCAGAACGTGTGTTGGATCCTTGACTTACATCTTCAATAAGAAAATATGAAATACGTCATGCACATTTGACATAGATGGTGGTAGTGCTAACTGGTAAGCCACTTTCCCACGCTTAGCTAAAATCTCATATGGTCTGACATATCTTGGACTTAGTTTCCCTTTTTGTCCGAACCATTTTAGACCTCGCATAGGCGATATCTTCAAGAATACTTTATCACCCACGACGAACTCAAGATCTCTGCGTCGAGTATTTGCATATTGCTTCTGACGATTCTGAGCTGTTCTCACTCTTTCCTTGATAATGTCGACCACTCGACAAGTCTCCTCAACAAATTCTGGTCCAACGATACTACGTTCCCCAACTTCATTCCAAAACAATGGAGTTCGACACTTTCTGCCATACAGTGCTTCATAGGGTGACATCTGTATGGTAGCCTGATAGCTGTTGTTATAAGCGAACTCGATCAGTGGTAACTTTTCATCCCATGATTCATTAAAATCAATTACACATGCTCGTAGCATATCTTCTAGAATCTGAATTGTACACTCTGACTGTCCATCTGTCTGTGGATGGAATTCAGTACTAAACTTCAATGTTGTACCCATAGCCTTTTGCAATCCTTTCCAAAACTTGAAAGTAAATCGTGGATCTCTATCGGACACAATGCTCTCTAGTACACCGTGTAATCGAACAATATTATCCACATACAGCTTTGCTAACCTTTCTAGTGTATACTGAGGTCGTATCGGTATAAAGCGAGCTGTTTTGGTCAGGCGGTCTACAATCACCCAAATTGCGTCAACTACTCGAGGAGTCAATGGTAACCCTGTGACGAAGTCCATAGTGATGCAGTCCCATTTCCATGCTGGATCCGGTAACGGCTGTAACAGTCCTACGGGTTTTTGTCGTTCAACCTTTACTTTCTGACAATTTAGGCATTGAGACACGAACTTAGCTACGTCTGCTTTCATTTCTCTCCACCAGTATAATTTCTTTAGATCATGATACATTTTTGTACTTCCCGGGTGTATCGAATAGATGGTGGTATGGGCTTCTTTCATCAGTCGGTGTCTAATGTCCACACTTTCTATTTCGGGTACACATATTCTTCCTTTGTACTTCAATACCATCTCTTCGTCCAAAGTGAACTCAGGGTTAGTTCTACCTTTTTCGCTGTCTTCTTGTACCGTTCTCAGTAAGGATCTGATTTGATAGCTATCTTCACTTCATCAATTATATCCGGTATAATCTTCAATGCAGTGAACATATTGGAAAACTGATGAATGAACCCTTGGTTGGCTGATCCTTCCGTTGTATCTATCACATACTGCTCATTGCCGTGATTGAATACCGTCCCAGTAGTACACATTGCTGCAGTTGTGTTAACCTCTCCTTGAGATTTTATCATCGCCTTTTCTGCAGAATAGGACACTACATTTTTCCAGGAAGGTAGAACGAGGGGCTTCGTTAGAAGCCTGACCCGATGAAGAGGGGATTTCTAAGATAGGGTTATAGTCCTACCAATACGAAGAGTAGCTCGGTAATGAATAGCCCAGCCCCCCTATGAAGTGAAGAAACCGAAACTCTATAGTATAGCCACTGACGCACCACTGGATGATCAGTCTCCCAGTAATAGTCCCAGTAGTGAGCGGTCCAATTATCTGGCGGAAGCTCGTTGTTGCGCTTAGGTTCAACGCATCTGCTACTACATTAGCTTTCTCCGGATGATATTGGATATCACAATCATAGTCTTACAATAGTTCCAGCCATCTTCTTTGTCTCATATTCAACTCCTTTTGATTAAATAAATAAGTAAGACTTTTATGGTCCGATTTAATCTGGAACTTCTCTCCGTATAGGTAATGTCTCCATATCTTGACAGCATGTACTACTGCCGCTAACTCCAAATCATGAGTGGGATAATTTTTCTCATGTGTCTTTAACTGTCTTGAAGCATAAGCAATTACTTGTTCTCCTTGCATAAGCACACATCCTAATCCCAGTCCTGTCGCATCAGTGTATAGGGTAAATGGCTGTCCAGGAACAGGAATAGTCAAAATCGGAGTGGATATCAATCTGGTCTTTAAGGTTTGGAAGCTCTTCTCGCATTTATCCGTCCACATGAACTTTTCACCTTTCTTGGTCAGACTGGTGAGAGGTACGGCAATCCGAGAATAGTCTTCCATAAATCACCGATAAAAACCAGCGAGACCGAGAAAACTTCTAATTTCTGCAATGCTCTTTGGTGCTTCCCAATTTACAATAGCCTCGATCTTGCTGGGATCCACTTTGATTCCTTCAGTGGATACTACATGGCCTAGGAAGGTGACTTCACTTAGCCCAAACTCACATTTGGTAAATTTGGCATATAGCTTCTCTTTCCTTAAACGTTGTAGAGTGGCGTTTAGATTCTTAATATGGGTTTCCTTGTCTTTGGAATATACCAATATATCATCAATAAATATAATAACCGACGTATCCAGCATATCATGGAAAACCCAGTTCATAAGTTCCATGAAAGTTGCTGGTGCATTTGTTAATCCAAAATACATGACCAAGAATTCATAATGTCCATATCTGGTCCTGAAAGCTGTCTTAGGAATATCACCTTTTTTAATCTTCAACTGATGGTAGCTTGACCGAAGATCGATCTTAGAAAATACTTTTGCTCCTTGCAACTGATCGAACAAGTCATCGATCCGAGGTAGTGGATATCGATTCTTGATTGTCAGTTTGTTCAGCTCCCAATAGTCGATACATAATCACACGCTACCGTCCTTCTTCTTTACGAATAATACTGGTGCTCCCCATGGTGATATACTGGGTCGAATATAACCCTTGTCCAGTAGTTCTTGTAGTTGTACTTTCAATTCCTTTAGTTCAGTAGGAGCCATTCTATAAGGTGCTTTTGATACTGGTGCGGCTCCAGGTATAAGATCTATCACAAACTCTGTGGCTCGGTCGGGTGGTAATCCTAGTAGTTCCTCAGGAAATACGTCGGTGTAGTCCCGCACGACATCAATATCTTACATCCGTGGTGCTTCTTTGGTGAGGTCGACCACTGATACTAGATATCCGACTGCTCCCTTCTCAAGGCACTTCTTAGCCTTTAGTGCTCAGAGTATGAGCTTGCGTTTACGGGTAAGTTTGGTTCTCTCAAAACTGAATTCTACTCCTTCTTTGTCTTTAAATGTTAGCTTCTTTTCGGCGCATAATAGGTTTACAGAATACCGAGCTAACCAGTCCATTCCCAAGATGACGTCAAAGTTTGCCATCCCAAGTTGGATCAAGGTTGCATCTAACGTTTTCTCGCCAATGAGAACTAGACATGGCCCATAACCTTTTTCTAATTCCACTTCTAACCCCATCGGTGACCGTAGAAGTAGTTTGTAGTCTAATGTTTTGATGGGTAAATTCAGCTTCTTTCCAAATGGCACAGATATAAAAGAATGAGTAGCTCCTGAGTCGAAGAGTACTCTGGCGGGTATGTCATTTATAGGTACAATACCTATGATTTATTTTAACTTAGTCTACATGCTCACACAAGGTAATACAATTTAAAAGGTTTTAGTCATACCTGTGACCACATCGGGTGATGCGACAGCATCCTCGGATGTAACAGCATAAACTCGTCCTTGATGTAGCTGCTTCCTGGGCTTGGGACACTCCCTTGCCATATGCCCCGCTTGGTTGCAGTTAAAACATTTTGGGCCTTCAGTATTTGGCTTTGGCTGATGTTGGGCTACTGGGGTAGTCTTGGGTGCAGTAGTAAAACCTTGAGCACGGAAGGATTTAAATATCTTATTATTCCCTCCGTTATAAGCATTTCCAGTTGGCCTTTTCATACCTCTGTTCTGCGTAAAATAACTCTCCTTTTGGCTCGATTCTATAACTCGAGCAATTTGCACAGCTTCATTATATATTTTCTTTTCCAAACCTAGAACATGCTCTCTAATGCTCCCTCTAAGTCCCGTGACAAACCTACGGGTCTTAGTATCATCTTCTTGCATGCTGAGTGGTGCAAAGAAAAATAGCTCCTCAAAACGTTGTTGATATGCATCCACGAACATCTGTCCCTGATATAAACTCAGGAACTCCTTCTCCATAGAATCTTTGAAGCTTCGGGGAAAGTACTTCTCGAAGAAAGTTTCTTTATATATAGCCCAGGTCAATAGGGCGTGCTTGGTCAATAGGTAGGCCCTGGTAGATTTCCACCAATGACATGCATCACCTTTTAGCATGAAGGTGGCACATAATACCTTCTCTTCTTCTGTAATAGTCATCATCAGAAAATTTCTCTCCATTTCGTCGATCCAGTGAGCCGGCCAGAGCGGATCAAACGGTTTTTTGTTAAACTCCTTGGGCTTCATCTTTAAGAATCGCTCCACCAGTCGGGAGTGGTCCATTTGATTCTGAGGGTATGCCCCAAACATAGGTTATGGATACTAGTAATTAACTTGAACTGCTTTAGGACCTGGTACTAGAATCTGTGCAGCTGGTGGTTGAGGTGTTTGAGGTGCTGGGTGGTTACCCACCGGTGCTACACTTGTTTGTCCAGTCGGCATTGGTGTAGCATGTGTTGCCTGAAACATAATTCCCATTGCTGCTTGCATTTGAGCCTGTGCTCATTGCATTTGCTGCAGCTATTGCGCTAGGTTCATAACCACGGTTGTCAGCTCCGGTGGTGGATGTGGAAAATTTATAGGATTTTCCTGACCCTGGTTTACTGGTGGTGCAACCTGCGGATTACCCTATGCATATATATTTTCTTGATTGGCTTCCTCCACGGGTGGTGGTGGTGGAACTGCGTTTTGGCTTTGCCTGGTTACTCTACGCCCAGCCATATTTTCCTCTGAGATTGGTGGTGCCTGAAAATCATTAAAATACGTGAGGCAATCATTTATACTTCATGTAGATACTCTAACCGATATTATTTTCAAAAATTTTAGATCATTCTGTGAAAAAATACAGTCTTTTCTATGCAGGGTCGATGGTGGGGGTCGATGGCATGTTCGACCCTCAGTGTCCGACCCTGGGAAAACACTTATTTTTCCCGAGAGCCGGGGGTCGATATGGGGGTCGATGGGTGTCCGACCCCCAGGTGCGACCCCTGGTTTTTTGTCAGGTTCCCGAGAGCTGGGGGTCGATACGGGGGTCGATATGGGGGTCGATGGTCCTGGTCGAATTCTCCGACCCCCGGACCAAAAATCAGATTTTTAAGGTCCGATTCTGAGTTCATTTCCCATTCTTCCTCCTCCGTTTCGACTCGTCTCCTTCCCCTGAGTTGCTACAGTGCCAACTCCGCTACATTGGTCATTTTGGTTCTGTGTTTCGACGCCTACATCATTCCTACAGGTATGTCTTCTTACCTTTACCTATTTTTAGGTTTTCTTTTCTAGGTTTTTACCCGTATATCTCGTTTTCTTCAAATTAAACTTTTTCCAGCCGTAAAAATTCGATTTTTATTGGGGGCTTTTGTTATTGGTGACTCGAGGAATGAAAGCCCTAAAAAATATTTGGATTTCATCGGTTGGTTATCGAGGAACTCGAATTTTGCTCTTTTTGCCCTAATTTGTCAAAAATTTTGATTTCTCATAATTTCTTCAAATTGGATTCCATTAGCTAGGATTTCCTACTGTGTGAGTGTTGCAGGATATGTTAGAACCTACGTAAGTCCTCCTACCCACGTGTATGGGTGAAAAGTGAGGCTTTTTGCCAACTTACGTCGTTATAATGTCCAAATTTCAGATTTTTCTACCCTACTAACATATTATCTGTTTTTCTTTCTTATTTGTAGATACCATGGCTCATACCAAAGTACCCAGAGTTTGCGATCCTCTTCGTTTCCGTTCCAACGTATCCGAGGCACAGTATGCCCACTATGCTCGCAAGAAAGTAGAGGGAGGTCGTAAGGTGAACTTGGCTAAGTTAGCCCTGTTCAATGTGGAGAGAGCATTTGGTGATATGGGATGGCTCCCTGTCATCACTTACGATGTGTGTACCCGTCCGGATTTGGTACGCCAGTTCTATTGTAACCTCCAGGTGGTGGGGATTACAATGATGTTGAGAGGGGCAATGAGCTTCGCATCACGAGCTACTTCAAGGGAGTTGACATCTCGTTTGATTATCGACAGCTGGCCGACCTACTGGGCATTTCCTATGCTGGCCCCATGGTTTTCTGTGCTCCTGGAGAGCCCCAGTTTTTCTCTCTTCAGATGAGGGCCAAAATCGACAGCCAGCTCATCCGACCTGATCGCTGGCAGATGAGAGCGTGCTCTCTGCGTTCAGATCTACGGGTATATTGCAAGATCATACAGCATAACCTGATACCGCAGAGTGGTCATTACGAGAGGGTCTCCCAGCTGACCCAGTATCTCTTATACTGTATATGCACTCGGTAGCCCGTCTGCCTTCCATACATCATTATGCGTACCATGATCACTGCCACGTTGCCCAGTCACACCGGCAACCTTCCTTACGGTCGCATGATCACTACCTTGCTTACTAGCCTGGGGGTTGATTTAGTGGATGAGAAGATTCAGGAGAAATCATTCTCATCGCCTCTAGATTGGGAGGCTATTAGCAAGATGGGCATGCAGGATGCCCAGGTCAGCGATGAGGAGAGGAACGCGATGGTGCGCCCTCACACTCGCGTAGAGATAGCTGACGCTGAGGCAGCTGGCGCTACCGCTGGAGTTTATATGGATCCTGCTGGTGATGATGACCGTCTGTTCATAGATGTGGACTCCATACCACCTGCTTCATCTACACATGCTGCTGGAGCTAGTACTTCTTATGCGGCTGGTCCTTCACACTCACCTTCTGATATGATGGAGGTATTGCATGAGATCAGAGAGGCACAACGCCGGTCTGATCTGAGGATGGGGGAGTTACTAGACGCTCAGCGTGTGAGAGTAGATCAGCTACTAGACGCCCAGTGCATATCAGACATGAGGATGGGAGAGCTCATAAATGCTCAGCGCCGGTCAGACATGCAGATGGAGGAGCTTTGGGGTGCTCAACGCGGGACTGATCAGCGGGTAGCTGATCTTACAGCTAGTCTTTAAACGACCCAGACTCAGATAGCCTGGTTGACTAGAGTCTACGCTGAGGATTATGACAGAAATCGTGAGGCGCCGCCTCCTCCTTCACCTCCAGCTTCATGATTGTATTTATTTCCTTTCATTGTACTACAGAGTAACTGTCCGGGTTGTGGACTGTACTCTGCTTTAGCTATTTATATACGTTTGTTTCTCTCTCATTGTATTTAATATTATTCCCCTTTTAATAGATGAATTATTCTCTTTTCAAATTTGGTCTCAAACATCACTTGTGCTTAGAGTGTGTTAATATTACAGTTTTTACTTTTATCCTATCTCAGTTCACAATTCGACGTGAAAGTATGCTAGGTTAGCGGATACGGCCTGAGATGCTCTGATACCAAGTTGTCACACCCCAATTCCGCACTCTTTAGAATGGTGTGATGAACCGCTAGCAAACCAACAATTCAACCAGGATCTCAGACAGACGATATCCATTTTATCTAAACCTCATACATCCACATTCATAATCAGAATAAATACACAATAGCGGAAGTCTTATAGTAAAATAAACTGAGAATCTACTGTGATATTAATATTTAAATAGCAAATTATTCTGTGTCAACTAAAACATAAATAAATATCAAATACATGTCTTTATTAAATCTAAATAATGAAAATAACATCTAATCGAATACACATGAGTTGCACTCGCAAGAGGAATCACGCGTATCTACTTCATCTTCAACTTCCATCGCCGCCATGTGCCCGTACACATGAGCATTGACATAATCTTTGATGGTATTACCAACATAATCAACTAAAAATATTCGACGTCGAGGGGGTGAGCACACATCATGGCTCAGTGAGCAAACAAAACAATGCAACAATACATATGCATGCAATCAATTCATATCTTTGGTCTGATTTAAAATTTGCAATATGCAATAGAAAGGTTTGGGTGGTCAAAGGTTAACGTTTATTGACCCCTCCTCTATATACAAGTGTGTGACGCCGCCCGAAGGTAACGTTTATCGTCGACTCAGAAGCACCCAATTCATGAACATTGTACAATAAAGGTTAACGTTTATTGCTGTACATTTCCATACCAACACGTAAGCCCCTGTTGGCGAGGGCTTACAAACTGGGCTCGCAACTAACCAATCCTAATGCCAAACAGTGTATCCAAGGCCTCACCCCAGCATCCCTCAGAACGTCCATAGAGATAGAGCTAAGGCCCCCCGATAGAGTCAGAGACTACAAGAACCGAGACCACCTCCCCTGATACTCTACGACGTAATAGTTCTGCTAAAGTAATGGTGATACGACGATGCTAATGCACAAGACTTGAGTTAGAGATAGAGTTAAAGTGCTGAGGCTCAGCCTATGACACCCCCCCTGATGCTCGCATCAAGTACACCAACCACACACATACATTCACATGCTTATTCCTATCATCATCATTATTATCATGTTATAAACAATAATGTAAATATGCATGAACATTAAATAGAAATATCGGATGACATATTGATGCACATTACAAGCATGTTCGCATAGAATCAAGCATAGCATTGGACTCAAGAAATAAAATAGTTTATTATTAACCAATTAGTTAAGAGTCTTGTTTCCTCACCTTAGCTTGTTAGTGGATCCTCTTTCAAGCTTTAAAATCACTTTTATATTGTTATTATATTGCTTGAGGACCTAACAAAGTCGATAGAATTTAATTAGAATTAATTCTGAATTTAAAAACCATGCTGTTAACTGGGGGTCGGAGCTAGGGTGTAAGTTATGATCGACCCTGGGTGCGACCACCCCTATTATGGGCTTCTCGAACACTGGGGGTCGATGATCAGGGTCTGGTAAGGTTGATTGGCCATCGACCCCCATGCGACCCCCTGTGGGTTTTGTTGATTTTTCTTCCTTCCGCCCATTCTTCGTGTTTAGGGTCCTATGGCTTGCTCCTACAGTCCATTCCACACATGTTCTATGGCCTAGAACCATGATTCATTCACCTATATGGCTTTCATGATTTCCCCCATGGTTTTCCATGAAAACCTAACCATGGGTTAATGGTTTGGGTTTCTCCGAGATCATACCCTCTTCATTATCTACTCTAAAGTCTTTTGAAACTCATGGAAATAGTATCCATACCTGAGAAGAGTACTCCTTCTCTGCAACTCTTCTCCTTTTGCTTTCTTCTCTTCTTTCCTTCTCTTCTTCTTCTCTTCCTTCTCTTCTCTTTCTCTCAATTCAATTAGGGTTCTAAAAGGAGTGAAAGAGGCTTAGGGACGTCCTATTTATTGAGTAGAAACTCCTAAAATAAGTCCCATTGAGATTAGGAAGGAATCTCATTGAAATTGGGAAAGTTTCCTAATTTCTGTTTTTACCGAGTACCGGGGGTCGATAGGGGGGTCGGAGATCCCGTCGACCCCTGGTCCTTAAGATGTCTGACCCCCCATATAAAACTGGGGGTCTGACATCTATACTGGGGGGGTCCGACCCTCCCTTGTTGGGTATGCGACCCTCCCCTTATTTAAGTGTTTTTGGGTCAATTTAATACTTGGGATCGTAATCTCCTTCACACACTTGGTCCATTTGGCTCTACCATGATGGGTAGACCTGGTTCAAGGTGGTAGGACCGGGTTAGTTTGATAAGGGTCTTACAAAACTGATCATGCATACTGTTTGCTTGCCTGTTTGTTTGTCACTGAGGTCATGTTAGAGAGCTGACTCTCATGTATGCCATTCTTTTTAGATGATGTTGCAGGTACCATGGTTGTGGATTATCTGAATGCCCCAGCAATCTCTTAATTGGCCCAACTAGGAGGAATATCGTATGAGGATGAAGCACATGATGCCGACTTCGAATGTGATGCATGTGTCTTCAATTGATAGTTTTCTTGAGGAGAGGTTTTGGAGCAATGAACAGTTTTCTTTTATTTCTGACTTTTGGATTATTTTTTTATCTTTTGGATAGCTCGTGGTTTGTAGGGCAATGCTACTTTAAGGTTTGGTTCATGGAGTTAGTTGATGAACATCATTTGAAGGATGTAACACCTTGATATAACTACTTTTATTTATCATTAGTGTATTCATGGTTATCTAGTTATCTTTCGCTATTTATTACTCTGAATTGTGTTTGTGGCATTCTGATTATTAAGTGGTTAGTATGTGTGTGAGTCACACCCCAATTCTGGTCTAACCAAAATGGTGTGATGAACCGCCAATAAACCAATGGTTCACCCAGGATCTCACATAAGTCGTACCCACTATATCAAACCACACACATTCTACATTAATAAGCAGAGGTAACAAACAAATAAGCAGAAGTCCTACAGATAATGAACTGAGAGTCCAACAGTAATAAATAAATATTTAATCCAATTATCTCTAAATCACAAGACATAAAAATAAATAATCAACTACTCCAATGTTCAAACTATAACTAAACCTAAGCAAAAACACATTGGTTGTACTCGCATGATGAATCATGTGCATCTTCTTCAGCTTCTACATCCATCGCAGCAACGTATCCACACGTCAGCGCAGTTATATATTCTTCAACGGTAGGACCTGCATCATCATCTAAAAATATTCGACGTCGAAAGGGTGAGCACGCATCACGGCTCAGTGAGCAAACAAGACAATGCAACAAATATATGCATGTATTCAATTCATATCTTTGGTCTGGTTCATAAGTTTTCAATGTACTATAGAAAGGTTTGGTGGCCGCCGCACCTCTATACATGAGTGTGTGAATCTGCCCATTGGATCAAACACCATTATCGTCCCACATGCACTCATCATGGAATAGAGATAGTGCTAAAGAGTCTGGATCAAACACTGCATAACACTTCCCCTGATGTCCTACCCATACCAACACGTAAGCCCCTATTGGCGAGGTCTTACAAACTGGGCTCACAACTAACCAATCCTAATGCCAAATAGTGTATCCAAGGCCTCACCCCAGCATCCCTAAATACGTCCATAGAGATAGAGCTAAGGCCCCCTGACAGAGTCAGAGACCACACGGTCCGAGACCACCTCCCCTGATGCCTTACGACATAATAGTTCTGCTAAGTAATGGCGATACGATGATGTTAGTGAGCAAGACTTGAGTAGAGATAGAGCTAGAGTATGGTGACGAGGTCGAAGACCACCATGCCACGTCCTCCCCCTGATGTTCGACTCACATCCAACACACCAACCACACACATACATTCACATGCCTACTCCTAGCATCTTCATCATCATCATGTTATAAATAAATGGAATTAAATATGCATAAACAGTAATAGTAGGAATATTAGATGACATGTAAGATGCACATTACAAGCATACAAGTATAGAATTAATCATGGCATTGGACTCAATAAAAATAAATAGTTTGTTATTATCCAATTAGTTTAGGTCTTGTTCCCTCACCTGTTAACAATTCTCGATGTCCTTCTAAGCCTTGAAATTCTCTTTGAATTGATTTAACAACCTAAAAGTTATATGAATTTAAGTTAGGGTTCATATGTGACATGTTACAGTAGTCGAAAATCGAAACAGAGCACTAATAGGTGTCTGATTGGTCCTATGGTCTCATTCTGTATTGACCTTACTGTCTACGGTTGATACCCTACGATCGCATATGGTGCGACCGTAGCTGTGACCCTATGATTTCTGAAATCTTCCCGAATGTCTATGGTCGATCCTTTGGTCATACTGGTCATGCTATGGTCAACCGTTGCTACGACCTTGAGATTTCTGGTCACAATCTACCTGAAATTCGAGTTCTTCCTGGGTCAATTCTTTTGTTCTTCAATGGGGTGTATCCTAAGGTCATCCTACGGCCATCATTAGTAATTTCTTATCAACCCTAATCATCAAATTCACTCCTCATCGTTCTCCTTGGAATTTTCTCAAGGAAATCATATAGATCATAATAAGTTGATATGGCCTATCCTCCATAGAAGTATTATTTCTTAGATTTTACATCTCCAGAGATTCGTTTCATACATTTTCCTGTGATAGAGAGTCAATCCCTTCTCAACAAACTCTTCTCCTTAGCTTTTTCTTCTTCTCCTTCTCTTCCATCTCTTCCTTATCTTTCTCTAGGGTTTACTAATGTTTTAAAAGAGTGAAAAAGGGCTGAGGGACATCCTTTATATAGAGAAAAATTCTCCATATAAAGTCATCTTTCAATTAAGAAAGCAATCCCTTAGTTTAGGAAAGTTTCCAAAACTCGGAGTCTGATCTGGGTTCTCATGGTCGATCATATGGTCGCATAAACCATCGATCGTAAGGTCAAAATCATCGACCGTGGGATTCTGGATTTGAGATTTTTGGTTCCCTTCCTTATGGTAGACCATACCTACCCAGGCATGTGACCTTAGGTATGTTTTTAGTGTTTTTAACTCGATTTTCATACCTGGTTTGTGATCTATCTTCACACGCTCGGTCCACTTGGTCCAGGAATGATGGGAACACCTGGCACAACACGGTTAGATCAAGTTAGTAGAGTGTGGGTCTTACAACTCCGCCCTCCCCCCCCCATATTTCATCTTCAAAATTTACACATACCTTCCGAGTCGAATAGGTGAGGATATTTCTTCCGCATAGTCCCATGTAACTTCTTCTACATTTTGGCTTCTCCAAGTAACCTTAACGTAGTAAATGTCACAATTGCGAAGACATTGCACATTTTGGCTAGTGATCTCAAAAGGTACTACTTTGAACGTCAAATTTTCAATCAAATCTGGTGGATCCGTTGTTAACACGTGTGTTGGATCTCTGACGTACTTCTTCAGTAATGAGATATGAAATACATCATGCACACTTGACATGGATGGTGGTAGTGCTAACGGATATGCTATTTTTCCACGTCTATCTAGAACTTCATAAGGTCCAATATATCTGGGATACAGGTTTCCCCTCTGCCTCGATTATCTGTGTATTGCTTCTGACGGTTCTGAGCTATTCGGACTCTTTCCTTGATAATGTCCACTACTCGACAAGTCTCTTCAACAAACTCTAGTCCAACAATACTCCGTTCTCCAACTTCATTCCAAAATAAAGAGTTCGACATTTCCTACCATACAGTGCTTCATAGGGGGACATCTGTATAGTCAATTGACAGCTGTTGTTATAAGCGAACTCAATCAACGGTAATTTCTCATCCCATGATCCTTTGAAATCAATGACACAAGCTCAAAACATGTCTTCTAAAATCTGAATAGTACGCTCTGATTGTCCATCTGTCTGAGGATGGAATGCAGTACTAAACTTCAATGTTTTACCCATAGCCTTCTGTAATCCTTCCCAAAACTTTGAGGTAAAGCGTAGGTCTCTGTCGGACACAATGCTTTCAGGTACACCATGTAATCAGACAATATTATCTACATAAAGCTTAGCTAACCTCTCTAGGGTATACTGAGGTCGTATAGCTATGAAACGAGCTATCTTGGTCAAACGATCCACAATCACCCAGACCGTGTCAACTACTCGGGGAGTCAATGGTAACTCGGTGACGAAGTCCATAGTGATGCAGTCCCATTTTCATGTTGGTTCTGGCAATGGCTGCAATAATCCTGCAAGTCTTTACCTTTCAGCCTTTACAATTCAAGCATTGAGACACAAATTTAGCTACATCCGCTTTCATTCCTCTCCACCAATATAGTTTCTTCAGATCATGATACATCTTCATACTTCCAGGATGTACCAAATAAGTGTGGTCTGAGTTTCCTTCATTAGTCTGTGTCTAATATCTAAGTTTTCATTTTCAGGAACACATATCCTTCCTTTATATTTTAGTACCTTTTCAATGTCCAAGGTGAACTCAGGAGTAGTCCTACCTTTTTTGAGGTCTTCTTGCACCGTTCTCAAATAAGGGTCTGATTTAATAGCTGCTTTTACTTCGTCTAATAGATCAGGTACAATCTTCAATGTAGCAAACATGTTTGAGAATAGATGAATAAACCCTTGGTCAGTTGATTCATTCAAAATATCAATCACAAATTGCTCTTTACAATAACTAAATACTCTCCTTGTGACACATGCCACAGTATTTGCACTAACTTCTTCTTGGGATTCTGTCATAGCTTTCCTGCTTAGTGCGTCAGCTACTACATTAGCTTTTCTTGGATGATACTGGATATCCCAATCATAATCCTTCAATAATTCCAACCATCTTCTTTGTCTCACGTTCAACTCCTTCTGATTAAAAAGATGAGTGAGACTCTTATGATCTTATTTAATCTAAAATTTCTCTCCATACAAATAATGTCTCCATATCTTAACAGCATGTACTACTACTGCTAATTCCAAGTCATGAGTGGGATAGTTCTTCTCATGTGTCTTCAGTTGTCTTGAGGCATATGCAACTACTTGTTCTCCTTGCATAAGCACACATCCTAAACCTAACCCAGACGCATCAATGTACAAGGTAAATGGTTGTCCTGGGATCGAAATAGTCAAGATGGGAGCTGATATCAATTTAGCCTTCAATGTTTGAAAACACTCTTCACATTTATTGGTCCAAACAAACTTTTCTCCTTTCTTTGCCAGACTGGTGAGAGGTACGATTATTCTAGAGTAATCTTCCACGAATCATCGATAATAACCAACTAAACCTAGGAAACTTATGATTTCTGCAACATTCTTAGGTGCTTCCCATTTCACAATGGCTTCAATCTTGCTAGAATCCACTTTAATTCCTTCAGTGGATACAACATGGCCTAAGAAAGCGACTTCATTTAGCCAAAACTCACACTTTGTAAATTTGGCGTAAAGCTTCTCTTTTCTTAGTCACTGTAGAGCGGCTCTTAGATTTGTGACATGAGTTTCTTTGTCCTTGGAGTAGAGTAGTATGTCATCAATAAATACAATGACTGACGAATCCAACATATCATGGAATACCCGATTCATGAGTTCCATAAAAGTTGTGGGTGCATTAGTCAATCCAAAAGACATGACTAAAAGTTCATAATGTCCATATCTGGTTCTGAATGCTGTCTTCGAAATATCACCTTCCTTAATCTTCAACTGATGGTATCCTGACTGAAGATCAATTTTGGAGAACACTTTGGCACCTTGCAATTGATCGAACAAGTCATCGATCCGAGGCAACGGGTACTGATTCTTGATTGTAAGCTTATTCAATTCTCGATAATCTATATACAGTCAAACACTACCGTCTTTCTTTTTCATGAACAATACTGGAGCTCCCCATGGTGATATGCTGGGTCTAATATAACCCTTGTTCAGTAATTTTTGTAATTGTACCTTCAGTTCCTTCAATTCAGCAGGAGCCATTCGATAGGGTGCTTTCGATACTGGTGCGGCTCTGGATATAAGATCTATAACGAACTCTGTGGCTCGATCGGGTGGTAGTCCTGGTAGTTCCTCAGGAAATACATCCGAAATTTGACGCACAACTTCAATATCCTCCATTCGTGGTGCTTCTTTAGTAATATTTACTACAATTTTTTAAAGTATCTCTTCGCCTTTTGTGCAGAGAGAATAAGATTCCACTTCATAAGCAATATGCTTTCAATAAAATCAAATTATGTGCAGTCTTTATTCTTAAATGACAACCTCTTCCATGCACATCATAGCTTTTTAGAGTCTTGAGACAACCAGTCTATCCCCAAGATGACGTCTAAGTCTGCCATCTCAAGTAGAACTAGGTTACACCTCAATTCTATCCATCCATACGATTCAAACATTGTTCATAACACTTACCCACTAAAACATCTAGTCCAAAAGAGCTTGAACTAGCAAAATCTGGTATAAAGGACTTAAGAGCTTGTCTAATTCCTTTAGCTCTTATGATTTTTCAAAGACTATCGTCAAAAATCTCATATTGCACTCAGTAGCTTACATCTCTTTTATCACTGATGTTCTACTCTGATCTCTTTATCATATACCTCGAAAAATATCTTGTGATTGTTACTTCATACCCCAAGTCTACCTATAAGCATTAGGATATATGCTTATAATTTCATTAATTCAGCCAAACTTTCTTGGTCTTTACTTAATCATTTCATTTAACATTGGGCATAACTCAGTATTACTTGTACTAGTCCAAATACTATCAATGCCACCATTTTCTTTTTTTCTTTTTCTTTTTTTTTCTTTTTTTTTTTTTTACTTCATCCTTGTATCCACTCTTAGATATGATTTTAAAAATCTCTTTGGCCTTGTCAAAATTCATACCGATTTAGTCATCTTTAACTCTACTTGAGTGCTATCTATTTCTTTACTGGCTACTCTTGATATTTCTCACTTTTTGCTCATGCACTCTTTTATAGACATGACTCATATCCATCCATCTAGCAATCTCGAAACACATCCTCCATTACTTCATCTGAGGTTTCTTGGCTATAGAATCTAATCTGAATTCAATCGTTTTACCTTCAATAATTCCCTTATTAACTAAGTATCTTTATCAAAGAAGGTCGAGAAATGTAAGAATCAGAATGTTTATCCAAAAGTGATTCACTTCCTTCTTTCGAATTTAGTATGATGACGAACACTTGTTCTATCTAGTGAACTTTGGTTTAAAAGATCAGGAGTAAATCTATGGTAATCCAAATGGCATCCAACGGTCGTTAGGTTGCATTGTGGTCATAATACGTGGAAATAGATGTTCTACAACTCTTAACCTCATGGTTTATAGGTTCTTTCGAGTATATAATACCATTGGTCGAGGCACTGCAGGAGTAAATCTAGAGAAAGGTTTAGTACATCAATAAATCAGGTATAAATCACAAAGATGTACATTCAAAATGATTAAACCTTTAACTGTTCATTCAATTGATATCTCTATTCATGTTATCGATCATGAGAGTAACTTAGATTGGTATAATCAGGACTAATTCTAAGGAAATAACCTTTATAACTCCAATTGACAGGTTGAATCAAGAAGGTATTCTGTCAAGGTACGAGAATTTAAAATCAGGTATGTGCATCCTCTATAATCATAAGAGTAAGTCAACAATGCACCGCATCCTATACAAACCTATCTCGTTATATGGTCGCAATAGATTTGATCCTTTGCTGAAAACGTTTGAGGTTTCATCTTTAGAAAATATTCCTCAATCCTTGTCGGATCATTCTGCCATGATGCAGCTATCCCATACATCGGTGGCTGATAAGGGTAACCACCTTTGATACACTACTTGTTGTGCACCAAGCTTCTATACTGGGGTGTGCATTACTGGGACCTACGATATGGTTGACACTGTGTTACGACTAACATGTGTTGGGGGTATAGTGTTGCTACTTGTACTTAGTCTGACCCAGAGGTGTTAGTGTAGCATTAGCAACTTAGGTAGCGCTTCCCATGGTAACTTGCATAGTCGGTATCATCTATTATTGCGCTTGCATTTTGTCAGGCCAAGTTTATTACAATCATAGCCAAGGCACTTGGTAGTCCAGGTAGATTGGCTAGAGTGGCCTAATTGTTAACCTCCTTTGATTTGCTCCAACCTGATTATCATTATTTAGCATCTGCTCAGATGAGTTTTCACTACCCGTTCTCGACCCAGATAGTGGTGGGGTCAAGTTGCAACCTCTTCTTAATGCTCAGTGGGCAATGGATTAACATATGACGGATCTCACTCTGAATCTCCACGTCACCCAGGAGTATAGCTTTATCTTCTTTTATAGTTACTCTCCTTTTTTGTGTATAGCCATTGTTCTCTTATCTCTGTTAGTTTTAGCCCGAGATTTTTCCCTTTACCTCTACAGGGATTTAGGCATTACTAGCCATTTTTCTTCTTCCTTTAACATACATCGAGTTCCACATCTTGTAAGTGTCAACTCGATATTCTAATTTTCTGCTTTATAGATGCTCCCTTCTTGCTACTGTACTATATCCTTTGTACACTTAGACAATTGCCCGACTTATAGATCGTACCCTATATTATTTATTTATTAGGACAAATTTAGATTTTCTCTTTCTGACTGTGTATATATATGGTTCCACCTTTTATATGTACATTATAGTCTTGTTTAAGTTTTGTCTCAAAACACAGGTGCTTATGGTGTGTTCTTATTATAGCTTTTAAATTTTATCCTAACTTAGTTCATGACTCATGTGAAAGTAGTTAGGTCAATGGGTAGAACCTGAGTGCTCTGATACCAAGTTGTCACACCCCAATTCTGATCTAACCAAAATGGTGTGATGAACCATCAATAAACCAATGGTTTACCCAGGATCTCGCATAGGTCGTACCCACCATATCAAACCATACACACATTCCACATTAATAATCAAAGGTAATAAACAAATAAGCGAAAGTCTTACAGATAATGAACTGAGAGTGTAACAGTGATAAATAAATATTTAATCCAATTATCTCTAAACCACAAGACATAAAAATAAATAATCAATTACGATGTTCAAACTATAACTAAACCTAAGCAAAAACACATTGGTTGCACTCGCATGATGAATCATGCGCATTCTTCTTCAACTTCTACATCCATCGTAGCAACGTGTCCACACGTCGACGCATTTATATATTCTTCAACGGTAGGACCTGCATCATCATCTAAAAATATTCAACGTCGAAAGGGTGAGCACACATCACGGCTCACTAAGCAAACAAAATAATGCAACAAACATATGTTTGCATTCAATTCATATCTTTGGTTTAGTTCATAAGTTTGCAATGTGCTATAGAAAGGTTTGGTGGCCGCCGCACCTCTATACACGAGTGTGTGAATCCGTCCAATGGATCAAACACCATTATCGTCCCACATGCACCCATCATGGAATAGTGATAGAGCTAAAGTATCCGGATCAAACCCCGCATAACACTTCCCCTGATGCCCTACCCATACCAACACATAAGCCCCTATTGGCGAGGGTTTGCAAACTGGGCTTGCAACTAACCAATCCTAATGCCAAACAGTGTATCCAAGGCCTCACCCCAACATCCCTCAATACGTCCATAGAGATAGAGCTAAGACCCCCCGACAGAGTCAGAGACCACACGGTCCGAGACCACCTCCCTTGATGCCCTATGACGTAATAGTTCTGCTAAGGTAATGGCAATACGACAATGTTAGTGGGTAAAACTTGAGTAGAGATAGAGCTAGAATCTGGTGACAAGGTCAAAGACCACCATGCCACGTCCTCCCCCTGATGCTCGACTCGCATCCTGTTATTCACACACATATACTCACATGCCTATTTCTAGCATCATCATCATCATCATGTTATAAATAAATAAAATTAAATATGCATGAATAGTAATAACAGGAATATTGGATGACATGTGAGATGTACATTACAAGCATACCAACATAGAATCAATCATAGCATTGGACTCAATAAAAATAAACAGTTTGTTATTATAATTAGTTTTGGTCTTGTTCCCTCACCTGTTAGCAATTCTCGATGTCCTTCCAAGCCTTGAAATTCTTTAAATTGATTTAACAACCTAAAAGTTATATGAATTTAAGTTAGGGTTCATATGTGACATGTTACAGTAGTCAAAAATCAAAACAGAGCACTGATAGGTGTCTGATTGGTCCTATGGTCTCATGCGGTATCGACCTTACTGTCTGCGATCGTACGATCGTAGCTGCGATCACATATGGTTCGACCGTAGCTGCGATCATATGATTTCTGAAATCTTCCCGAATGCCTATGGTTGATGCTTTGGTCATACTGGTCATGCTATGGTCGACCATAGCTGTGACCTTGAGATTTCTGGTCACAGTCTACCTGAAATTCGAGTTCTTCCTGGATCAATTCTTCTGTTCTTCAATGGGGTTTATCCTAAGGTCATCCTATGGCCATCATTAGTAATTTCCTATCAACCCTAATCATCAAATTCACTCTTCATGGTTCTCCTTGGGATTTTCTCAAGGAAATCACATAGATCATAATAGGTTGATATGGCCTATCCTCCAAAGAAGTCTTATTCCTTAGAGTTTACATCTCCAGAGATTCGTTTCATACCTTTACCTGTGATAGAGAGTCAATCTCTTCTCAGCAAACTCTTTTCCTTTGCTTTTTCTTATTCTCCTTCTCTTCCTTATCTTTCTCTAGGGTTTACTAATGTTCTAAAAGAGTGAAAAAGGACTGAGGGACGTCCTTTATATAGAGAAAAACTCTCCATATAAAGTCCTCTTTCAATTAGGAAAGCAATCCCTTAGTGTAGGAAAGTTTCCAAAACTCGGAGTCTGATCTTGGTTTTCACGGTCAATCATACGGTCGCATAAACTGTCGATCGTAAGGTCAAAATCATCGACTGTGGGATTCTGGATTTGAGATTTTTTGTTCCCTTCATTATGGTTGACCATACCTACCCAGGCATGCGACCTTAGGTATGTTTTTAGTGTTTTTAACTCGATTCTCATACATGATTTGTGATCTATCTTCACACGCTCGGTCCACTTGGTCCAGGAATAATGGGAAGACCTGGCACGACACGATTAGACCAAGTTAGTGGAGTGTGGGTCTTACAGTGTGCACCGCTTATAAGGTCCTGGCGGGATCACTTCCAAACTAAGGTGTGGATCCAGTTGTATCCCAAAAATTTTTCAGACCGGTATTTTAAGGTGTAAGACCAACAATTTCAAAGGGGGAGATTGTTGGAACCTTTGCAAGGTTGTTAGGTTGTTGTCCTATTGGCAACGCATTTTGAGGGGTTCTGGATAGATGGCAGAGTCTCAGTTGGCATGATTGTGTCTGGGACATTTGTTCTCTATTGTAAAGGAGATAGAGTATTTATGGGCCCCACTGAGGTGGTACTGGGCCCCACTAAAGTCCCACTGATGTGTGACATAATTTTTTATGGGAGAGACAATTAGTGGTAAAGAGAGAAAGGTAGTAGCAGAAGCAGAAGCTATGGAGAGAGAAGAAAAAACAAAAGAGGAGAGAGAAAGTAACTGGGTCCCACTAATGAGGTGGCTGATGTCGTGTATGGTGTAATAGTAGAAGTTGAGGAGAAAGAGGAAGAGAGAAAAGGAGGAGAGAGAAAATGAGTGGGTGGGACCCATTGCTAAGGTGGCATGCCACCATGGCAGCCAGCCTCGCAGGCCTTGTCACTGCCCAGCAGTAGCAGGCAGCATGCCTTGCCACAAGCAAGCAAGGCCTGCAGCAGGAAGTAAGCCATGCCACAAGCCCCCAAGCTAGTAGGCCCGCAAGTAGCATGCCTCATGCAAACAAGCAACGTAAGCGCAAGGCCACACGCAAGGAGCAAGGGGTGCCCCCACCTGTTCAACACATTGCAAGGAGAGAGAGGCACCCCCCCTCCCCTGATGAATATGTTATCTCAGAGTGTTTCGAACAAAAAAATAGGTTACAGATGCCATTTCCTAGTTTTTTCAGAGGTAGTTTGGTTTGTCAGAAAAGAGGAGATCCAAAATCAAGAGCAAAGATGAAGCCACGTAGGCTTGATTCTAATCCTGTGGCTGAGATCGAGGTGGGCTACTGTGTTTGTCGGCTGGTGCATCAAGTTTCCATCGCGAGCAACCTTATTGGCCGGTAGCAAGGTAATACGGTATGCCGTGTTACATTGAGCTGGACCATTGATTATGTGGTGCACGTGCTTCGTGTGACGACAGATCAAATTCTGATCAAAGGGACAACAGCTGCTCTGAGAATCTCCTAATGCGATGATGTAGATCGAACGGTCGAGAATCTTTCCCACTTTAACCTGACTTATCTGGCGGCCTTTATCTGAGATTCCCAATCAAACCAATAGGAACTCGATAACGCCGCGACATGTCAACAGCGACGCTGTCTCTGTGCTTCGCGGGTTCACAAGTAAGCTACAAAAGATGCTTTTTTGTTATTTTTCATTGGCTACACTTCGGGTGGCCATATCACAGCCATCCGATGTCCGATCTAGACAACTCAAGTTGCTATGTTTTTGTCTCTTCGAGATCCATCTTCCTGCAACAAGTGGAGACAAGTTGGGTGAGAGAAACTATGAATTTTTAGAGAAAGAGGTGTTAGGGCTCTCCTTGTGTGAAGAAATCCATCTCCACCTACCTCTCTCTGACATTAATGGCTATCTGAAGCATGAGAGAGGTAATGTGAGTACTTATTGTGAGTTGTGGGTGCTTTGGTGTGTGTGAGGAGTGTTGGGAGAGTGCCAACTCCTGCATTTGCTTGTAAGTGCTCGTCCACTAACACTGAAGAGCGTGGAGAGACAAAATGGTGAGCACCACGCTGGGAAGGTAACCACTCACACAAGTCCATTTACATTGTAACCTATGGTATATGAGAAGTGCTTGTAATCTCTATTTTGACAAATACATTGTAACCTGTCAAGTTGGGGCTTGACAGGATTGAGGGTTGTAGCCCTAGACTCAGTTGAAATTGGAAGTGTGGTAGGTGTTGTAGCTCCTGGGTTGTAAGAGCAACAAAAAACATTGAGAAGTGTATTGGATATAATACAAAACCCTAGTTAGGGTATTACCCCGTGGACTAGCCATCACACATCGTGTTGATAAACCACGTTACATCTGTGTGTTGTGTGATTGTGTTTACTGTATATGAAATGCATTGTCTGCAGGATTGGTGTACACACTAGTTAGGCCCAATCACAGGATACTGTGGCCTGTGGTGGTGTGGCAAAGTGTATTACACGTCTGTGAATGTGAATGTGGTCTGAAAGGTTTAGAACAAATGTCTCAGTCAGCTCAAGGCAGCAGATAAAATACTGATAGGAAGCTTCACAGATAATTTGGGAAGAATTTTTATAAGCCACTGATTCACCCACCCCCTCTCAGTGTCAACCTGGGAATCACAACTTCCATGGACTATTTGAGTGTTGTATTGTCAATGTCGTCATTGTTTGTTCCTTAACTACGCAAGTATTGTTTTAAACTCATGCAAGATATGATAAGAACTGTGAAAGAATAGCATGGGTATATGAGTCATTAATGTTTTAAGATGTGAACTGTTAAACCTCTATTGGACAAGAAAACCATGTAAGAAAACTTCTAAAGGAAATGAGATGAAAAGAATGATTGAGTAAAGCTTGGAAATTGGGAACTGTTGATTTGGCAACAGTTTCTAACATCATGGGTGAGCCAATCAGTGGGGTATTAGGTCAAAGGTCTCCCATGTACTCCCAAAAAGAAAAAAAAAAGAAAAAAAAAAGTTTATGTAAAATGGAAACTAGGAACTGCTGATTTGGCAATAGTCTCACGTGTGACGTTTCACGGATGAGCCAATCAGTGGCGTACTAGGTAAAAGGTTTCTAATGCACTCCCAGAAAGAAAAGTAAAGAAATAAAAGGAAAGTCATGCAAAGCCTAACGAATGGAAAAGTAATGGATTCAAGCTAAGACGTGATTGGAAAGTAATGATTATAAGGTAATCTAAGACATAAGTGAAATGAACTATTTTAAAGTATGTTGATGTTTATATCCATGTAATGATTCTGTGTGAATGCATGTAATCTTGCCAGGTTAATATTTTCTTCACTGAACTTTGGCTCTTCCCTCTATGTTAACTGTTTTACAGATGATGAAAATGAAAAACTAGAAGCATGAATATGTAAAGTCCAAGTGGATGATTTTCCCCTTGGCACTCTTTTGATATTTTGAGATGATTGTATATTTTTGTTTTGGCAAGCCATGTATGAATTGTGCATTCTTTTGTGAAACACTCATTTGTATAGAATCCTTTTTGCAGCATAAATGATTAAAGTCTTCCGCTGTATATTTTTGTTTTGGCAAGCCATGTATGGATTGCTTGGCTAGACCACCAATCCGAACCCGTTCTTGGGAGGGCTGTTACACTCAAGAAGCTAGCTCTTGTTAAGTGCGATTAGATCATCAGATAACAGATCATGAGGTGTCATTATTGCAACAAATATACTTTTGGATGAATTGAACTTTGGCGGAATGTAGGAATGAATGTAGGTGACTGATACAGAGGGTGTTGTGATTGCCGTGATTCGGACACTGGAGCGTTTGGATTCTCGTGGCTGATCAACATTTCAGATATCACACTTCTTGCGAATGCACGAAACTACAAGAATCTGGTGGTTATTGATGTGAGGGGTTGTGAATTGATCACAGGATCGGGATACGTTCCTTCTTGAATCATAAGTCGTTCGTTGGAGGTTCTTGTGTTAGCTTCCTACTACTATGTGTCTGGTGAGGATCTGTAGAGTAGACAGTGAGCGAATCCCGGACCTTGAGGTGCATTGGGCTGGACTGAATAAAAAAATTGAGAATATGTGTAAGTGTATGTCAATGTCCATGTAAGAGAATTAAGCAGGATTTGTAGATTAGAATGGCGATGAGACAGACAGACAGCCCTAAAAGAGAAATCTATTCCACAGAGAAATAAAAGCCCAAAAGAAAAAAATTGATTCCAATTCCACACATCAAGCTCATAAATAAAGCTACAACTCAACATTGATGTATAAAACCTGAGCCTACTTAATGCAATTGTCGTGGTTATTATTATTATTATTTTTTATTTTTCCGTAATCTTCTTCTGTTTGTCATGTTATTGCAAGTTTAATGAAACAATATTGGAATTCATTTCACCTTCGCAAAGATGAGTGCTTAATGAAGAGATTAGATGAGATGGATTCTTTTTCTTTGCTGGTATCCTGGTAGAGGATGTTGAGATTAGCTCATAGGCAAGACAGAATACCTTAACATTTTATCAAAAAGAGAAAGAACTAAACACTTATTCGGTACAAGCATTGTTAAAGTAAAAGTATGTGGATTTGGAATTACTAGATCACAACTACACTCAATTCTCAGGATTTGGATCTCTATAGTGACGCTGAAGTGGCAGTGAGGATCCCAGCCAATCAAAGTGTACCAGGACTGATGACCAATCGGTTAAAAATCACACTAAACTGGACCGATCGGTTAATAATCGCATCGAGCCTGGCCAACCAGTTAAAAATTGCACCGAGCTGGACCGTTTAATAAATGAGTTGGTCTTAGGACAGGACCGATTAATAATAGGTTGTTCACGGTGCAGGGGTGCAACCCGACGATCGCCCGACTAGACTGACCGATTAAAGCCCAAGTTGGTATAAATCAACCAAAAATCGATTAAAGACATATATATAAGTTTCTTCTTTTATTTTTTCCACCTACTTTTCTCACCCATTTTTCCACCTACTTGTGAACATTGGACTTGCAATGAATACAGCCCCACTAAATGAGATTCTAATGGGCCTTTTAATATCCTAGCCTCCAAGGTGACTTGATTTTAGCAGATGATGCTAAGAGACTATTACGACCACATGTAAATATTCTTTAAAATGTATATTTTGATCCCTCCTTTTTTTTACCATCATCCACATATGTTTTTCATTTATAAGGACAAACTAATGGGTTTGATTTACAACAAAATAAACCGATTATAACTGAGCATAAAACCAAATAGCATAACCGAACATAAGACCGAATAAGATAACCGATTATGAATATTAATAGACCAATTGAACTGATTAACATAAGATCGATTAGGGACCCAGAACGACTGGACCGAATATAAACAAGTCAATGTCTTGCAAATCAACACCGATTAGTTAAACATGTCGATCATGGTGCAAGGTGTTAAATTGATGGGGACCGATTAGGCTCTGCCAAGACCGACCGATTGACACGCCTAGAAAAGGTGCAGATAAGAAATATCCAGGTTTCGGTTCCAAAGTGTAAATAGTGCCGGTAAGAAATATCCAGGTTGGGGTCTGTGACGTCCCGGGAAGCATGCATGGGAAGCCAATGGATGTCTACGTTGCATTGGGGTTATTAATCTCGGAACTAAGTGCAGAGCCATGGAAAGGGAAGGTGATTACTTTTAGTGAAGATCCTCAACTTCACATGATTGAAGGCGATGATCTCAGATCGAAGACTCAGTTCATACAAGAGGGTCTTAGTGTTTAGCAACATGGAGTTCGAGGAGGCGTCAGAGAACAATTGGGAAACGGACTATGAAGCGACACAGAGGAAATTCAAGGAAAGTGGATACGAAATGGTGCCGAAGATAGTTTTCTAGAATCTGAGGGACTCTCAAGCGACACCGTTTCCAAGCAACTAGAGTGGGGTGGCTCTTGTGAGTGGATTTTCAAAGAATCTCGTGAAACTGTTTTTGGAGGATGATGGGATGTTGAGCCCAAACGCCGTGATTTAACTCACCATCTCTACCAAAGAATACCAAAAAGCCGTTGTCTTGGATTGATGTTTTTGAACCGAATTACATAGACGAATAAAATAAATTTCCTCATTTTTTTCTCTAGACTTCTTGGATTAGTCAAATTTGCAGGAGGTTTGAGTTACAAACGGGCAAAGAAGGGTTTTTTGGCCCGCTGAGTATACTCTAACCCGTGACCAATGAGAGGATGAAATTTCCCAACCCCCCATGTAAGAAATTGACATTGATCGGTTACTTTTTTGCCGGAATGGGAACTTGGCATTGATGGCATTGACAGGCACCCAGAGCCGAAAGAGGAGGGCGATGGTGTGTACAGCCAGCCATGGAGATAAAGATGAAAGTAAAACATTGAAATAGTTTATACTTAATTTAAAAATGGGTAAAAATGATATTTTACAATCTCAGGGTAATATCGCCATTGAAAACAATAATTACAATTCGTCTCATCACTTGATGGACTGACAAGATACGTTGATACTTATTTTCAAAAAGTAATGGTGATGGTTGACATTATGGAGCAAGATAGGGGAGACTAATTTAAGGGTATACCACGCGAGGACAGACGAGAGAGAGAGAGGGGGGGGGGGGAATTTCCCTATATATATATATATATATATATATATATATATATATATAAAACCCTATTTCTTTTTCGGTAAGTATAAACCCTACCTATATATATATTTAAACCCCTACTCTCTTTTTTCGGTAAGTATAAACCCCTACTACTTCACTATTGCTTAATCGTAGAGAGAGGGCATAATATCTAAATCAACCTTCTTTTACCTAGTTAAACCTCAGTTTCCTGAGTTTGTCTTGACTCTTGCGGGTTCATCTCCAGACCTGATCTCAGAGTGCTTCAGCAATCTCTGTCCAGTTCGGTCCATATCCTGACAATACCATCTGACCTAATCTAACTCAATTCCATAGGTAAAATTACTCAACCCCCAATTGTACATTGCAATTAGAGTCACTACTACAAGGCTTATTTTGTTTGAGGCCCTTCAAGCATCTCATAGACATGAATCGGTACAGTTATATAAAGGACCCATATTTTTTACTTGAACATCACACCATTGTTTGCCAAAAAAGAAACATTACATTCTTTAGAAAAGCACAAATGACGAAGAAAGAAAGAAAATACAGTTTCCACCAGACTCGGGTTTAAGAAGGGGAATAAAGTTGGTTTGAATACTTGGCACTTCAATAATTCCTTTCACTTAGAATTTCCACAGCACTTAGTACTAATCACTTTGGAGCCAGAGAAGCAAGGCACCTAATTTTTCTTTGTTACAATCCATGTTATATATGAGCTGGTGTATATTATCAGCTTCTGTATAATGGATGAGCAGTAGAAAGCAGAATAAAATTCCCTGAAGATGGCACTCGACCCTTCTCACTGTTGGCAATGCACATGTGCGCAACACCCTTGACCTGACAAAGTGTTGATTCACCAAGCACTCAATCCCAATCATTAGAACACAAAAAGTCAGTGCCTTTACCAGATATGAGAGCTGTGGGTTCTAACTACTACTACGTCTCTGACAAACTAGTCTTATACATAGCTCATCAAAGGGAGTCGCAGGAACCGGTATGAGTTTTCCCAGAATAGCAAGAGGCCAGCTGCAGCATGAGACGTCATGTTATTCACTAGCATAACCTAGAAAGTCACTGAGGCTAGAAAACAAGAGCAAGGAAACAAGCCAATTGCAATATCACTATAATGTTTCCACAGAACTAACCTCATAAAAGCAATAGCAATAGAAACAAGCCATAGCTTCCAACTGAGCCTGACTGTCGAGGTGAAGGTTCCAAGAAATTCAATGATGATAACCTGGCAGCAAAGAAATTACCTTAATTTTTATGCATCAAATGCAAGACAAACAAACCACAAAATAACACTGTAACCCATTTTACCTGCAGAATAAGAGTCACTCCCACAATCATCATAAACAGGTGGTTTTTAGTAACACCACTAAAGACATTAATTTCATCTGGCTTTCGAGCATTGAACTCATTAAATATCTGCAATTAAAATAAAGCCGTTTAGTTCAAGTAGCAAAGGAAATAATGTTAGCATATTGTATTTTGTCGGGTTTTGGTGATAACTAAACATGCTGATAATGATTACTAAGCAATATCCTGGAATATCAAACATGGAGTTCATCAAGTATCAAACAAGCTCAGAGATCAAGCAAGCAAGTGGCAGTCAAATCAAGCAAGCTGGAGTTCAATCAAGACATGCCGGGCAACTTACTTGGAAAATCTAAGAAACATACTTCGGAGCCTCATAACGTCCAGAGAACTTTTTACATGCTCGGAAGTCTTGAGAAGCACAAAGTATCTCAAAAGCACACAATGGAAGATCGCAATCCAAAGGATGCTTTAGTACTTAGGAATAGTTTCATTTTTGTATATCTTTGGTGATCCTAGCACACATTTGGAGGGGGGGGTGGCTCTGTTCTCTTCCTAATCTCATCTTATAGTTATTGTCGAAGATTGGGTACCTCCATTAGTATTATCACAAGAGGTGATTGTGAAGTTTGATTGCCACCAGAAGGTGATCAAGATAGTAGAAAACTAAAGGACGAACAGTCATCTTTGGTAGTGGATGTAGGCATTGATTGGACCGAACCACTTCAAAATCCTTGTGTCTTCCTCTTTCTCTCAATCTTTGCTTGTGAGTAGTGATTCTCTAACTATTGAAGAGAAATCCATCATTTATTTGTACCCAATTCAACCCCACTCTAGGGTTGTTACCTGGACTTTCAATAAACACATCACATATAGAGAGCATAGTCCACTGCATAACCGTAAAGGGCAAAGAAGAATTTTGTGTGTTTTGTGTGCACGAATGTGTTTTGAGTGCAAGCATGGTTTTTCTTTCATCCATCCTTTCACCAAGGGTTTGGAGGCTTACTTGACAGAGGACAAACGTATTAAAGATCAAGGTATTCTTCACTCGGTTAGCATGGTCAGGATTTTCATGCTGTAGATGAAGTATACTTATACCACGGAAGTTGAGAACAAGGAGAACAGTCACTTGATAGACAGCCTGCAATAACCCAGTATTACTAATCAATCACCACCAAGGAACTATTACCAAGGAACTATAAACTAATAAACTTCATTTTACCACTCCTTTTTTTTATAAAGATTTTGGTAAAACACATTTTCATCAAGGAAAGACCTATTAGTTGTCCAAAAAAACTGACAATATGCACCTGTATAATTAAGTTTCTCCACATGATATTTGTAATCAGAGGTTCCCTGAAATATATACATATATATAAAGAGAGAGAGAGAGAGAGAGAGAGAGAGAGAGAGAGAGAGAAGAAGTCATCAGTGAGCGTCATTCAACCATTACCAAAAAATTTCTTCATCAAGAAACCTAAAACAGATAAGGGTCACATCCCTCAACCTGGGACTGGAAAGAAGTCAATTAAGAACTGGGAAGAGTAAATAATAGTGATGGTGTGACCCAAAAGACTTGCCCACTTGGCAGAACCATCACCAGATTTTAATGAATTGAGTTGAATGGAATGGAAACAGTATGCCACCCTATGGTGTCTTCCACAATGGAATCTGACAAGTGAGATTAATAAGTGTTTCCATAATCTTATCACTACTTCCAGGAGTCCAGCAACACATCCAATCATGAATGGCAAGGTTATTTATTTAAGGATAGAAGATTCTTCCCATTCATTGATTGCAAGAATACCAGTCTCTTTTGTAAGACAGCATGGAACCACAGATAGCTGACATTATTAAAGAAATTTTAATTTTCCCATGCCAAAAGCATATTCTTGCACCTTCCTTAATGTCCAAGAATTCTAACCTTCGACCAACAGGTGGTCTTTCCATGAGGTGATCTGTTGGAGGTTCAGTGGCCAACGCAAGTGCTCCAAGAGTGTCCATAATGAGATTAACCCAGAGAAGCTGAGAGGAAGGAGGCAGGGATGGGGATTGAGAAAATTATCAAGGCAATAGAACGATAAAAAGGGTGAGGGGGAGCCAGAGAGATATTTGCAAACCTGCACTGCATTTAAAGGAACATCGCCAGTGGAAACTGCTGCTACAACATTAATTATAAGGGCTGCAACATTGACAGTGAGTTGAAATTGGATGAACTTCTGAATATTTGCATAAACTGATCGCCCCCAGCGGACAACCTAGACCAACCATAAATACCAATAAGCAGATTGACAAGACTACTAATAGCAATAGCAAAATAAATAAATAAATATCCCTGATATATCAAGATATCAATGCGATAAATGCAAGAGGCATGCAATTCTTCATCCCTTACATGGCCATTTATCTGTCTAGATAAAAGTAACGCATCTATCTATCTATAAGACCTAGTATATCGTGCTAAATTTAAGCAAACTGTTGCAAAGCTTTAAGATAAAATTATCAACCATATGACACATTGTACATTGCGAGGAGTTAAGGATTATAGTCAGTGCAATGGGAATATGAAAATCCTCTAAACTAGATATTTAGGGGAGAAATTTGTCATGATGCAACTACAGGCTGGCTATGTATGGTTTAAAAAATTACTCTCGCAATCGTGACTAGTACACTTGTCCTTCCAGATCTACAGATATAGTGAAAGCTTTGGGACATCTCTCTTATATTTCCACATTTCATTGTGAAGAAGAGGGCATGTTGGTATCGAAGGATCGTTCTTCAGTCATTTCACCACCCGGGACTCAATGAGAAAAAGAAATATTAAAGTTGCCTGGCATTGTAAAATTATTCCATGAGAGACTCATTGCTTGGTGGTTGATGGCAAGATGTCTTCCTTTGTTGCATAGGCTTCATCATTTGGCATTGTCTCTTCTATGAGCTGCAGTTTTGTTGATGGCAAGATGTCTTCCATCCTTCAGAATTTGTCAATATTGTGATGGTTTCCCTGTTGATATTCGTGATTTAATTGAAAATGCAAATTAATGTCATATTTGATATCGTTATACTTATTTCATATGCCAATGAAATTTATTTTGGGAAAACACTTCTATAATGCCCTCTTCTGTTTCTCTTTCCACAATGCTGGCCACTTTTATGTTACGTGGATTGGTGATTTGGAAAGCTAATCATTGGAAAGACTAGGACCTCACTGATGCCTACCTGCCAAGTTTAAAGCCTCTCTACACAATGTATGGACTTTCCCCCTTGATTATTGAACAATTCCTGTTCAGTTTGTGTTTTATTCATTTCTTAGACTTCTCAAACGTATTCCAATCCTTGATAATGACACATGGTATTTCAGACAGATGGTATTGAAGATTTGACTATAAATAAATATGTGGATAACATGTCCATAAAATTTAGAGCCCACCCGAGCTGCCATTTGGCAGCCATCATGGGCATGATGGAAAGAGAAATGGAAAAGGTTGTGAAACAACTCACCGCCATTTACTTTTGATAAAAGAAAAACAGAAAATAAGAAAGATCACCAACGATAATTTCTTATATCATATGCAACTCCAGCTCCCATTTGTTCACTGCCATATGTTGTCAACATCTTGTGTTCCATTCTAATCTATTGATTAACAAGAATAGTTGTCAAGCTGTCACCTAGGCGACTGGTCGCCTTGCTTGTTTAGGGCTCCTAGATCCAAAATAGAGGAAATTTATGGGATGAGAGTGTAGAAAAGGGGGAGAAAAGCGAGAAGCGAGGAAATAAAGGAGGACAAGGAAGCAGCACTTCTACTGCCACTGTAAGCACCATAGCAGCAGCAGCAGCAGTTGCCGCCGAAGAGGAGCTGCCACAGCCATTGCCACCTTTAGTACCATAAGAGGAGGAAAGAGAAAAGGATTAGGAATGGAGCAGACCTTTCCAGCCTTCCAGTGCCATCATCGAAAACAATCACTAGCTCGTCTTCTTTGTAACACGAAAGTTGTTATAGCTGAATACTGAGAGTCGGGTTCCGCACAGAGGAATATTTCAATACGAACCAAAACAGGATATTTATTTGGTAAATTTTCTTATTCATAAATGTCCTTCTGTACAGCTATATTTGCAATTTAGTAAAGAAACACATTTTTATTTTGCTCATGAACCTCTCTTCATATTTATAACTAAGAAAATTAAGTATTCTATATTATAAATAAGCCCATCAGATGGGATACAATTATTAAAAAAATAAAAAAATAAAAAAAAAATAAAAAAAAAAGAGCCTAGGCCATCTAGACAAAGGAAGCCTTGTCAACTAAGCACTTAGGTGGCCCTCCAATGTCTTGGGCCACCTTGACAAATATGTCAGCAAACTTGCAATATTGTGTTTTACCAGTGAGATCATAGCGCCTCCGGTACTTATTGTAAAAGAATGAATAGGGGACCATGAACAAAATCTCTATGGGGTCCCCTCTGGTCCAGTTCAATATGTTGTATGCTACACCTTATAATAAAACAACAAATCTCTACTTGGCATTCAAGCAAAAGGTCCAGTTGCGCATAAATGAAAGCCTGAAGGGACTGATTGATCATACTAGGTGTTAATCCCACCAAGCTGTATGGTTGGCATTAGCATACGTATAAAAAAAAAAAAAAACTTGATGCTGGATCTGGGTTGAGAAAACCCTAATTGATCCGTTAATGGGCCCAACCAAATAATATAAGACCAAAATAGAATCAGTGGCAGAATCGTAATTAAATGGGATTTCAAATAACCTGATGTCTATTTAATGGGTGCAGCCAAACAGAACCTTAGGACCAAATTAGAAACAATTCTTATATCAATGGGTGAACCTGGAAATAATATTATGAGAAAGGCTAAATAGAAGAAATAATAAGAAGCAAGGGGTTTATTTATAATTTCTGAAATATAGCTTTCTTCTTCAAGCTTACGATAGAAGCAGAAAAATGGAAACCAGTTTTAAAAGACAAGGATCAAACTCATTCCCTTTAGCTCCAACCAAGCTGAAATTCGGGAGAAAGATTCGTAACCCATATCCTTTTGAAGCCTAATGAATCAAATCCGGAAACAATGATGATTCTTTGAACAAAAATCTCTGAAATCAAACCTGGCGGCAAGAAAATTTGCAGATTTGATCTCAGAATAGTTTCTCACAATAGGGGGGATTTAACGGAGATGAAAACCTAGGGTCGCCTTAGGAATACAAACTGAGCCCCCAAATCTTGCCTCAAACTGATTGGTATCAAAGGAGTTCGATGGTTGTCGTTGGGCTGGGGTTACAGTCAAAAGCAGGGAAAAGTTCAGAAGAAAGGAGAAGTAGAAAGGTAGAGAAGGGGGAACAGACCAAAGGGGATGGCCGGTTCTGATCGCAGAGATGAAGGGGGGAGAGAGAGAGAGCATGCACTTCACTTCTTCCCGTAGGCACACAACCACAATATTCACTTCATGAAGGGGAGAGAGAGAGCATGCACTTCACTTCTGCCCGTAGGCACACAACCACAATATTCACTTCATTCTTTTCTTTCTTTTTCAATTCTCTACCGTTGAATACTCTATGACATGCCTTTATAAATAAAACACTTTCCTAAACTAATTGATATAAACTTAGAAACTAAATAACATCCCTATGAAATAAAATCTCTAAATAAAATAGAAATTATAGTAAAGAAACTTCCTATTCTAAATGATTTCCCTACCAACCCTTTCCAGACCAAAAAATTGATTTGGATTTGGGTTTGGGTTTGAATTGGTTCAGGTTTGGCTTGGGTAGCCCAATCGTTTCTTGTCAGTCCAACCATGAGCAAACTACTGCATCAACTCTCTGCTTTTCAAAAGAACTCGACTCCGTCAAGTCTGGATAAGGACCAAGAAGACCATCAGATGGAATACACTGGAGGAGAAGCGAGTTAGCACGCTTCTTAAACTTAATTGCAGGAAGGTTTTTCGCCAGGAGAAGTTGCATATCGAGCCCACCGAACTTGAAGGTGTAAGTATTCTCGTACTCATCATGTTGAACCTTCTTATCAAACATCCAAGGACGGCCAAGAAGAATGTGACAGATCTTTAGGGGAAACACATCACATTGAACAGTGTCAATCAACCCGCCAATGGAATATGTGATCAAACACCGTTCATGAACCTTAAGATTGTTGTTATTTATCTACCCAACCTTGTAGGGGTGTAGATGGGGTTCTGTTTTCAAATCCAATTTGTTAACCATATCTTCAGAGACTGCATTGGTGCAACTGCCACTGTCAATGATCATGGTGCATAGGGAACCCTTGCATCTTACCCTTGTTTGGAAAATATTGCCACAACGCCAATCGTCCTCTTCAGGTATCTGTGTAGCCAAGAGAGGGTGAAGGACCATAAAAGGCTAGTGCAACTAATCAACATCATTGTCGCTATCATCACTAGAGTGCTCGACTGCCAAATATACAATCTCATTCTTATGTTACTCCTCTGTGGCAGTAGCCACGAGTTTTTCTTTATCGACAAAAGCAATTGAGAGATTTGGGCAATGGGAGGCAAAGTGATCGAAAGCCTTACATGTGTAACAATGGATCTCAGCCCTCGGTTTTGAAGGAGGTCTATTAGAACCATGCTAAGGTGGAGAATATGGACGGTTTGGCCGTGAAGATGTCATACTAGAACCACTTTCTTAGGGCTTGCTAAAGGACTTCTCTGGTGGTGGAGCTTGTTTGAAAAAATTGTTACCTTTAGAGAACGTCTCTGGAAAGCTTCTCCGGTTGTATGGCCGCTTTAAATTTTCCTCTACCTGATATGCCACTTGTACAGCGTCCTCCATTGTATGTAACTGATTGGAAGCCAAGGAAGCCCTAATTTGTGGGTGCAAACCGTAACGGAATTATGCTACCAAAACACCTTCATCTTAATCAAAATTAGATCGGGTAGCCAAGTAATAGAATCGGGCCACATAGTCTTCAACGGTCATATTCTCTTGCCTTAATTGAGTAAACTTAAGATGCGTCCGTTGCTTGTAATCAAGAGGTAGGAATCGCCGGTTCAGTGCCGCATACATCTCAGCCCAAGTATTTATTTCACCAATGCTGCGAGTTTGACTTTGTCTCTGATATTTAATCCACCAAACTCATGCTATGCCCTTCAGTTTAGCATCTGCAAACATCAATTTTCTAGCCTCTAACAATCTGTCCATTTGGAAAATATCTCCAAGCTATGGATTCAGTAAAGATACTCCTCGGGATTTTGGTCTCCATTAAAATCAAGCACATCCAGTCGTGCTCCTTTATCAATACCATAAAAATCTCCATATCGACCAACTCCATATGGTGGTGGTGGTGGTAGTAGTACATGTCGTGATCGTGATGGTGGTGGTGATGAGGATGCATTGGGAGATGAAACTTGTGAGACGAAATTGGAGTAATCTCCAAGTATGGAACTCTTACCTTTTATAGCTTGTATCAACATGTCAATGGCAGTCTGAATCATAGTTGTCAAGGCGTCGCCTAGGCGCCCAGACTGCCTTGGGTCGCCTTGGAAAATTGGGCGCCTTGGTCGCCTAGGCGGGCGCCTTGGTCACCTAGGCGCCCAGTTAGGCCTCCATCGCCTTGGTTCGCCTTGGTTCGCCTTAACGCCTTGACAACTATGGTCTGCATAGAAATAAGAGTGGAATCTATCCCATCAAGCCGTTTTGTTAAACCACCAATGGCCGTGTTAGTTTCCTCTTTGTCGGCGTTAACACGTGACAATAGTTCATTGTTACTCACCATGATTGCAGGATATTCGCTCTGATACCAATTGATGCGGGATCCGGGTTGAGAAAACACTAATTGATCCGTTAATGGGCCCAACCAAATAATATAAGACCAAAAATAGAATCAGGGGCGGAATCGTAATTAAATGGGATTTCAAATAACCTAATGTCTATTTAATGGGTGCAGCCAAACAGAACCTTAGGACCAAATTAGAAATGATTCTTAGATCAATGAGTGAACCTGGAAATAATATTATGAGAAAGGCTAAATAGAAGAAATAATAAGAAGCAAGGGGTTTATTTATAATTTCTGAAATATAGCTTTCTTCTTAAAGCTTACGATAGAAGCAGAAAAATGGAAACCAGTTTTAAAAGACAAGGATCAAACTCATTCCCTTTAGCTCCAACCAAGCTGAATTCTGGAGGAAGATTCATAACCCATATCCCTTTGAAGCCTAACGAATCAAATCCGGAAACAATGATGATTCTTTGAACAAAAATCTCTGAAATCAAACCTGGCGGCAAGAAACTTGCAGATTTGATCTCAGAATGCTTTCTCACAGTAGGGGGAATTAACGGGGATGAAAACCTAGGATTTGGGTCGCCTTAGGAAGATGAACTGAACCCCCAAATCTTGGCTCGAACTGATTGGTATCAAAGGAGTTCGATGGTTGTCGATGGGCTAGGGTTACCGCCAAAAGCAGGGAAAAGTTCAGAAGAAAGGAAAAGAAGTAGAAAGGAAGAGAAGGGGGAACAGACCAAAGGGGATGGCCGGTTCTGATCGCAGAGATTAAGGGGAGAGAGAGAGAGAGAGAGAGAGAGAGAGAGAGAGAGAGCATGCACTTCACTTCTGCCCGTAGGCACACAACCACAATATTCACTTCATTCTTTTCTTTCTTCTTCAATTCTCTACTGTCGAATACTCTATTACATGCCTTTATAAAGAAAACACTTTCCTAAACTAATTGATATAAACTTAGAAACTAAATAACATCCCTATAAAATAAAATTTCTAATTAAAATAGAAATTATAGATAAAGAAACTTCCTATTCTAAATGATTTCCCTACCAACCCTGTCCAGACCAAAAGATTGATTGGGATTTGGGTTGGGTTTGAACCAGTTCAGGTTTGGCTAGGGTAGCCAAATCGGTTCGTGTCGGTCCAACTATGAGCAAGGTACTGCATCAAAACTACAATGCAGAGCAACACTAATTCCACATCTTTTATAAAATTTTATCAAAAACTTGTTCCTATGATCAATCACCTTTCAAGGTTTCAAGTAACTACGGTCCGAAAGAATTTCCCAGATATCCTCATTATTTACCTTTTAAAACCAGTAAAAAACTACAATGCAGAGGAAAACTAATTCCACATCTTTTTCATTCCACATCTTTTTCAAAATTTTATCAATAACTTGTTCCCATGATCAATCACCTTTCAAGGCTTCAAGTAACAAAGGTCCGAAAAAATTGCCCAGATATCCTCATTATTTACCTTTTAAAATAAGTAAAGAAAGGTAGTGTCCGTCTGTAGAACTAAGTAAGAAAAAATAATCACATCAAGAGCAACAAATGTGCACACAATGACCATATTCATAACAGTAGTCAAACTATAGAAATGCATTCATGCTTTACGGATATATTGTTGGACGGGTATTTATAATTTTTTGATGCAGGGAAAAAAAACTAACCTTTACAACTGAAGCAAAATTGTCATCCAGAATGATGATATCTGAACTTTCTTTGGCGACTTCTGTTCCCGCAATGCCCATGGCAAGACCTATATCTGCCTAAAATCAAATACAAGCATTTGAAGTGTTGATTACATTATACAGTAATTGCAATACCAAATTCGGACCATAAAAGTTTTATTGAAGATGCCATAAGAAGTGCAGGGTAAAAAGAAAAGCTAACATCCATTAATCAGACCTTTTACACATAATAAGAGAGGATTGCTTCAAACAATTGATTCCTCCACAATTAATACTATCCCAGTATCCACACCCTAAAAGATTCTATAGCCTCCCACACCGCCCATGCACCACAAAAAAAATAAAAAATAAAACCACTTGCGAAGAATAAAAAAAATTTGTCACATGGTTACAGTCAGTAGCCTAAAAAGTTCACGTGTGTTGTTGAGGGTACATGTTAGAATAAAAATGTCTATAGTGAGTCTATACATCAAAATCCCAAGTCTTACAAACATTAAGAACAGCTAAAGAAATTCCATACCTCATGCAATGCAGGAGCATCGTTAGTGCCATCTCCAGTCACTGCAACAACATGGCCCTTCCTCCGCAGTGCTTGCACAAGCAGTAACTTATCATTGGGAGAAGACCTTCCCATTACCTGTACATCAAATATCACAAATAATACTTTTAAGCTACAATAAACATTATGAACATTTATAGTAGCACAAGTGTGATGAAAATGTACGATTGTATAGGCTATGAAATATTTAAATAGAAATTTTCTGACGGCTCTGATCATACAGATATTTTCACAGCTGCTTCTTCTCGGTCTTTGTCAGACATCGCACGGAATTGGCTTCCTTCAATGAGATCCGTAGAATCTGAATCTGAAGCAAGTATCCCGCATTCCAAAGCAATTGCTCTTGCTGTTTGAAGATTATCACCCGTGACCATGCGTACCTGCTCATTGGAAATGCATCTCAATTATTGAATCGAATAACTTGGACCAAACAACCATGTTATGACCACAACTAAAATTTTTGTAGACCTTCCACCAAAGCCATTAAAACCTTATATATTAGAGAGGGAGAATCTATGATGTTGGCTTACAACTCTATCCAATTCCAATGCATATTAAAATTTCAATCTCCCAACCAGTCCATAATATTCCAGCAAAACTGCTTGCCAAAGATTCATGACTCATATTTCTCTGAAGTACCATAAATTTCAGGATTCGATATCCATACAGTTGAGTCATAAAAGTGAATCTTTGAAGTACATGTCAATACAGAAACTTAAAAACAATTGAACATATTGCAAATGTAAGACAAAAGAGCGGGGTAGGAGAAACTAGGTAAGGAAAAAAGCAAAAATAAGAGAGGCACTTCAATTTCAACTATCTAAATATGGGGACAATTTTTCTATATTAGTCCCATTATGAAAATAGCTTTGAAACCAGAAATCCATTTATTATCTCATCATAAAAATGCTAATAAACTGGAAAACATAACATTTCTGCAACACAAATTATAGCAGTTTCTAAACCTGACACGACATATCAGAGCCAAGAATAGCAGAGACCAGGCCCCATAGGTACCAGAAAAGCACTGATGCAGTGTGTTGCCGTACATGAAATATTACTTTTTGCAACTAACAACAGCAACATACCACGCAAGGATGATTAAATAAAAACCAACTGAAGATGCAAACTAAATAGATATAGTATAATTTGAGCAAGATCTGTCTGCTATTGGAAAAGGAATGGAAATGTTTTAGTTCCCAACATGGAAATGAGGCGTTTGGAATGACAGCCTTGAAGACTTGATAGACAGGCAGTAACATCCATATAAGTATAATATAACGAAATAGAAAATAAGAGAGAAGAGAGAAAAATCGAATTGGTTGGTGCTGCTCTCCTCCTTGTAGTTTATATTTATAGAAAATAGAAAACTATTGGATAGGATTTAGGATAGGGCTGCAAGTTTGGCCCTATCAACTCGAACCAGCCCTAAACCCGGGCAGAGCCGAACTCGCTCTGAACCCTGACGAAGGCTGGATTTGGCCTCAAGTTTTATTAAACCCTGGGAGGATCGGGCTAAGCCCGGCCCGACCCGACCCTAACTATATGATTTTTACGATATATTATTTTATATATGGTAAATTACACCAGAGGTACCCGGCCAAACTTGCGTTCAAACATGGTGAAGTAGTCTTTCTAGTTAAAAGCTCTTTGTCCCTGTTGGTTATATTCAATCAGTTTCTACATCTTTTATTCTACCCATTGTCTCTCTGGACTTTGATTTCACATGCTTTAGTGGGACTTATGTGACACTTTAAGCCAAGCCATCAGTAGGTTACCAAAGCACAGATATCTTTGTCGAATTTTAAACCATGCCTTTGATTTCAAGTGCTTTAGTGGGACGATCGCCTTGAGCCAAGCCATCTGTAGGTTACTAAAGCACATATTTCTGAAGTCAAACTGACCATCACAGGATGTTGCTTATGTAAAATCAACCTCTTGACAGGGAAAACTCACCAAGTTCTTCAATTTTTCTTTACACATTCGTGGCCAATCAGGGCCAACCAGACCCTAAATCAGGGTCAATCAAGGTCAACCAGGCCGGGCTCTACCTAGGCAGGTTCAATCATGGTCACGTCAGGTTAAGCAGAACCCTAACAAGGTAAGGTTAGGATTTAACAGTTGTCTAACCCTGGTAGAGTCGCGCCGGGCCGGGCCGGGCCGGGCCTAGGCTAACTTTAAGGCACTTAGGGTAAGGTTAGGGTTGGTAGATACCCGGCCCAACCCTGCCTTTTTACAGCCCTAAACTAAGACTCTACAAGTCAGAGTACTAGTCATAAATTAAAGAGAAAGTAAACTCAAAATACAAAGAGGAAACTAACAAGCCTAATTGGTAAAGGAAACTAATAAATCAAACTAATAAACTAACTAGGAGTCCATCAGTCCACATGATTAGGCCTAAATGGTTTGACTTTGACTTGGTCAAAGCAGTTACTTAGGTAGCACATTTCATGTTATTATATTAATACACCCCTCAAGCTGGCGCAGGAGGGAATGTGAGATCTTCAGCTTGAGAAAATATAGCAACATAAGCAACACAAACAGTGAGAGCTTCAGCTTTAAACAATGTAACAACGAAAACAGCAACAGCAACAATAGTAGTAGTACTAGCAGCATAGTATAGGTCACTGTGAAGCCAAGCAACAATAGCATAGTACAGGTCACTGTTAACCAAGTAGTAATAGCCGCAGCAATAGAACAGACACCTAGTATCTACACAACACAGTACGGGTCACAGTGAACCAAGTAGTAATAGCTACAGCAATAGAGCAGACACCTAACAGCAACAATAGCATAGTATAGGTCACTGTGAACCAATTAGTAACAACAACACAGTAGTAGGAGCAGCAATAGTGGGGCTCCAACACGACTGAAGAGGTAGTAGAGATTGTATTACATGCAGGTAGTATTGGTAGAGGCTGTATCATGTGTAGATAATAGAGGTTGCATTAGGTGCAGGTAGTAGAGGCTACATCAGGTGCAGATAGTAGAGGCAGTTTCACGTGCAACTATAGTACGCTACAGGTAGTAGAGGTTGCATCACATACAATTGTAGTAAGTTGTAGGTAGTAGACTTCATCATGAACATGACAGTAGTAGGCTAAGTTCTCTTCAATGAGAAGACATGAACTTGAGTACATATATATACAATCTCCCCCTCACGTAGAACATTACAAGTCAACAAATTACAGCTGGAGACTCAAACTATAGGATATAGATTAGAATATCAATAAGAACAAGATATCCAAATTTCAAAACCATCCAACAGTCGGATTAAGAAACATGGTGAAGTCCTAGTGTGACTACGAATACGGTAATGATGCAAGCGAATTTTTGACATTAATTGAAAAGACAAAAGATCTAATCAGCTGATGTGCACCAAAAATGGCAGGCAAGTAGTTAAATATAAGTAGGATAAGTCATCAAAATTTAAGGACGATCTAAAGGTGGATATGAGAGATATCAAGAAAGCCTAGTTGAGGTAGAATTCCTTGATTCAGAGGCAAGAGGCTAGTAGCAATAGATCAGATCAGAATAAATCAAGTCAGTATTGTAGGCAGTAGATCACCAGATCAGAACGATAGCAATAGTAGAACCACAGCATTAGCAGATCAAAACCATATCATATTAATAGCAGTAGTAGGACACCAGCAATAGCAGATCAAAACCAAATCGGATCAGAACTGTATAGATCGATAGTAGCAACCAGTAGCAGTAGCAGATCTGAGCAAAATAGTAGATCAGATACTTGCAAGAAGATCTGATCGATGGCAGAGAGCAGATTGGTGTTGACAGCAGCAATAAATCAGCAACGTAGTAGCAAGTCAGTAGTGTAGTTCAGATCAGCAAAAATACTAGTAGCAGTCACAATAAAAAAACAGATCATGAAGAGCTGATTAGCAATAGATAACGGCAGATCTGGAAAAGAATCTTGACCAGCATATATTGATGGGAAGCACTCGATTAATGCAGTAGATATAAATAATCGAAATCTGATTTTGGCAGATCTGGAAAAGGATCTCGATCGGCAGATCTTGAGGGGCAGCACTCGATAATTGTAGTAGACATCAAAAAAGGGATCGAAATCTGATTTTCAAGAAACCAGAACTTGATAACAGCAGAGGTAGTAACATAAAAGAAAATCAGATCTGATTAGATCTGATTAGATCTGAAAATTAACCATAGATCTGGAAAGACCAATAGATCTCGATAGCAGTAGCAGGTAGGGTAACCAGGAAAAGGCAGAAGCAGCAATGGTGGCTGTACACCATGAAGAAGAACTTTTGATGACTCTCAAACCGGCAACCCGCTGTAATACCATCTAACAAAATAGAAAATAAGAGGAGAGAACAAAATCGAATTGGTTGGTGCTGCTCTCCTTCTTGTAGTTTATATTTATAGAAAATAGAAAATAATTATTAGATATGATCTGGGACTCTTCAAGTCAGAGTCCTAGCCGCAAATTAGAGACAAAATAAACTCAAAATAAGAAAAGGAAACTAACAAGCCTAATTCATAAAGCAAACTAATAAATTAACTAGGAGTCCATCAGTCCAAAGAATTAGGACTAGCAGTAGTCAAAACAGGCAGTTAGGTAACACATTCATGTCATTACGCTAACATATACAATGTTTTCCCTCCAGGCAATTGTGGTGTGGGGGGAGAAAAAAACTCAGTTCAAATATAGCTCTCTTTCATTGATACATATGTTTGGTTCTTAACTCGGGTGGGTTTCTACAAGCAACTCCCCCTTCCAGCTTCCGGATACCTCATTCTATTACAATTTTTAAATAGAAAGGAAACACTAATTGTCTCACTGACCCAACACTTTCTGGAGAATAGCTATGTCATTTCCATTTGGTTTATCATAGTACCCCTCTCTCTCTCTCTCTCTCTCTCTCTCTCTCCCCCCCCCATGATTCAGATTCAGGTTCATCCATATACTCACATATATTGGTTGGAAAAAAAACAATATGCACCAAGGAGAGTCTTAAACTACATCATGTGGCACAGCTAGAGCTGTAAATCAGTAAATGAACCGGATATTATCTGGATCTGAATATGGATCCAGACCCTTTTTTTGAGATATGGATACACTGATATCATATCTAATCTATTTATAGCATAACAATTAATAATCAGTAGAATATTGGTGAAGACATCAAATCCGAGTAAAATCCAATCCGTTCAAATTTAGTATATACTATATAAGTATTACAATTTATGTAATATATACATATATGTGGAATTATATGTAGTAAAGATATATAAATGGAATTGAACATAACAAGAGCCTCAAAGAGGGGTACTTGTGGAGAAAGATTTTGATATATAAAGGTAAATAAATAAATAAAAAAACCAGTGTAAAAATAGGAGGAAAAAGAGGGGATTAAAACACAGGCCAGTTTAATTCGATAGCCAATTACTGGATCCATATTTGGATATGAATACGGACATGGCTTCACATATCCGTTAGATGTTTCAATTGGATATCAGACATCTGACAAAATAAAAGAACCGAATACAGATATAGCTAATACGGCCTGTATTCAGTCCATCTACAGCCCTAATCACAGCAGCATGCTGGCTACGAAGGTGGAACCAATTGATCTGTAGTATCTGCCTTTTGGTAGCATTCCATGTAATAAAGCTTCATATTTATTGTAAACATAAACATAATAAATAGAGAAACTGATATATTTTAGCAAGTCGGCCAAGAGTTGTCAGCAGCGGCCAAGCTTGAATACAATTTGAGGACAGGCTATAAATCATATCTAAAAAAATTTTAAATCAATTTTGGGCCAGATGTATGTTGATGTAACAAGTGTTTAAGGAACAGATGAAATTGTTTTAAAATCATTAACATTTACATCATGTAAAGAACTCTAACAAGAACAATTAAGTAACTTTCAAAGAATAATTAATGTAGATTAAAATCATCTATATCATGTAAACAACTCTACAAGTACAATTATAGAGGGACACTGTTGCCAACAAATTCCAATGCTACAAACATTCCTCAAGCAGCACCAGTCTAGCAAATGTTCCTGAACAGCACAACAGTGCCAATATCCAAAAAGCCCTGAAGAGTTCTCTGTTCCAGCCATGGACCCCTTTTATTCCCCTTCTTTTGAAGGACTTCTTTGTTTGTAGTTTCCATTTAATATTCAATCATAACTGGTAGACTTTAGCCACCATTCATTCCTATTTTGTACAATGAGCTAAGCTTCAAAATTTCCATTTTCATATGCCACCTACATTTATTTTTATCATTTTTTATAAATATAATATACTATAATAAATCTAACAGAAACAAAAGCACAAAGGCCAAATTTTATGCAATTTCGAACTATGGTGGTACCTTAAGCTTAAATTACATGGTTATACAAATTTGCAGCTCCAATAAATGCATCCATAGAATCTGAAACATATAATACTACCTTAACACCAGCATTTGTGCAGAGCTGCACAGCATCTTTGACACCGGGGCGGCAAGGATCCTATAACAGAATGCCAACATTAGCAAAGAAGACAATAGTTAAAAAGAATTTTGGGATGGTAAATTTAACGACAAGAAATGAAACTATAGTGCATATGATACTTGAAGCAAAAGTAACTGTTTTTAATTTATTTCATTAAAGAACATAATATAATAAATTATCTAATAGACTTTACAAAGAAGACTAAATTTTTTTGTAAACGAAGGTGTCAGACAATGATAATATAATTTTGTCTGGTAAAGCTAGCCTTGACCCTGACTGACCCCAACAGTCATCAAAATTTCCCTACACTATACAACACAAGGCAAGTTAGAGAATTCCTTAATTAAAGAGAAGGAAAAACAACGGCAAAAGGAAATTTAAAAGGAGACATTTGGGATTTCCAATTCTTCTACAATAGCAACTTGTATACTAATATCTGCATCAGCAGAAGATGCCAGTAAAAACTCTGCTTCTGAGGATGTACTCTATTTCTAATGCTAAGTTTTTTTTCTTTTTGGTTTGCAGAGAGAGAGAGAGAGAGAAGAGGGGGGGGTGGAAGCTGAAGCTTTAGAAGATGGTTAACGAGCATCCAACAATTAATTATCCTAATCTATTAGGTCCATGTGGCTGCTGGTCACATGGACAAAAGAATATGAATTTGATTCTATATAACAACAGTAAGTTTACTCCCAAATCACTATTTATTGGTGTGTCAAATTGTATATGTAAATGATGACCTTGAGAGACCTACAGGCTCTTTCCCCTACAAGTGCTGTAGAAACCAAATTACCCATCTTCCAATTGAAATGCAGGGCATTAGAATGGGAAAATTAATCAGAAGAAGGTGCTAACTGGAAATTTGAACCAGAAGAGAGGGGGGTTTTTTTTTTCTCTGTTGTTTTCTCTTTACAATCAAGTTTGGCCAAAATTCTCTGCTGCATGTTCAACGACCTGGGCATCTCCAGGGGATGTGAAATAATTTTTTCGGCTTCGGCATGTGGTCTCTTTTGGAAGCAAATTCCCATGGAGAGTTTTGCAAGCAGCACTGTGGTATACTGGGAGGAGCACATTACAAGATTGTTTCAGGATCTCTTATTCAGAAACTCACACAGAAATGGAGAGCCAGATAAAAAAAAATCCAATTAAGCTGCTGCTGACTTTTGAGAAACATCTCAGTGCACCAGTTATGGATCGGGAGCCTTGGATATTTTCAAGGAATTTGAGACAGGAATGCAGTAGTGGCATAGTTGTCAAGGTGCCTTGTCTGCCTTGGCCGTTCATCAGGCCTCCACAACTCCTTGGTTTGCATTGGTGCCTTAACAACTATGAGTAGTGGTCACCCCAAACACCCCGTCCTGGCAGAACGTTCAGTTAAGTGGATTTCGATGGATACATGGTAGATAATCGAGGCCTTTTTGGCATCAAGTATAGCTATTGTGATGGGATGATGTTCAGGAGCTATGGGAGAGGGAAATTTTGATAGCGGAGAGCTTTTATCATTGAAAATGGAGCTGCGATATGTGTTGAGTGAAGTCCTTGATGACGAAGTTACAGAAGGTGATGTCACTAATCTTATTAGACAGATGGAAAAATGAGTCTATGGAACAATGGCATTTTCGACATTTGATTAAAAATACAGTTACCTCACAGCTGGTTAGAATTTCACTTTCAAATGGATCCAACATGCGATCAAGAGGTGTCAGATGATTGACCTAACAAAGGGCATTGTAAGACCAAGAATCTGTTCTGGAGAAGGTATTCTTTGTGATATGAAATAATTTATTTGTCAAGTACATTCTAGTACTGAGTCCGAGGGCAGGACTAGGCGCAACGGTAAGTTTGCTCCATTTTGACCTGGTAGACATGGGTTCGAATCTTGAAACAGCCTCTCCAGAAGAGGGGGTGAGGATGCGTACATAACCCCCTCCCCAAACCCCGCAGTGGCAGGAGCCTCGTGCATAACAGCTGTAACTGAGAAAGCCAGCTACTTAAAGAAAATAAATGACCTTTTCTCCCTAAAATGATCTCCAGAAAGCTATATTAGATATAGTAAACCAGCTATTGGGATTTGATTCCAGGTAAAATTACATAGAGCAAATGGGATTTATTTCAAAGAATTTGAACCCAACGATTTTATGGCCTATAAGACCAAACTCGTATAAGGACCTGTAGTATGATAGGAAGTGATAACTGTAATTAGGGCTTCTGAAATGAAATTAGAACAATATCAGAAATAAAAATAATTAATAGGAGATAATAAATTAAAAGAGAATAACGGTTAGAAGGCAAATTGGAGAAGAGGAGGTCCAGAGACGTCAGATTTGATTAAAATTGAGAAGAAAGCCTAGAACAAAACAATAATAAAGAAAAATTGTTTCCCTTAAGGGTGGGGAGTAAGAATGCTTCCAGGTGGTAGTCTGGTTTAGAAACTTGAAAGAAGATAAGTTTCTTGAATGAAGAGAAACCATCAATCGGGAGGTAATAAACAATAGAGCAATTAAGCACACTAAAAAAATCATTAAGGATGATAAATTCGATAGAATTAAAGGGGTTTGAAAATAAGGCAGCAGTCTTGAAGGATGAAGCAGGAAGAACAATAATAGACAGATAAAAAACTAAAAAAAAAAAAAATTCACATTATCTTCAGGCAGTATAATGAAGACTAGAATTCCTTAGTAATTGACACCCAGAAATATACAGATCATGTCTTCAGGAAGAATTAGAAAATGTTTTTAAAGAGATGTTTATTTTGTTAGAAATTGATAGAGTTCCTTAATAGATTACCTAGAATTAGAATCCAGACCCTGCCAATATCAAATTCACAAAATTTGTTAACTCTATATACCTTTATGCCAACAATGGCCAGCAAGACTAGGTCATCCTCAGGTATCACCCATTGCTCTCGCTGTTCTTCATCCTTTGGAACTTTGTCCATATCATATGGTCTGTATGCAATAGCAACACACCTCAAGCTACTAGCAGCCATGTCTTCAATACTTTTCTTAAAACCACACATCTGGAAATAAGGGTAGGCGGACCCAAAAAAAGGAGTCAATCACATTCTCTGGAGGATTAATTTTTTTTTTTTTAACTCATTAATAACAAATATTTCATAAACAGAATTTGAAACCATAAAACTATGAGACTTCCCCAACAATATATAACAAAAACACTAAATACCAACAAAAAAAGTAAGCAATAAATATTAATCACCTGGTCCGGCATTTCAAAGAACAATGGAATTAGTTTGAAGTGGTTACTACTCCTACAATCCTTAGGTTCAACATAAGATGCAAAAGAAACAAAGAAAGCAAAGACAAATTGATGCAGATTGGGTGGATGGGATTTGCTTGCTTGGGGTGGGTAGAAACAGATAGCCCGGGGGCCACCCGGGGGGAGCAACAACCTCCACCTCAAAAGAAAATAAACTAAATATCCATTCTTCAATTCATAAGTAACCTAGAAGTAGGAAACTAATCCTTTCCAAGCAGCTTGAAAGAATCCAAATACAAAAGAAAACAACAACATAAAAGCCTTATCCCAACTAAATAGCGGTCGGCTACAAGGATTCTTGTCCTCCAATCATCTTTGTTCGATGTCATAGACCTACACTATGCATGTCTTTCCTCACCACCTCCCCTAGAGTCATCTTAGGTCTGCCCCTAGCTCTTTTAGATCCTTCAATCTGAATCAAATCACTTCTCCGTATTAGAGAATTTAAGGCCTTCATTGAACATGGTCATACCATCTCAAACAAATTTCTCGTAGCTTATCATGTATCGGTGCTACTCCCAAATAAGTTCTAATACGATCATTCCTTACCTTATCCTTTCTAGTTTTGCCACACATTCATCTCAACATCCTCATCTCAACTACACTAAGTTTATCTTTATGATGCTTTTTAACTGCCCAACATTCTACACCATACATCATAACCGATCGAATGACTGTCCTATAAAATTTTCATTTTAAGTTTTAAAGGAATATGCCGATCACACAGCACTCTAGACGCACCTCTCCACTTCATCCATCTAATTTTAATGTGAAACATCATCCTCTATATCCCCTTCTTTATTTATGATTAAACCTAGATACCTAAAATAATCACTTTGTTGTATCTCCCCCTCATCTCCGTCATTATGTAACTAAAGTTACACACCATATATCCCGTCTTCATTCTATTTATCTTAAAACCTTTTAATTCCATTGTTGATCCCCATAGTTCCAACTTGACGTTAATCTATGTTTTTGTCTCATCCACCAAAACAATAACATCAGCAAAAGCATACACCAAGGAACTACATCTTGAATGTCTCTAGTTAAATCATCCATAATTAGGGCAAACAAATAGGGACTTAAAGCTGATCCTTTATATAACCTCATCGTAATTGGGAATTCCCTACCTTGACCCCTCACCGGTTCTAACACTAGTCACCACATTATAAATACATACCCTTAACTATGTCCACATATTTGCTTGAAACACTTCTTTTCTTTAGTACTTGCCAGATTAACTCTCTAGGGACTATGTCATAAGCTTTTTCTAGGCCAATAAATACAATATGGAAGTCCATCTGGCCTTCTCTAAATCTTTTCATGAGTCTTCTAAATAAATAAATAGCTTTTTTCTTGGATCTTCCTACCATAAACCAAATTGGTTATCTGCAATTGTAGTTTATTTTCTCATGTGAGTTCCAATAACTCTCTTCTATAGTTTCATAGTATGACTCATAAGTTTTATGCCTCCGAAGTTACAAGGGTGCCTACACCTTGGAAAATCGGACACCTTTTCGCCTAGACAGGCTCGTCAAGCCTCCAACGCCTTGGTTCACCATGGCGCTTTGACAACTATGCTTTGAATATCACCTTTATTTTTATAAATCAGAACCACAATGCTTCTTCTCCATTCATCTGGCATTTTCTTTGTGCTCATAATCTTATGGAACAATTAAGTTCGCCAAGATACTCCATAGATTCCTAGGTTCTTCCAAACTTTTATTGGGACATCATTTGGGCCTAGTGTTTTGCCTACATTCATCCTCTTTAAAGCTTCTTTTACTTCTGTCACCCAAATTTAGCGTATATATCTACGACCTATGGTGTCTTGGTGGGCAATGTGGCCTTATCAGACACTAATACTCGAAGTGTCTTCATTTAGTAGACTATAAAAATAATCGTTTCATCTCTCTTTAATGTCTTCATTTCTTACTAGGACTCTACCATTTGCACTTTTAATTCATTTAACGTGACCTAAATCTCTACTCTTCCTTTCCCTCATCTTCATTATTTTATAGATAGTTTTTTCTCCTTCCTTTGTGCTCAAATTGTTATAAAAAATTTCATATCTCTTCACTCCTTACTTTTCCTACAATCTTTTTAGCTTCATTTCTGGCAAATCTATACCCTTTCAGATCCTCTATATCCTTAGTCTTTTCTCATGTCTTAAAAGTTAAAACTATCTTTCTTAGCCTCAATGGCTGCTTGAACCTCATTATCCCACAACCAAAACTCTATAGAGGAATGACGTTTTCCATTGATACACGTAGGACACCTTTAGCAACTTTCTTAATACAAGAGAAAAACTAATATGATAAAGAGAGCGGTAACCGCGAGGCCAATAGATAAAGTTTCCTAAACTGAAATAAAAGACTTTTTAACTAAAAAAATAACTTTTCCATGTGTGGGCTTAACTGAACCTATCTCCCAAGCATAGTTATCAAGGCATCAAGGCGAACCAAGACGATGGAGGCTTGACGGGGTGCCTAGGAGACCAAGGAGCCCGATTTTCCAAGGCGTCACAAGGTCACCTGGGAGCCTAGGCCGTGCCTAGGCAACGCCTTAACAACTATGCTTCCAAGTGATCGCTGTATCCTAATGTAACTGAAAAGTAAAAAAAATCAAAAAGATAATCTCCTAAAAGCTAGCCACAATTTGGATGAGGATAAGATTCTAGAAATCTAGAAATCCTTGAAGCCACAAGTATTGTACAAGCCTCCAACTAGGCCCACAAACTTAAAAAATATCTACCTATTAATTATCACTACGACACCTAAAACAACTTAAAAACTCAATTATATTACTAGTCTATAGTATTAAAATGCAACCAATTTAGATCTCTTTCCTTTTTTACAATTCTCTAATCCGATACAAACTAATAATCAGTGATTCAAAATAAAAGATCAAGCCATATCCAATAGTGGTGATTATGCTTCACTTCTTCAAAAGTGTGAGTATTCCTCATAGTATTCCTCATAGTTGTCATAGAGAAAAAAGCAAGTGATGGGAAATCAGGCCAATAAGAGGTTTAGTTATTTTGAACTTTTTTCAATTGTTCAAATTTCGGGTTTGAGTTTATTTTTTGTACGGATTATGTTGTAATTTTGTTTTCAAAAGGGTATTTTTTTTTAATTTATATAGGGAAACATTGTAACTAGAAATAATAGGTAGCGGAATTTTTTGATTTAAGTATAGTGGTATTTTTCTACATTTTGCCAAGGGAATTTTTGTAATGAAATTTTGAATTTTTATTCAGTTACTTGAAAGGAAAGTTTTTAGTTACTTATTGTACAAGCAACTAGTTACTTGTGGCAAAAGTAGATCATTGCCTAATCCAAAAGTAACCAGTTACACACTGAAGTTTAAGCTAATTCTATGTAGGGGTATTTTTGTAATTATGATAGGGAATTTTTACTTTTTAGGCAAGGAGGTTTTCGTACTTTTACTGTTGGGTAGCTTTTTAAAAGCTTTCTAGTTCAAAAGAAAATAAACTAAATATCCATTATTCAAGACGTAGAGGATTGTTAAGCCTTACAATTTATTTATAGAAATAAATAACTAAGAAGTACGAAATAATCTTTTCCACGCAGCTTAAAAGAATCCTAATACAGAACAAAAACTGAAATAATAAAGAGACCTGTAACCGCAACGACAATAGATAAAGTTTCCTAAACTGAATAAAATAATAACAAAAAATACTTGTTAATTGTGTCTTTTGGCACACTTAATTGACGATGAATGCTATATCTACAAAGGTAATTTCCAATCTGTTGTATGTAAGCAATGGTAAGGGTATATTTGAGAAAATAAAATAAGTTATATAAATAAAAATGAACCCATAAAAAAAACGGTGGTTGATGCAGCACAGGAGCCACAAGATTTGGATAGGAATCTCTAGAGGATTTTATTTTAATTGGATATATACTTGTAATCTTTATTTTGGGAAATTTAATCAGTATAGTTAGGATTTTATTTCAATTTTTATTTACTTTAATCTTTTATTTAGTTGTTTTCTTTTATTTTAAAGAGGCATGACCCCCCCCCTCCTCTTCCTTTGGGCGTGGACCCTTTTCACGATTTAAATTATCCTTATCCTTTTTCTTTGTTATTTAGTATTTGATTAGGATTGTAATGACTAAATAATAGGCACTTTCTAATTGGTCTTTTCGAGTTAGTTTATGATTAAGATTGTAGGCCTATATATTAGGCGATTTATCTAATTGAAATTAAGATGACGATTATTGAAGAAAAAAAAAAAAAAAAAGGCTCTCGGTTTCTCTTCTCTCTCATAGCATCATCTCTCCCCTCCCCTATTTCTGTTACAGCGACATCTCCCCTTATCTCTCACAGCAGTTCTTCCCTCCACTTTTATCCTTTCCCTTCCCTCTATGACTCGCTATCTTCTATTGTCCCTCTATTATCCCTTTCCCTATCCCCACAGATGTTCTTTTTTCTTCTCAATAATTACTCTCCCATTCTCTATTCTCTCTCCCTTACAATAAATTCCCCTTTTGGTTTTCCCTCTCAAATCCAGTCCCCAGTAGTGGTTGTACATGAGTGGGTCCCCCAGTTCAGGGGAAACTATTACTCTTGCTTGCTCCACTGGGAAAGACTGGCCACAGAGTAACTCTTGCAACAAGTGTCAATGGATAGGGGGTGAAAACCCGAGCTAAAAGGGCTCCGGATAAAAAAGAACTGGTGTTTGAATCTTTGAAAACTATTTTCCAATGGAATTTCTCATTGAATTTTCAAATGAAGGAGAAGGCTATTTATAGAAATTATGTTTGCGCTTGTGGCGTCGTGGGAGCTTCCGCGGCTCTGCAGTACACACGTGGCACTAATGCCACGGAGCCGCATAGGGGTACGTGTTGATGGCTGTCAAATCAATTTAATGCGCTCGCGGCACCACGGGGGCAAATTGTTAAGCCACGGAGCCACAACTAAGTCAACAAGGCTCAGATTTGAGTATTTTTCCATAAAAAGGTTTAGTGAAATCCGAAATAGGTGAACATGGCCACTACTTCCATCAAGAGAGCCTGAGAGTAACATTCCCTTAATCAACATCGCTGAAAGGGGAGGTGGCAAAATTTGGTGTCTCATATCTACATTGAGCAAACTTATCTTTTCCCAACCAAATAAAAAAAGTCACATGATCACTTTGGATTATCTGCCTTAACATTCCATTAATGGGATGGGGTAGGGTGGGGTGGGTACTGAAATAGGGTACGTGTGATGACCAAGCTGTGACTTACCCTATATAATAAGGAGAGCTCAGAAAATAATTCATCTTTCCTTCCTTTTTTTTTTTTTTTTTTTTTTTTTTTTACCATGATTATCTTAGTCTATTTGTTTACTTAAGTCTTCTCTTCTTTTCTACTTATTAACGGCCCAAATTAGTAAAACTACCTTAGTTTGTAGTAATAAGACTGATTGATCTTTACCTTATCTTCATCCATTTCGTGCAAGCAACCATCTACTTCAAGGTATCTCGTACATGAGGCCAGGACTAATTCTGCAGCTCCTTTCCAATGAATATGAACCTTAGAATCAGGCTGAAAAGAAGGACCATAAAAGAAAAAAAAATATATTAGCATGATAATCGGATGACAGCTGCAATCAATTAATGGTATAGGACTGGATAATCTCTAAATAGATATGTGAACATAAAATCTGTTATGTTTATTATAAAAAAAAATAAAAAAATAAAACCCAGCTACTCCTTCCGGAACTCACATAGCTCACAAAATGGTTACAGAAAATCAAATATTATAAGAGAGGAAAAAAAATCCAGAATTCTAATTTGATTTCAGAAAAATGGATCAACTGAGTTTTACCATACAGAACCTACACCTGTTTACTTATAAGTAATTAGTTTTAAATTTCAGAAATAAGAAAATTTGAATGGTAAAACAAGGGTAAGAAAAGTTGCTGAAACCATTCGAAAATTTACCAGATCAGCTGAGAACTTCAGAAACATGATCAATTTTACCTATAAGACTAATCCTTGGCATGGGACCAGGTTAGTTCGTGGAATCCTAAAGATCCCTGGTTCGATATTGTGTGGTTCGAAGGTTCCTCTCCAACCATAGCTTCATTTGTTGGAGAGTCGTCACAGGAGCTCTACCCACGCGAGTTTTCCTCCAACAAAAACATATTCCCTTGCAATCTAATTCCTCTCTCCTCAGGGCAGCAAATGAAGATATCCATCACCTATTTTTCGAATGCCCTATCTCCTATCGACATTTGGAAAGGGATGCTTCTCCGTTGGTAACTTTCTCGAAGCAAAATTCGAGCTGTTCATATGGAAGGGAGGTGGATCAGCAAAATATTTTTAAAGGGAAAACCATATGTAATCAACTTCACAGGCTTTGATTTTCTGCAACCATCTATCGAATTTGGATGGAACGCAACCTCAGGACTTGGATTGGCAAATCCATGATTTTCAATCAAATCTGGGAGTCTATTCATGGAGCCCTCTCCCACCCCAACATTGCCTGACTGGATTTGTCTAGAAATAGATTTTATTGTAAATTCTTGAAGCCTATCCATCCAGTTAAATGAGGTATTCATATTAACCATAATTGTTTCTCTCTTTTCTCTGAGCTCTCCCAAATAGAAAATATCATTATGTAATTAATGCAGATCAACGCAATCTCTTGACCACGTGGTACTGTTCACGTAAACAGTACCACCCATGCTTTCTAGATTAGGTCCAAGCCTCCTACAGCCAGCCCAGCCAACTTGCCCAGCCACAGCTGGACAGCTGGATGGAATCACAGCTGGAGGACAGCTAGAGGGAATCTTGACCAAATTTTGTTCTTTTAGAAGATCCTTTGAGAACTTCCAAGATACACAGTCCAAGATATTTACTTTCTAAATATATGTACTTTCTAAAGATAGTTACTTTCTAAACTAGTACTTTCTAAAGTTAGTTTCTTTCTATTGTTAGTTACTTTCCAAAGTTAGTTCTTTCTATTTTGGTTGTTTCTATTTTCAGTTTGGGAAAGATTTTTTAATTTAGGCTATTAAAATATTGGATTCTCCTCCTTTGTAAAATTTCCAAAAAAGAGGGAAGATCGAGTCACCCAATTAGGACTAATCTTACCTTCCAAAACTATACTCAAGCTTGGTTCTAAATATTAATGCAAGGAGAAGCATCCGTGTGTTTAAAAAAAATAATAAAAAAAAAAAAAAAAAAAAAAAAAAAAGTAAAGCTTGCTTGTAAATTTGAGCTAGGCTGTTCTGCTGGCAGTGAGACTCACCCAGCCTCCCTCCCTCGATTTCCCTCCTTCCCTTCTACTTCTTTCACTCACAGACACACTGTTCATAACTACTGCTCAGAAGCCCTTCTGCTGAATATGAGTTTGTTCCATAATTTGATATTCCTCTCTCAGATTTAGACCAAACTTTGGGACTGGTCCTTACGGTGCTATTGCAGCTTTCGACTGAAGTTTGAAGCTCATCCAACAGTCAGATTGCTCAGATCAAGTTAAATATCTAATTCTGTGTCCATAGTTTCTAATTTTAAGAATTCTGTCATAATTTCACATCCAACACTGGGATGCGGCTGATATTTTGAAGAAAAAATTATCAATTGGAACCCTGTCAAAGGGCATAATTTTAGCCCCATCTGAAGAGCCGATTACTGACTCTGTTGCTTTCTATTTTCTGGAACAAGATGCTTTACTGTTACAGGGACTTCCTTTGATTTTGGTTGTTGTTTATTGATTTCTGGGACTGGTTGTTAAAGATCCTATTGTAAAACTAAGGCCTAAATTACCTACTAATCCATAGTCTTGCACCAATTTGGTATCAGAGCATGGCAGCGGAGGGTTCTAACTCTCCTGACCAGCCCCTTGACCCTATGACTGCAGTGCTACAGCAATAGACTGAGATCCGTGCTCAAGTGGCTAACATGAAAGATGAACTCATTAACTGTGGGACAGCAGCAGTCTACAACTAATAACATCCCAAGGACTCTTCCACAAGCACTCCGCCCCCCCCAAAAAAAAAGAGTTTATATTCATGCAGAACACGCCCCACCATACTATGATCATGATATGAGTCAACATCCTCATGATAACACCCATAAAGTGAGATTGGAATTGAAAGAGTTCAATGGTCGACATGACCCACAATTGTTCCATGATTGGATGTGTGCTCTTGATGATTATTTTGACTGGTTTGACCTACCAGAACTCAAGAAATTAAAATTGGTATATTCCAAGCTAGTAAGGGCAGCTAGAGAATGGTGAACTATGAAGAGAGCTTAATCTGACGACAGCTAGAACCTACCACTTGGGAAGTATTAAGTACGAATTAACAAAAAAAATGCATACCTGAACATATACAAAGAAGACTCTTCTGTCGACAAATTACCATCAAATGACATTTATATCTGAAGGGAACTTGACACAACCATATAACATTCTGTTCACAAGTCAAAATGGTGGAAGCCCAACGCTAACAATGTTAATGCAAAGACTGAACCCAAAGTTGCACCAACAAAGGAGAATCCAATGCCTTCAACTGTTGTTGAAGTGTTAGTGACTGAAGTCAAGATAAACGATGAAAAGAATTCAGCAATCATCGATGAAAAAGTAGAGCCCACCATTGATGTTCCTACAATAGAGATTTGCATTGAAGAGGATGAAGTTAAAGACCAAATCAGTCACAAGGTAGATGATTTTATTGCAGTCAATGACGTGGACATATGTGACATTAACCTTCTTTGTGCAACCCCAATGACTAATAGTGAGAGCCACAGTGAAAATGAGGCCATAGAAGTTGCGGAGATGACTGTGGAAGATAAAGAGCCAGATATGGTAATCCCCATGGACATCCTCTTCATAGTTGAATCCTTCCAAAAAGTTGCACATATTGACCTTGAGCTTCCTCCACTATATTTTGAAGAGAGTGGACCCAAGGTAGCGGACTTTCTTTCAAATTTTCAAACACAACCAAATTTCTGATATAAAAAAAAAAAGATGTATGCCGACCCCACTAACCTTATTCTTCACCATTACAAAACTCATTGACGAGTTTAGGTGAGCTGATGCAAATCAAGGCAATCTCTTGACCAAGTGAACAGTACCACCCATGCTTTCTAGACCAAGCCCAAGCCTCCCAAGGCTAGCCAGCCATCTAGCCCAGCCATAGCTGGATAGCTGAAGGGAATCTTGACCAGTCTTTATTCTTTTAGAAAATCCTTTGAGAGCTGTCCAATATTTACTGCCCAAGATATCTACTTTCCAAATATATTTACTTTCTAAAAATAGTTACTTTCTAAACTAGTACTTTCTAAAGTCAGTTTCTTTCTATTGTTAGTTACTTTCCAAAGTTAGTTCTTTCTATTTTGGTTGTTTCTATTTTCAGTTTTAGAACGCTGGGACTGGTTGTTAAAGATCCTATTGTAAGATTAAGGCCTAAATTATCTACTAAGCCATAGCCTTGCACCAGTAATTCTCTCTCTTTTCTGTAAATATATAACTGCAATCACCCAAAAAAAAATGTAGGTACTGGTCTGGTACAAGAGTAAAAAAAAAAAGCAGGTTCAATGGTTGAACAAAATAAGGAGGATTGAACTAGCAGGAATTAACAGAAATGAGAGTTTCAGATTAAATGAACTGATAAGGATGAGATATGACAAATTAAAGCAATGCCTGCTGACAATGAACCCAGAAAGAAGGGATCAACCCAGTTCCTGACACAAGGAACAAAGTAGAGCAAAGAAGAATCAGGAGGAGTGACCGAACCCAATTCGACATTGGTCGAAAATACATGGCATGCGAATGAGAGATCTTAAATGTTTCAGTTTTTTCACCGAAATGGAACAAATTTTGGTGCCATTTGGTAACCAATCCTATGGAACCTTGTGTCAGTAACCAATCCTTTGGTCTTCAACTAAAAGCATGTAAGCATTAAAGAAAGAAAGCTGTTAATACAAATCCACTGTGTAAATTGATGGACTGAAACTGTATTATATATGTTAAACTACACTACAGTCCACACGGTAGAACTGTACTACAGTCCACACGGTAGAGAACCTACTCAATATCCTTATTGTGTGGGACTGCTAACAGTCCTCACCTTGTGGGACTTCTTCATCAAATACTGTCCTCATTGTGGAGGACTTACTTGGGGCCGATACACAGTTGGAGAAGGACTCTTGTTGCTGAGTTGGAATAGGACTTCACAGTCCTATCTAGTCTATAACTTAGATTGTTTCCTATTATAGTTTGGACTCTATTGTTATTTTCTATTTATTGTTTTGGACTAATTAGTTATTGGTTTGCAGTAAGCTACTGGCGGTAGCATTAGACTAGAATTCTTCATAATCTTGGATTCTTTCTTTATATATTATTAGGAGAGAGGAACTAATGAACAATTCTGCTTCCTCTCTCTCTCTCTCTCTCTCTCTCTCTCTCTCTCTCTCTCTCTCTCTCTCTCTCTCTCTCTCTCTATATATATATATATATATATATATATATATATATATTGTGAGAAAATAGAATAGAAATAAACCAGGAGAGAGAGAGAGAGAGAGGAGGACTATAATAAGTTTTAATCAAACTCTAAAGACAACACATCCAAACTGGACTCTCCTAAAGGCTAGTTACCTTGCTATTGCAACCCAAGACTCAATTAATGACTAAACTGCCCCTTATATTGTCGCCAAGGTTTTAAATCTCGGATCTCGACCTGTCTCAGTGAGGTTCGAGATTTCCGAGATCTCAAAAAATCTCACCGAAACACTGCATTTTTTTACCATATAAAGATTTTCCGAGATTTTGAGATCTCGAGAAAGTCGAGAAGGTCGAGATTTTTCCGAGATCTCGCCGAGATTTAAAACTATGATTGTCACTAGCTCTTATGGACCTTGGTTCCCCTTGGCTTAGGCCTCAACAAAGGATCAAACCATCTAGCCAGCCTATAGTATCAGATACTGCATCAGTGATCCGGAAGGATTGCCAAATCATTTCCATTTGTTCCCTTTTCTGAAGAAAAAAAGAAGGGAGTATTTGGCCTCCACATATATTAGAACTTAGATGGACATGGAGATTTATTTATACACTGGCCCAATGTTTTGAAAACCAGCTCACAGACTGACCAATAAACAAACCCAGGCCCCCTTTTACTGATTCAACCAGCTGAATCAGGTAAGTGCTGCTATTAAGGCTTTAGATATTTAGATTACTTTGATATATAGTAAGTCAACTTATGATTCAAATGAAGCAGAGACCAAGTGGACGCTGAGGGGTCAAAGTCAACTTATGATAAATTACTCTTCAAGGCGGCCACACAGCATGTCCGCTGCGGGGGCATAGCCAACGACACGCGACTCTGGAGGCGGGAATGCCCCTACTGCGGGTCAGCAAACGGGTGACGAGCACATGCATCGCTTCTTTAGCCTGGATTCTAACTTAGAGGCATTACCTCATACCATTGCAAGTCTGCTATCACTTTCATGCACCTTGTTGCTATCTACTGCCGCGAGCCTGTTCATATGCTGCTTCCCCGCACCTGATCTACCTAATGCTAGTTTAATCTGGTATTGTTTTTGCACTCTGTTGCTGCCACAAGCTACTCTAACTGCTACTGCCTTCTTTGTTATGCTCAAGTTCATGTCTCCTGCCATAATTTGTCCACATGGAATTTTTCACATGAGGGGTGGAAGGTATTTATATCTGCTCATGTTCGTGTTTGTTCATTGAAGAAAGCCTACTAAAGCCTACTAAAGCCTACTACTGCCATTGCAAGTGATGCAACCTCTACTACCAATTGCACGAGATACAATCTCTATTATAGTTGCAGGTGATGCAACCTCTACTACCAATTGCATCTGATGCAACCTCTACTACCAATTGCACGTGATACAACATTGACTATCAGTTTGTGTTGAAGCCTACTAGTTCGTGTTTGCTCATGTTGAATTCTACTACTACCTTTTTGCTGCTGTTAGATCCTACAACCTTTAGCTCATATTTGTTCATGTTGGAGCATACTACATCTTTGCTCATGTTGGAGCCTACTACTTGATTCATATATGAAATTGTTATTCCAAGCTGGAGCATGTTCTAGCTTGAGGGGGAGTGTTGAGATTCTTAGTCTTGGTGTTGTTTAATACCAAACTAGAGTTGTCACTAGTAGTGGTGTTGTTTAGTATTTTCTTCCTTTATTTAAGTCCTTTCCTTATGTAATTGAGTCGGCAACACTATGGGTAGCCGACCTATTTTAGTTTCTATTCTATTAATATAAATATAGCAGTAGGAGGACTGGAGGAGAGACCACACAAACACTTTCTCTCTTTCCTGTTCTTCTTCTTCTCCCTTCTTTCTTTACTTTGTTACAACATATATTCTCATACATGGGGATCAGATTCCATACATGAATTTAAAACGGGAAAAAAGGATGGGAGAGAGAGATTGGGGGCTGTGGCATCCACGATTTATAAAAAGAATGGTCAACTACATTTCTAATCTGGTTTTGTCAGGTGTCACTATGACACTATCAAGGAAATTTTTTTGCCTATAGATGGATGCCAAGAATATGGGGCTAAGAGTATGGTGCACTTCTTCTTTGCAATGGCGATTGCTTATTCTGCTTCTTCTTTGATGAGATTCTTAGTCTAATTTACTTTCTATTTGTTAAGAGTCCTTAGTCTAGTTTATTTTCTGTTTTGCTTTCTAATATCCTTATGTACCTAGGACTCTTTCTATTTTACTTCTTCTAGTGTTGGTATGTCATGTGGGCAGTCCTATCACCTTAACTTGTTTAACTTTTACCATTATCGATATAAATCGTAGGGAGGGAGAAAGGCACTACTCTCAATTCTGCTCTCTCTAGCTACATCGATTCTCTCTTCCTCCTCTCTATTCTCTCCATCTTCTTTCTTTCTGTTTTGGTACAACCTTCTTCTTCTTCTTCTTCTTCTTTCGCTTCGTTGCCTTTGGCTGTGTCTGCTGCTATGCTCCGGCTGCAGACACTGTGGCAGTTGCTGCTGCTCCAATGCCTAGAACTGGCTCTGCCATGTTTCAGCAGCCACGCCCTGTAGCGATGTGTATCGAGTGGTATCAAGGGGTATCAGTTGTATCAGCCCTATACATCTTTATTTTCTTTAGATGGTGTTGCCTACCAATACACACCGATAAAATACGATACTCTTTCCATGTCGAGTGCCTACCAATACGCACCCATACAAAACGATATTTTTTTACTTAAATGTTGGTAGAGATGGCATGTGACAGATATTTGGGCCATGTTGGGAGGGTTATCAAAACAGGACCATGTGAATAAGTATTTCCGTTCATCATCTAGTCAATAATTAAGGCAAGGCACAACAACAATCCTTACTAGCTGCCATAACTGCAAAAAAAAATATTTTTACTTCCTTGAGGATATAATTGCACATTCCATCCCAAATAAGGGAATCGACTAGACAAATTTAATGCATAAGCAGAAAACAAAAATCTATCAAAAGGAATTAAAGGGGGGGTGGAATTAAAAAAAAATGCTTTAATCAATCTTTAAAACATTTCAAGGAAAGAAAGGAGGTGGATTTTCTTTCAATCAAATGCGATCACAAGATAAAACCAAATCATATATGAAAGAAAAACAAACAGAATACCATTTGTAACGCAATACCACCACGCTTTTTCTCAGAGTTGAAAGGGCAAACTTGAAGAACTGAAGACCCTGATCTCACATCATTAAAGCTCATCCCCAGCTATGGAAGTGAAAAAAAAAAAAAAAAAGAGAGTCAACGAGACATAAAAGGTAATTCAACTCAAGAACATGGTTGGGTATCACATGAACATGGTTCAACCAAAATGTCCAAATTTCGACACGAGTCAAAACGAAATTGTATCCGAAAAACAAAAAGTACAGATTTCAGAGAAATTTCAACTAATTTCAACAAAACTTCAGTCAATTCAACTCATTTTGGTGAAATTTCAAACATTGGCTCAAATATAAAAGCAAAATTTCAACTTATTTCATCAAAAATTTTATCTTTCACCCCTTTTGTCTAAGAACTCCAAAACTACTAGAAAACCTCAACTTTTTTGTAAAATACTTCATTTTGTTGCTGAATCAAGGGTGGTGGCCAACTTTGAAGCATTCACTTTAACATTTAAGTGGATTTATCAGATTAAATTTTTCCAATTTTCTATTTTCCCACCAGTAGGGCTGCTGTAAGACTTTGAAATTCTTCAGGCAGAAAATGACATGGCCATCCATATGGACAAAAGCCAAAAATACCACTTTTGGTTATTTTCCCCCAATTTAATGTTTCAAACATGCGTAATCATACTTCAATTGGCAAGCCCTGAAGTTTCAAGGAAAATATTTCTTTTGGCCCCCAAAATGGACCAAATTCCAATGTGATTTCGACCATTTAGGTTTCAGGCCAGCTCAAAATGGCCATCACTTTTGATGTTTGTGGAATCATGAGACCCTTATCTTCTCCCTCTCTGGATACGGACAGAAATAGATTCAATGTGTCTTATTAGCATTTGACCCATAGTTGTCAAGGCGTCGCTAGGCGACGCCTAGGCGTCCGGGCGGTTTGTACAGGCCTGGGCGCCAGGGCGCCTTGTGGTCGCCCAGGCCAGACAGGAACAACAGTACTTGCCCAGGCCAGACAGGAACAACATTTATCAGACAGTACTTATTTATGACTAATATCATTTAAGTAACATTTACTTAAGATATTATTCATAAATAAGCAAATACCCCCCTATTTGAATCCAATAAAAATAGTCTAAAATTCAAATTCCAGAAGGAAATAAAGTCAACCCCCCTGTTCAAGAACAAAAACCATATTTTTGGGTGCGAGGGCGATTTTCAACTTTTAAATGCTAGGCTTTTTTCTAAATATAAAAATTCTATAAATCTTATTATAATAAATCATCACTAAAAACTAAGAGTGCGCCAAAATAATCTTTTGTTTTGATGCCCAAAAAATAATTTGGATTCAGACGACTTTAAACAGCATTCCCGTATTCCGAGCAAGGTTTGACCGGAGTGTAACTCCTTCATTATAATTTGGAATCAAGCAATCTCGGATTTGTTGGAAAGTTGATTATGCTAGCTTTGCAACGAATTAGAGATTGCTTGAATCCGAACTATATTAAGGGAGTTACACTCCGATCAAATTCGTTAAAAGTACGCAAATGTTAGTCATAAATAATTGTTTACTTAACTCTAGACACAATCCCAGGTCTTAGTGTACATTAGTAAACTTGGGTCCACACCACATATTAATTAAGTTATGTCTTAAATGTTGATTATTTATTTAGAATGTTGCATATATATAAACATTAATATTTTAGAAATAAAAAAAATGCACTGGGAACGCCTTGGTCGCCTAGGCAACGCCTAGGTGGGCGCCTAGGCGCCTAGGCGCCCAGGATGGCCCCAAACGCCTTGGATCGCCTTGTCGCCTTGACAACTATGATTTGACCACTAGGTGAATTGGTCGTACTTTTTTTTTCCTGTTGTTTCAGGGCTACAGTCTAGGCTGTAAGAAGCCTGACTCTATCCTTTGGATACCCAGGTATGTTCTCCCTTTTTCGGGATGGTGTTAATATATTCACACACACACCCCCCCTCCCCAAAAACTCAAAAAAAAAAACAATCGAATTCTTAAACCAAGCAAATAAAGAAGATTTACCTTAACTCCCCAATGAAGGATGGCCTTTTCTGTAGGTGATCCAGCAACTTCAATTTCTCCACCATTCTGTAAAAAGAAAAATCAGAAAATATTTATATAGATTTTGGGTTGGGGATAGAGAGAACCAAAAAATCCATATCCAGTAACATGAATCCAAGTGGTTAATAGGATCAATAAGACGAAAAAGTGAACGCCATTTAAAAGAAAATTTAAAAAAAAAAAAAAAAAGTGTAGAACCCCTGAGTACCACATGAAATGATGCAGGCACAAAGACCGCACCCAAAGAAAGTGTTTGACCATCATCAAATAACCAAGGGGAATTAAACTATATCCCCCAAACAGGAAAATAGGGGGTGGAAAGAGCCAAGGGGACGAAGGGAAAGACCACAACCAAACAATAATTCTATCCAACAAAAATCAAATTAGTAATTATATCTGCAAACATATAAAGACTTAATACTAAATTCAAAAACCATAATCACACTAAAAATGAAAACAAAAATTAAAACTTCAAAGACCAAAATTTCAATGAAAATCCTAAATCAATTAAACATCCAAAAATAAAAACCACATAGGACACTAATACCCTTCAGTAAATCAATCATAAACCTCTTCATATAAGTTATAGTTGTCAAGTGATTCCAGGGCCTGGGCGCCTGGGTGCCTTATTAGTGTTGACTGGGCGGTCCCCAGGCTCTCTGGGCATCGCCTAAGCACTGCTTTGGACTCCTTGGGCACCCAGAATGCCTGGGCCATTGCCTTGGGTCTTATGTGTTTCTTTTTTTTTTCCCTTTGATATCTGAATTTGCTTCATAAGATTTATTAGGCTAGACAGGAACAACATTTATCAGACAGTACTTATTATGACTAATATCATTTTATATTTCATTTATTTACGATATTATTCATCAATAGGCAAATACCCCTATTTGAATCCAATAAAAATAGTCTAAAATTCAAATTCCAGAATGATAAAAAGTCAACCCTCCAGTTCAAGAACAAAAACCGTATTTTTGGGTGTGGGGGCAATTTTCAACTTTTAATTGCTAGGCTTTTTTCCAAATATAAAAATTCCATAAATCTTTTTATAGTAAAGCATCACTAAAAACCAAGAACGCGCCAAAATAATCTCTTGCTTTGAAGCCCAAAAAATAATTTACATTCAGACGACTTTAAACAGCATTCGCGTACTCCGAACAAGGTTTGACCAGAGTGTAACTCCTTCATTATAACTCGGATTCAAGCAATCTCGGATTTATTGGAAAGTTGATTATACTAGTTTTGCAACGAGTTCGAGATTGCTTGAATCCGAAGTATATTAAAGGAGTTACGCTCCAGTCAAATTTGTTAGAAGTAAACAAATGTTAGGCATAAATATATGTTGCCTACTTAACTCAATTATTTGTTTCTTTGTTGGTTTTCTCATATTAATTAAGCTATGTCTTAAATGTTGATTATTTATGTAGAATGTTGCATATATATATAAACATTAATATAGCATTAATATTTTAAAAACAAAAAAAAAAAAAAATACACTGGGAACGCCTTGGTCGCCTAGGCGGCGCCTAGGCGCCCAGGATGGCCCCAAACGCTTTGGATCGCCTTGTCGCTTTGACAACTATGATATAACTCAGATGGCAAACTCTTGGTCTCATTGAACAGGAAAATAACCCTAAACATGGGACTTGGATCGTCTCCAGTCCGTCCAGTCGTGGACTGGGCGGACTGGATTAAAAGGACACGCATACCAATACATGGGGGGGCGTGTCCTTTAAATCCAGTCCGTCTGTCCACGACTGGACGGCTGGACGGACTGGAGACGATCTTTTTCCCTAAACATGGCACCAAAATCACAAAAAACAGAGGCCTTCTAACAGTAACCCTAAAGAGAAGCAACCAAATTCTCTTCAATCAAATATATATTCTATAAAGAAAAAAAATAAAAGACAACTAAAGTAGCCACTATCCACCAAATTTTACTTATATAACAACAACATACCTCAGGCATAAAAACGCTGCCTGTAGTATTGTATGCTATGCCCTGAATCAGCAAAGAGATAACAGTTGGAGAAAATTGTTCACTGCTATCTGGGGGAGCTATTTTCTTCCCACCAACATATGCTTCAACCACAGTCATCTGTTAACAGAAAGAAAATGTAACTATGACCTGAGATTCAAACACTGCAGGAAATCATAGAAGTACTGTGTATACACAAAATCACAAATATATGATAGATAAAAAGAAATCGAAATAGCATGCATTTCAAACTTCAAAAAGAAAATGTAATCCTGAAACCATATAAAATGAACCTGATTCAAGGTCAGAGTTCCAGTCTTATCACTGCAAATTGTTGTTGCGGAGCCCATAGTCTCACATGCTGAAAGCCTCCTTACCTGCCATCAACTTCTCTTAACCCTCTTGTAAAAATATATTGCACCTACCTCATACCAGAACTTGCTTTAAATTCAAAACATACCAAAGCTTTATCTGCCATCATCTTCCGCATTGAGTACGCGAGACTGTCTCAGAACCAAGTACAAAAAATAAAATTATGCTAAAAAATACATGTATACAGGTTATAATACTATCAGTAATTGTACAGATATCATAAAGAGATAAAATATACTTACGTTAATGTAACTGCCAAAGGAAGCCCTTCAGGCACTGCAACAACCACAATCGTGACCTGAAAATTAGTCACATTATAAATCCTCTCTCCAAAACAATCCATACTTCCAAATTTATGCAAAAGTAACCATTCCAACGGTTGAGAAAGGAACCCATACTTCGGTATTAGGGGTCCACACCTCATTGGCTGATAGAAGTTATAGGACACTAGCCCCTCCCCAGGAGGTGGGGGGCCAAAATCTGAACTCTTTGTGAAACAATAGCATCCAATGCGCACCTGTGATAAGGATGCTAACAGAGTCCGGGTCAATTTCAATCCATCCGATGGTTTGAATAATTTAATATTCATATGGTCTGGGACAAGGTAAGGAAACCTGACACAGTTCCTGAAGGAAAATGGAACATGTGAGGACTAGTAAAAGTTCGACGGATGAGCTTAATTAAAATTCAAAGTTTGTGTACTTACGGCTCATTTACTAATCCAGAAGGTGAGAAAGTGGGTGAGCGTATTGAACATTACAAGATTGAAAGAATAGATCCCACTATAAAGTAGCTAGTGGGAAGCAAACGGTCCCACCAAGAGGTCAAGGCAGTTGAAATAAAGTGAGGATTATTGGACAAAGAGATAAGTGAACAAGTCGTGGAGAAGTGAAGCACCAATTAAGCTATGAAAGCAGGTCAGAGCAAGTACCTAGGGCCCAGGATTCAGGATCAAATCAGATGATCGTTGACCAATCCTAAGGTAAAATAAGCTAGGGTCAGCAATCCAAGCTGCAACAAGAATCATATTTTCCTTGGGCCAACTAAATTTATTTGATGTCAACTAAATGTTCTCTTCTCCACTTTCAGTTATTCTTTTCTGCTTTGCTAGAGTTTGTCCCCATTTATCTCAATATCTTTCTTTCCGTAGAAAATAATTTCATCCAACAATGATCAAAAAAGAACTCTTTGTGGCACAAGAATATTGGTTGAAGAAAATCCGAAGAATAAGAATAAATACCGCAACAGCAATAATTTGGACGGCTCCATCAATTGCTTTACTAAGACTAGTCTTCCCCCTGATAAATTGAACAGATCCATCTGTATTTTTGGTATGTCCAGTGAAGAATCTGGATAAATCCAAATAAATATTCAATTATTAATATGTCAATTGTATAATCTACTTAATTATCAAAATGTAACTGTAGCCAGAAGACAACAACAGGGCACTGATTTACCTGGCCAAAAGGACAATAAGCACAAAAAAAGCTACTGCAAGTCCAACTATGCCAATAAAAGTTGCAACTCCATTTAAGCGAACCTACTCATCCACAATGAATTTACCGCATAAGGTACCAGCTGTTATATCAACATACAGATAACCAGCATGTTTAGAAACTTACTTGCAAGGGAGTTTCTTCACCAGTATCCTCCGAGATACTGGCCATCAGCAAACCCCATTCTGTATTTATTCCAACGCCAGTGACCTCAAAAAGTGTAAAATAATAAATCAAAAGTCAAAACATAAGAAAATGACACAACAGCTACAAGTAAAATTTATGAATACTATTCATTCATTCATTGTGAAAGCTGAATTATCTATCACACGAACAAAAGAAGACTAACCACCAGTGCCGTGATAGTTCCCTAATCATAATAGTAGTCTACCCAAATCATTGGTCAATTTTCAGTAATTTATTTTTTGATTTTCTGATTTTGACAATTTCCTGCCTCACAGCCTACATATCCCTACAACCTTCACAATCACTCTTTTTTTCCAACCCTTTTGATAGAAATTATTGTCTACTCTTCAACAAAACCATCAAATGATTCAAGAAATTCGATCTACCACAGCCGCACCTCTTTCCCATTAAAAATAGAATTTCATTATACTCTTACAAAACAAAATAGAAAAAAAAAATTAAGCATATATCTTTATACTACTGTTTGAAGTTCCACCTAGAATTCACTATTAGATTTCACCTATTAATAACCCCCCCCCCCCCCACACACACACTCACACACACACTCCAAAAAAAAAAAAAAAAAAGGGTTCCCTTAGAACAACCTAGACCTTCATATCACGAAAAGCTGGCAATGTAGCAAAAGAATAACATATAAACCTGGACCAGAGAAAATTAAATAAGTAAAGATACAAGTATAGGGGATTGTGTACATGAAGCCTAAATTCTTAATATATTTAAATCAATCCACCTAGGGACTTATCTTCCACCAACTCAGTCAAATTTTTTTTGAACTCCTAGCCATAGTTTAAAAACTCGACCGAGATGGGTCGAGATCTCGACCTTCTCGGTAATCTCGAATGGGTCGAGACAAGAAGTTGGTTCGAAACTGGGTCTTGACCAGCTCTCGACTAGATCTCGACCAATTTTGACCAGTTTCGAACTGGTCTCGACAAATCTCAACCCAACTCGATGTTATTGAACCAGTTTCGACTGGTTTAAGTGAATAAATAGGAGTTTCGGTCGAGATCTCGACCGAGACTCATTTTTTCTCTAAAATCCTTTCTGTTTTCTTCTTCTCCTCCATTCCTTCTTCTCCAACCTTGCATCTAAGGTTCGAAAACCTCTGTTCTTTGCAAAACACTCCATCAAAGTGTTGTTGGAGCCTCATTTTGACCTGTTCTTGGCAAATCTAAGGTTTGAAGTATGGTTTTTTCCCCTAAAACTTACTTTTTCACATGAATATGTTCAATACATGTTGGTTCATCATAAAATTTATATATGTGAGAGTCATTAGGCCGATCTACAACCTCATCCTTTCGAAATTATTTTCTTGCATATATATTTTTTATTTTGATATTTTGTTAAAAAAAAATGTATTTTCCAGCAATTAAAAATTAAAAAAATGATAAATATTAATTAGATGGTGTTGAAAATACGGTGGTTGATCTACGCGGCCACAGTTTCATTTTTTATTTCTTCTATATATATATAAAATACATTTCTTAAATATTAATCTGTTTACTTTCAAAATAATATATGAACACCGTTGGCCGATCTACGCAGTCAAGGTTTCAGTTTTTTTTTTTTTTTTGTACATACTTTTATTTTTATGAATTTTTTATTCATAAATCCTATTTTCCAGCAATAAAAAATTAATAAAAAAATATTAATACTTATCTATTGTTCAAAATAATATTTGTTGAACACCATTGGCCAATCTACGGTTCCATGTTGTCGGATTATATTTTTGGAAAAATAAATTATTTTTATTTAATATCCGAAATTATAAATAATATCTAAATAATTATGAAAAATTAGGAAAAATATTTTGTTTTCTTATAACATAGTTTTAAAATTTTGAAAAGTAATTTCAATGTGTTTTGAGTTGTATTTGCATATTTGATGCTTTTATGTTCTTCAATTTTAAATTTTATTAATGCAAATCTATTGATTTAAATTTCTCTATTTATCATCTTATGTAACAGTGTCTCGTTCTAAATATTATGGCTACTTCGGGTTCTCATGAGGAAGGTGGTGATGCTGGTTGTTCTGACATGACTTGGCAATATTGTACCGCCATTGACGGTGATAGAAAGAAAACCCAATGCAAATTATGTGGGAAGAACCTTATGTCTGGTGGGATTACCAGACTTAAGCAACACTTGAGTGGGACTTCTACAGACGTGGCAAAGTGTGTTATACTTCCTATGAAAATTACTAGGGCTATAGCTGCACAGATGAAGGGAGGCCAGCAGAGAAGGGCAGAAAAAGAAAAAAGTAAATAATAATTTGTGGAAGCAATCTGAGGCACAGTGCGTGGTTTAGATGATGATAGTTTAGATGATGATGGTCCAAATACCAAGGGTTTAACTGAGGAAGAGGCCAGAGATCTGAGACGGACAACAATGGCTAGTAAAGTCAGCCATGAGATGGAAATGGAAAGGTTAAGGCAAAGAGCCCCAGGGGCAGGTGTAGTAGATCATCAACAGCCTGATGAACCACAAACAGGAGTAAGGGAGGGTTGGCTTCTATTTTTTGAAGATCAAAAAGTACTAGAGCACAACCCCAAGCACCACCACCTACTGTTAGGGATGAGGATTATGTTGAGATTCTACAACAGGATCCAGTAGTTTTTAGAAAGGCTGACGCCAAACAGAAAAGATTGAAGAATATGTGGAACTGGAATGGTACAAAAGAATTTATTGGGGATGCCTTTGCTAGGTGGTCCATCTATAATAGTATCCCAGCAAATACCAGTGGTGGCCCATACTATCAGCCTTTCTTTGATGCAATTTCTCAGGCTGGTCCTGGTGTTAAAGCCCTTACTCCATATGAAGTGATGAATGTCTATCTCCCAAGAATTAAAAAAGACCTAGAAGTATGGATAAAAGGGTTAATGAATAATTGGGGTAGATATGGGGTCACTATTATGTGATGGTTGGACTAGTCCCACTAGAAAGTTTATCGTCAACTTCATGGTCTACAGTGATGGGAAGACATCATTCTTGAAGTTTGTGGATGCATCTGCATGCACAAAAGATGCTAACTACATCTATGGATTGCTACAGACAGTGGTGGATGAAGTTGGTGCTACAAATGTGGTGCAAATTGTGACAGACAATGGCAGCAACTACAAGAAGACAGGAGAGATGATGATGGCTAACTGTAACCTTTTTTGGACTCCATGTGTTGCCCATTGCATTAACTTGATGTTGAAGGACATGGGCAAGATCCAAAAAGTAAAGCAAGTGGTTGAACAAGCACACCAGGTGACAACATTTGTATACAACCATAGCTATTCTTTGAACTTGCTGAGGGAGATATGTGGAGGGGATTTGGTAAGACCCGGCATTACTAGATTTGCTACCAACTACATAGCACTAAAGAGCTTTTCAAGCAAAGATGGTAGGCCTCAGATCGATGTTTGCATCTGAGGACTGGTTTGGGTGGAGGAAGTCCAGCTCTCCTGCTGGGGTTTAAGCACAGAATACTATAGCTTCAGAGGAATTTTAGAGAACACTGAAAGATATAGTCAAAATTATGGAGCCAGTGGTGAAGGTACTGAGATTAGTGGATACAGCATTCCAGCCCACTATGCCACATTTATATGCTACCATGGATATGTTGAAGGACCGTATAAAAACTGTGTTTCCACGTGGAAAGAAGCATTCTGTGAAGATTATCAAAGATCAATGGGAGAGTCAGCTGATGCACCCATTGCATAAGGCTGGTGAGTATATAATAATGTCTTTAATTTAGTTCCACTTAATAGTTAGTACTCTATTCTAATCTGGCGACTCATATTTTGCAGCATACCATTTCAACCCCAAGTATCAATATTCACATGTGCTTGGACTCAATTCTGACCTTATTGGTGCAGTAAAAGATGTTGTGCAAAATTGGTGTCAGATTATACTATACAAGCACTGGTCAATCTGGAGGTGAGTTGTATGGTTTACATGCTGAATTATTTGAATATTCATATATTACAATGGCTAATGGTTATAAATTTTGAAATGGGTGTAGATTAAAACGTTCAGAGATGGTCTTGGGACTTTTGGAACTCCCGCCGCAGTGGCTGGACGAGATAAGACCGATCCTGGTATGGAATTATGGAAATTGAAATTTCCAAGTAACATATCTTATTTAATGTGTATTAAAATGTTTTCATCTTATGCAGCTGAGTGTGGTTGTTGTATGGCGAGCATGCAGCTGAGTATAGGAGAATAGCAATCAAAGTCCTATCTCAGACATGTTCTGCATCTGCGTGTGAGCGAAATTGGAGTACTTTCTCCATTATCCATTTCAAAGAGGCGGAATAAATTGGGCTCTCAAAGGCTAAATGACTTGGTCTACGCCCATTACAACATGAGACTGAGGATACAGTGCTTGAAATTTGAACAAAGAAATGAACAAGAACTGATCGAGCTAGCCGACGTCTTCCAACTATCTTCAGATGAAGAGGATCCCTATGTGGAATAGGTGAGAGACAGAGCAGTTCCAGTGATGGATGAACCTGGTGGGATGTCCGACCCCATTGTGTCTACTCCGATGGGTTCTAATCTCGAGTGATTTATGTCCTCGGATGAGGGTCGTGTACACGCACAGTCGTCTAGACTGTTTGACCCCCCAACTAGTAGTGACCCAGAAAGCAATGATGATACAATGGATCAAAGTGGTTGGTCAGCTTCTGATAGTAGTGGTGGGGGTGATGAGGGTGGTGGTGGTGGTGGTGGTGGTAGTGGTGATCCTAGACCGACTGTACCCATTATTAGATGGACCAACGAGAGTCGGTATACACACACTACACAGGATCCAAATCATGGTGGACACGCATCTTCATCGCGGCCTACAACTGGGTATACACGTAGGTTTCGTCAATGGGAACACCCTTTGCAACCAGTGGAAGAAGAAGAAGATCGTTTCTTTGACATCGTTCCTGATCCTGATATTATGCCTGATGTTGAAATTGATAGCATGTCCACAAGCTTTGGAGGACTGAGCATTGAGGGTAGCAATGGACGGGAGCAGGGGCAGTAAAGTGCTCATGGATTTGGCACCACTTCGGCGTACGGTTCTTATTCCGGTGATGATGACCGCATGATGGAAAGTGCATATGATTATTCCGCTGATACTAGAACGCTACATCACAGACTGGTTCAAACTTTGTGGACAGTCGCTTTTCAGTCCCAAATTTGCAGAGAACCACGCCCCTACACCAGCCAATATATGCTCACTTTACTCCACATTGTAGTGAATTGTATACAAGGTTGGGTATCTTTAGAATCTTCCCGGATCATGTGTATGAGAAATATGTAGAAGACTGCCAGACCTTCTATAGCCGAAGGATGTCGTGGCAGGACTTTGTTTATCAAACCGAGATATTTTTCTTTAGCAAAATCAATCTAATCAGATAGAACCTACACGTCACTCTACATATGATTAGACATTGGGATGAACTGATGGGAATGTATTATTTCATTTTGAGTATTTAAGTCTTTCATATAATGAGCACTTGTGAGTTATGTCATTTTGTGAGATTTATGATTTATGCATGTATGATTTTCCGACAATGTGATTACTTTTTATGCTTCAAATGTATTTATATATGTTAAATAAGTATTTTCCTGCAATATATAGCCTTAAAATGGCCTTAAAACATCAAAAAATGCCTTAAACCATAAAAAAAAAACCTGTCGAAACTCCCATTTTTACCCTTTGGGAGTTTCTGCAGGTTCTCGCCGAGATCTCGGTAATCTCGGTTTTTTGGGGGGTGGGGGTGGGGAGAGAGAGAATTCGAAACTGAATGTGTAATACAATCATTTGGGACAGGGGAGTTAAAACCAAGAGGAGGGCTGAGGGTGGAGTCAATCCCAGTTCTCCCTTACAACAAGCTAGAGACCTCCAGCTAAGCCAGCTGGTGGCACCTTCAGTTTCTCTAGAACTTAAAAAGAAACTCAATCTGGACAAAGCTTCCTATCGCCTTTGACTTGGCCAGATTCAAAAGTTGAACTCTCCAAGTCAACAGAATCTGTGACAGAAACCCCCCCCCAAAAAAAAAATAGAAAAAAACTTTGAACTTGGTCACTGGGTCGGTACAACCAGTTGACATAGCCTATTCTCCAAGGCAGTTGATGCGTTAACTTGTCTGACCAGCAGACCAGCATGAGTCTCTTGGGTTACACCATGTTATTTGGTGTTGAACCCATTAGTCGAGCAGTTGGACCAAAAGAAATAGAACCAAGTAGCATCTAGCATAAATTAGCTTTCCCTTTTTTTTTTTTTTAATTCCACTACATATAAGAACATAATGGAGGGGTCCACATTCAAGAATTGAATCTAGAAGATACAGAGGCTGGGACCACAATTAAACCCCAGGTCAGATTGAAGAAACTTGAGTAATTTGACATAAAAATGTAGACAGTAGATTTAATGCAATTTTAAGAGAAAAAAAAAAAAAAAAAACCAGTTTTCCATGTAACTACTAAACATTACTCAAAGGCAATACTTTTTTTTGCGTAATAGAGAATATAACAAGCAGAAGTAAAATTACACCAAAGGACCTCCAATTTAGGATATCCGAGAGGCAAAGGAAAAAAAATCTGTTGACCCCCACAGAGAGTCCTATCCACATTGAGTTGGATGGGTAGACCCATAGTTGTCAAACCAACCAAGGGGTTGAAGGCCTGACGGGGTGCCTAGGCGACCAAGGAGCCCGATTTTCCAAGGCACCACAAGGGCGCCTGGACGCCTAGGCAACGCCATGGCAACTATGGGTAGAATCCAAGCATTTACAATAAATCTGTTCCCAGAAGAGTCCTTACACGGCTTCTCAGAATGCTGGATTCCCAGTTCTGGCTGATTGTTCTTGACTTGGCTGTCCAAGTTCGGAGATTGTGTTCCCACCATATGCAATATATAGTGGCACAGAAAGATAGTTTACCGATAAAGTCATGAGAAGTTTTTCTTTTGTAAGCTCTGCTGATTTATTTCCATTCTCTATGTAATGGGCGGATCCGCTTAAGAGTAAGCCAACAGCGGCAGAGAATACCTTCCAAATATGGGAAGATATGGGGAATTGAGAAAAGGTGCTGGTCAATGTCTTCATTGGTGGCCCAGTATAGGGAGCAATTAGTATGCAGAGGAATGTGTCGATGGTGGAGCAAGGATCGCGTTGGAAGGATCCAAGTGAAAGGTCTCTGTTGAGATAGTTGAGATAGTATCTCAACATTCACCAACAAATGAAGCTATGATGAGGGAAGGAGCCTTTGAACCAAATAACATCGAACCAGAGGACTTCTGCAGCTCTTGTTCTAACGAGGTCCCAAGCCCAAGCGAGGAAGAGAATTGTCCCATCTTCAAGGACAACCACATGATAGATCTCTGCTCCCATTAGGCCTTATAACTGTGTTCCCTAGAGCTGACTAAACTTGAGTTAGGACAGAGAAAGATAGGATTCCCAGCCTCAAATGCCTTCACAAATATTGTCCGCTACTTTAGCCCATTTCTCTGCCTGAGGCCAGTCTAATATTCTCTACATACCTGCTGAGGAGGACCCCATGGGGGTGCCATTAATCCAGCCATAGAAAAGAAAAAGATCCATCATTAATTCCAGACTTGATGGTTTCATTCAACATATTCCTGCATTCCAGCATCAAACTCTAACCCCACGAGGACTCCCTGCATAGTTCCAGTCCACCCAAATGCTTCTCTTCTTTGCTGCAACTTTCCAGATCAACTTGATAGAATAGGCCATGTTGGCCTCCTTGACTCCTCGGATACCTAGACCACCTTCTTTCTTCGGGAGATAGATAGAAGTCCAACTCACGGTATGCAGAAATTTGCTATTGTCAAATCCCTTGTATAAGAAGGCACTCATCAAGGACTCAATCTTATATAGGAAGATTGGGAAAGCCCAAAGACCCCTGCCCAATATAAATAGAAACTTTTGCATGAAGCCCTGAATCAATTCCAAACGACTTGCGAAGGATAAGAATCTTGCCTTGCACAACTGAAGTTTCTATTTGAGAGTATCCACGATAGGAGCACAATGGGATGCCAACCAGAAAAAAAAATCAGAGGGAGGCCAAGGTATTTCATAGGAAAAGTGCAAAAGCCGAAACCTAAAATTCTACTCAACTGCTCCTGGGAGGATTCATCCACCCCTACCAAGAAAATAGAGGATTTTTATTTATTGATGCATAGGCCTGATATGGCACCAAAGGACTCCATGATACTGGAGATAGTCCTCACTGACTTGGAGTTGGCCTTGGAGAAATTCATCAATCATCCGCAACAGTAACGTGAGTCAACTTTACCGGCTTGCACTTTGGGAACCAATCAACTTCATTTTGTTTCACCCTACTCTAAAGACTACAGGAGAGAGCCTCCATGATAGGGTGAAGAGGTAAGGGGACAAGGGACATCCCTTCCTGATAACTCTCCTGCATCGAAAGAATCCCACCAGGCTTCTGTTCAGAAGAATAGACATTCCAGATGAAGAGATGCAGTGTAGAACCCATTAAACAAAGCAGCAAGGTAAATAATAAATAAGAAATGAAATACAAAACAACTACTAAGATGTCAACTTAACTCAAAAATCTCATATTCCTATACACATATTTTGAGCCCATTAAAATGGTCAAATACAATGAAAACTTTTAGTCCAAAGACCAGACACATATGTAACCCAGCCCGAAGCTTATTTCCACTACCCACTTTTGTGATTCTCTCTCTCTCTCTCTTAAAAAAAAACTCATCATCGAGTTTTAAAGTTACGTAGAATCAGCAGTACAGGATCAACTTTCATTCTGAAAGAAATTCTGACTTCTATAGCATAAAAATAATAAAATCAACAACTTTTAAATCCTTCTCAACTTTTGAAGCAGGAGATTAGCTTGTATAAGATTGAAGAAAAGGGGAATAGACTAGAAAATTGAATGAAAACATAGGGGCCACAGGGTGAAGAATTTGATAGAAATCTGAGCTGTGAATGTGGATAAGGATAGAAAGATAGAAGGGATAATAAGGCAGGAATCCACCTGCAGTGGTATTGGAATCTATAAAAAAAATTGCCACTCTTCCACCAAGGAATCCATCTTATCCTTCATTTGGAATCGTCCACCAAGAACGCTACCAAATCCACAGCAGCCAAAATTCAGAAGAAAAAAAGAAAAAGAAAAAGAAAAAAAAAAAAAAAAGAACTGATATTACTTTAAATATGGGGAGTGCAAGGCCAAGGCCTATTTCCACTAAACTGATTTATTTTTATCTGCATCAATCATTCACATTAAAGTTTGCAATCAATCAACAATTTCAACATAATCTTCAATCAAAGAGCACAATCAAGAGCCCCTCACAAAATATACAATCTTCACATACACTGCTGTACAAGCGCTTATATTGTGTCACCTTGACCAGATACTAGTTTCCAGTCAATGAACAAAACGCCACATGCATAACAACAATATCACCCCCAGCAAATTCAGCGTAATCAACAACCTAGTTCCACACACCTTGCAACACAACAGCTGATATTCTGTCCACCCACAGTGGATTTTCGGATGTGATCAATTTACCATCCTCCTTAGCAAAAGATGTGGTAATTGAAAACATATAAAGTTAAAATTGTGAGCATTTAAGGACTATACGTCAAGTTCTAATAGGTAATCAAGTTCTGCAATCAAATCAACATAACAACAATTTTTACCTTTTTTCCCCTCCTGAGAAAATACATAACACTAACAATTAAACCATGTCTAAGTCTCTAAGATTGGACTAGCTCAAAGAATATAAGGCATCTTAAAACATATCCACAACCATGAAAAATGGTTCATAATGGACAACACAACAGAACACATGATTTTTACCAGCATAGTTCCATAACCATCAGCAACTTTGCATCCAGACATCAAAAAGGGTGCCTTCTGATCCTTGTGAACCTGGAAAACAAAATAATATTATTAACCTCTCATATGGAAAGTAACAAAAAAGTATCATAGGAAAGTAAAAATAGCTCACTATCTTGCTCTCCCCAGTCATGCTAGATTCATCAATGGCTAGAGAGTGACCAGCAATTAGAACTCCATCAGCTGGCACCTGTAAAGAATTAAAAAGCAACTTGAATGTAAACAAAAAAGAAAATTCCAGTTGTTGAACAAAACAAACTGTGAACTAGTTATCATCCAGTGACCTGATCACCAATTTTTAGAGGTACAACATCACCAACAACAATATCGAATATTGAAGCTTCTACTCTCCTACCACCTCTAACCACCTGCAGTAACGGTTAGATAAATGATATCAATGTCACAAGTCAAAGACAAAAAAAGAACAAGGATACAGATGATCAAATAGCATCTTCTCACGTTGTACAAGAACACACCTCCAAATGTATATTTCGTTTTTCTTCGTTCAGGTTCTGAAATTGTAGGGATTGTCGGTAATCACTGACAGCTGAAGATATGAAAATAGTATGACCCATTAGTTAGCAAAAGATAATAATTTATCTAGTGACTGCTCAGAAAGGTGAGTTTGTAAAAAATGCAACGGAACGAATCAAAGGGAATGAAAAGTTAAGCAGGCAGTACATGGAATCCGCAACAGGGGCCTACAATAATCAACATGTTTCTTGGCTTTCAGAATATGGAGGTTCAAAAGGATTGGGGTATGCCTCATAAGTATCATCCATTCAGGTAGCAAGCATTTCATTAGAGAGGTGACAAGGGCCTAGGAAAAACAGTTTGAATGCCTTCCAGCCCACCAATGAGTTAAAAGGCAGCTAGTCAGTACTACTAGCATGGTCTAAAGAAATAAAAATTAAAAATTTAGTAATACTCAACTCAACTCAGCTGAGCCTTTTCTCACTAATAATTTAATGATATTACTAGAAAACCATAGATTTTTTTAGCCGGCAAAGAACTGAATGTGGTCCTCGAAGGAAATCTATAAAATATTCTGGGGCATTCAGTTTTCTGCTTTAAAATGCTCCAGTTACGCACCATTTGGCTAGCATTATCTTTTTTTATTTTCCTTCAATTCCAACATCCACACACAGTATTTACCCTCAGTTCCCAAATTTGAGTAAATATTTCTGCATAACATTAAATATGAATATTTTTTTTTAAAATTAATCAATTTGTCCTCCTTATTCAATTCAACAAAAAAAAATTTAATTCAAATTCAGTATGTAACTTCAGCACAATAGCAGGGAATGGTGGAGTCGCCACAAAAGGTCAGAGTAGTGCAACCAGGTTCGAATTCGAAGGGGCTGGAGACTAGGTTCTGCCTGGGGGTTGTGAGTTTTTGAGTTGTCTCTCCAATGGGAGCTGATTTGCCGCCGGCCTTGATGGTAGGTGTGATACAAGGTGGCCGTGGATATGGTAGGGGCAATGGCTTTGGACATCTGCTGATGGGAGTTGGTAATTGGGATGTTATCATGGGAACTGAAGGTCAAGCGGGGTCCTCGTCTGCATCTCAGAGGACTATCGCCGGAGATTTGGCAGGGATGACTGGACCATAACCGGTAAGTTGTATGACTGGAGAGGAGGGTAGGTTTATGAATCACTCAAAAGAGTTGATTGTGCGAGACCAGACAATTAGGGTTTCGGAGATTTCAAAGAACCTACATACTAGGGTTTTTCCTCCAACAGCAGGGATTTGTTGAGTCGTTGCAGAAGGTCAAGGTAGTGTGACCAAGGAATCAAGTATCATGTATCGGTACCGTATCGGTCAGCTGAAATTAAGAGACGTATCGTATCGTATCGTGGATACTGTGGATACGCACGATACGCATGGATACAGGGCAAGATACGCACAAAAATGATTAAGGAACATACAAAACACAATTTTAAAGCATAAAAACACTATAATTAGCAACATTGAGAAAGAAAAGGTTTCTTGCATCATGGGTACACATAAACTCCTAACCGAATACCCTAGTATTGTTAAACAACAAAAAAAAATGTACAGAACCATGCCTTTTTATTAAAACCAGTTTCTAATCCTATTGGAAACCATTTTCCTTAAAAAGGCAAACAAAACCAAAAGCTACCTCTTCAGTAAATACCTATCTCAGTGGAAACAAGCACAAACATACCAAACCCTTACCATTTTTTTATAGTTTTCCCTACAACTGAGACTGGCATTAAGAAAAAAGTAAAGGAAAGCAAGACCTAAAACTTAACAAAATAGTAGAGTAACATTGAGATCAGAAGAAAAAAAAACACACATCATGGCATAGAAATCAAATTCATGGAGTTATGTACACCCCACAGAGAATTGACAAACAACAAGGATGTAAGAAAAGGAAAGGAAAAAAAAGAAGAAGAAGAAAAATATCTAGGCCTTAACTAGTACAGGACCACATATATCTTAGATCTGACAACAAATTTCCCCTTAACAATAAAAAATGTTGATTCATGAAAAAAAAAAAATAGGTTAGAGTCATGTACACATTATTGTTACTGCTACTGGAAAGACAAATCAGGACAAAAACAAGGAATCGATGAATAGAAATTGAGAGAGAGAGAGAGAGAGAGAGAGAAAGATAGAATAGTTAAATTTTACATGAAAAAAAAATAATATTATCCGAATTATATTTCTATTTTTTTAACCAAAAAATAAAAAATAAATAAAAAATAAACTCAAAAATTATAACTGAGAAGCAAAGATGTTAGATCAGTGGTCTATACATCTTATATAAATAGTAGAAGAGGAAAGGATTAATTTTTGAAAAAAAAAAAATTCAAAATTTCTTCTGTTCTTCCAAAATTCCTCAAATCAAACCTCAAATCAGTGTTTAAATCCATGCATATAGCATGCATTCATCAAATAGGACCATAGTTCACTGATTCATGAGAAGAAACAACACAAAAATCTATTTATTATGAAAAAAATTGAAGTTGAAATTCATAACTTTAGGGTTTTCCGCCCTTGGAGTTGGAAGAGATGATTTCAGGGTCTAATCTTCACAAAAACCCAGTTTGATGCTACCTTCCTAGTTGTTTTAGGGCTAAGAATCAAAGCCCTAAGGTTTTTTGGAAAAAAAATCATAGGAGTATTGAAGCTTCAATGTTTGTCGGCTTTGGAAAAAACACGAACAGGGTTTGTTTTTTAGTAGTATCGATACTGCTCGACACTTAAGAGGCTGTATCGACCAGTATCGAGCAGTATCGAACCGATACAGTTCGATACTGGTCGATACAAGTTGGTTTTTCTTCTTTCTTTTAAAAAAAAAAATCAAAATTAAAGTGTATTGATGCTTATCGAGCCATATCGGTGCGTATCGAGCGTATCGAGCCGTATCTCGATACTATATTTTTTTTTAAAAATGAAGAAACAAATCAACTGGTATCATATCGACTAGTGTCGATACCGATACGTATCGGCCGATACGGTGCGTATCATGTCGATACTTGATTCCTTGAGTGTGACTAGGGTTTCGATAATGCCACAACTGGTTGTAAGGCCATCATCGCAGTCACCAATGACGAAAACACAGGCAGTGTCAGTCCCGGCGTTGCCAAATCATGCTCTAGGAGATTGCTTGAGTCCATAGAGAGATTGTTTTAGCTTGCATACTTTTCCTTCAGTGGCTGATGAGGTAAACCCTGGAGGAACATCCATGTACACTTCCTCAACTAACTCCCCATGAAGAAATGCATTATTGACATCCAACTAGATCCCAGTCAAAGTGTACTGTACAGGCTAAAATGACACAGCTAGTAGTCATTTTTGCCACAGGTGCACATGTTTCCTGGTAGTCAATTCCATAGGTCTGTGTGAAGCCTCAAGCTACTAATCTAGCCTTGTACCTGTCTATATCTTCTTTTTGCTTGATAGTAAAGATCCACTTGCAATCAACAGTCTTTCCCTTGTGGAAAGCCAACAAGGTCCCATGTCTCATTCTTTCTCAAGGCAATCATTTCCTTTACCATGACTACTTTCCATCTCATATCTGCAACTGCATCCTGCCAATGTTTGGGAATAGACATAAAAGACAAAGTGGAGACAAAAGCAAGGTATGATGGAGACAAAGATTTATAAGACACATACTGAGAAATAAGATGTTGAGTACAAGACCTAGTACCTTTCCTAAGAGCAATAGGTAAATCTGACTCAGAGGGAGAAATATTACCAAACTAATGGATCTCATTTTCTGATACAGTTTTTGGCTCCAAAGCTGATAAAGGGATGTGTGTAGGTGCATTGATGGTGGTGGTCTTTCCCTACATGAGTCTGGTACGGCTATAGACCTGTAGATGAGGTGAAGTAGGAGCTGCTTTCTCCATTGCTGTAGGGCTAGGAATGGTTTCAGTAGATCGTTCAGCCAAGGGAGCAGGAGCAAGAGAAGAAGATTCAGAAGGCACAAGAGACAGAATTGGGTTCTCCCCCTGAAGAGGATAAGGAGAGGCCATAGGTATGATAAGAGGTTCATCTTCATGTAGAACGGACTCCCCCTGAAGATGGGACACTAGGTAGTAGGAAAGATGCTCATAAAAAAGAACATCCATGGAAAAAAAAAAAGTCTGGCGGGTAGGTGGGTGATAACAGCGATATCCCTTTTGGGTTGGAGAATAGCCCAAGAAGAGACAACGTAAACCCCGGGGTTCTAGTTTTCCTGGAGATCGATGGTTGCGCACATAACACACAGAGCCAAAGATCTTAGGAGGAACAATATGGGGAACATCACCAAGAAGAAGGTCTAAAGGGGAATGATGGTCATGGTCCAGAACTGGGGTTGGGACACAGTTGATCAGGTAAGCAGAGGTAAGAATGGCATTACTCTAATATTGTGGCGGGACATTTCGAGCAAACATCAATGCAAGGGCCACTTCAAGAAGATGGCTTTTCTTGCGTTCAACCACCCCATTCTGTGTATGAGTATCTACACAGCTTGTTTAGCGCACAATTCCATTCTCTGCAAGATAACACTGGAACTCACCCTCAAAGTACTCTCTACCATTGTCACTCCTTAGAATATGTACGGTAACTAGAAATTGGTTCTTAATCATCTGACGAAATTGGCAAAAGCATTGAAATACTTCACTCTTGTGATGCATAAGATACACCCAAGTAGTTCTAGAATAACAATCTACAAATGTAACAAACCGACGATGACCAGAAATTAAATGAGTTCTGGCTAGTCCCCAAATATCAAAATGAATTAAATTGAAAAGGATGTTGCTCCTTTGAAAGGAAGGACTATACGAAGACCAAGTTTGCTTAGCCAAAATACAAGCTTCACAAAAAAACTCATCTCGTTTACATTTATTTGCTAAAAAAGGAAAAAGCCTAGATAAAATTATAAATGACGGATGCCCAAGACGCTGGTGCCACTGTTGAAAATCAGAGGATGCCGACTAAAAGTGGAGAACTGGGCTTCGGGAAGTGGGAGTTAAAACTAACTTTGGGATGCCTTCCTCAAGCAAGTACAAACCAACCTGCATCTTACTACATTCAATCGTCCTCTCTGTGTCCAGATCCAAAAACAGACAATAAGAAGGGAAAAAAAATAACTTTGCAATTTAAAGTACAAGTAATATGACTGATAGACATTAGATCATAGTTGTCAAGGCGTCGCCTAGGCGCCCAGGCTGCCTTGGGTCGCCTTGGAAAATTGGGCGCCTTGGTCGCCTAGGCGTTCGCCTTGGTCGCCTAGGCGCCCAGTCAGGCCTCCATCGCCTTCGTTCGCCTTGGCGCCTTGACAACTATGCATTAGATTGATCGAAAATTTAAGAACATGAAGAACAGATTACAAAGTTAACGAAAGAGTGCACTGAATGGAACCTTTCCTTGATACAGAGGAGAGGGTCCCATCAACCACAAGGACAATATTAATTTCAGGAGTAGGAGAGTACTTATGAAATATGCTAGGGTTACCAGTCATGTGGTCCATGGCACCAGAATCAATAAACCAACGATTAGAGACCATTGACGCACAGTGGCCACTGAAACACATACCTAAGTGAGCAAAATGAGAACCTAGAGTAGGAGTAGCAAGAGCAGGTGCAGTTGGCGATCCGAAAGTGGCAGCAGATGATGGTTGTAGCAAACGACTAAGAGCCTGTAGGATATAAGTATCTATGGGCGGTGCTGTGGGAGCTGCAGGTGGGTGAGCTTCAATCTGATGCACTTGGAGGCCCTTAAAGTTCTTGGAAAACTACAAACCTTTCTCATGTCTCTTTGCTTCAAAGTCTGCCGATTTACCATGAAGCTTCCAACATGTATCCTTGGTATGCCATGCTTTACCACAATGCTCACATTTGACTAGATCTGTAGATGTCGTAGTTCCCTTGTAGGGCTGAGTATGTACCTGGAGAGCAAACCTATCAGAGACGGCAGGCGATAACATAGCAATATGCAGTTGGTCTTCAAGTTGAACCATGGCATAGACCTGCTCCAAAGAAGGAAAAGGATCCTTGGTGAGGAACTATGATTGAATGGGATGAAGTTCAACATTCAGTCCAGCCAGAAAGGTGTAGACTCTGTATTTTTCTTCTCTTTTTTTGAACAGTGTGGCATCTGCATTACACTTGGCATGAATGGAATCGTAGAAATCAATAGCCTGCCAATGACTCTGTAACTCTGTATAGTACTGGGACACTGTCAACTCCTTCTGAGTGGTTCCATGAACCTTTTTCTGCAGTGCATAGATCAAAGCAACATTCCCAACCTGGGAATATCTATCCTTTGCAGATTTCCAGATCTGGGCAGTAGTTTCCAATAGTAGGTAGCCCTCTGCTAGGGCGGATTGCACGGAGTTAAGGAGATATTGCATCACCAAAGAGTTCTCAGCATTCCAGTTATCCAAAGCAACGTCTTCAGTAGTGGGTTTAGTCTTGGTGCCTGTGAGAGAACCAGATAATCCCCTAGCTATAATAGAAAGCTATGTGGCCTGAGACCACATCAGATGGTTACCACCATCAAGTTTGGTGGTATTTGTGGGAATGGTGAGGTTCTCCACCTTGTACAAATCCATTCCAGCAGATGTAATATCCGCAGGCATAGTAAGCACAGGGAAAAAATATTTAGGTACTAGTAGTACCGTGTATCAATCCTCTAGGAAGTAGAGAAAAATAACTGTAGCAAGGTTCGATCTTCAGATAGGTATAGAAGACTCAATGTAGGCGTTTTGTATGATCTCCTTTAAAAAATCCCATAACCAAGGGATACACGGCTACCAGATAAAAAAAAAAACCTTAGGAATACATTCAAATCATAGGAACTATCTGAAGAAGAATGATAAAAAGATTTAGAGATGCCGGCAGCAAGTATAAGATGAAGGGAAAGGGATTTCAATCCCTTACGTTAGAGAAAAAGAAGGGAAAAAGAAGGGTTTAGGGAAGAAAAAAGGGTTTTAGAGACTTTTAGGTATGGCGGTAGGTAATCTGGTGTCCGTAGTGGGTTAGAGTGATGGTTTTAGGACCAATTAGGTATAGCGGCAAGTATCCTAATGTCAGCTACAGGTTTGGGTGGGTTATATGTGTGGCGGTAAGGCTGATAGGGTGAGGACTAGTGTCAGCAGCAAGGTTAGGTGAAGTATAGTTGTGGCGGTAAGGCTGAGAGAGTGAAGGCTAGTGTCGGCAGCAGGTTTTGTTGAGGTATAGGTGTGGCAGTAAGGCTGTAGGGTGAGGAAGATGGAGTTGCAGGTATGGCAGCAGGTTGCTAGAGGTTTGGGATGGTGGCGGCATAGATTTAAGGAAAAAAAGAAGAAGAAGAAGAAGGGGGGTGGTACGATAGAACTAATCTAGCTCTAATACCATGTTGAGAGAAAAAGAATGAGAGTTGTGATCTCCTCATCCTACAATCTTATTTATAATGAAATACCAAAGGGCAGAATTACAAGAATATCTCTATTGACAATAAATAAAGGTTAAACAAAAGAAATAATTACTAAATTACCAATCTACCCCCACAAGTAAATATCAACATTCACAACAAAACCATACCTCTGACCTAATATTAGAATTGAATCATATTCATTATGTTTGGCCTGTGATAATCGATTTCTCACTGAACTCGGATGGGAGCTCACCCCTCATATCGATACGTTTTTTAGATTCTGATGTAGGATACTACTCCATCGCTGATTATATGGAGTCCTCGTTGGTGGGTGACGCTGTTGTAGGCGAAGACTACTCCAGGAAGCACGGTGAGGGACGCGAGTGCAGCGATTGCGTCTACGCTTGACGCAGCTCTCCCCATACTCTCTCTCTCTCACCCTGATTTATTTTGTAGATAGATTTGTATAGTCTATCTAGACTCTTATGAACACTGATTTTCTCTTTTTATTCAGGTACTCGTATATTGGATACAATGTAATACTTTGGAATAACTATGGTTGAATGGCATATAACAAGTACCTTATTTATGATATGACATCTGTTACCTATTATCTGCTTCCGCTGTTATTACTCTGATTCCATTTTACTTGATTATGTGGATATTGCTAATGTAGACTATGGAATTTGTTTGGTAGATCACTGTGGTTTGTAGATCCTGGGTGGATTCGGGTTGCCTCATGGGTTGACCCGGATATCACACCCATGTCCAGAAATGGGCTGTGACAATCCTGCCATGACATACAAGATCTGAACCAATAAAAAAGGGCGTAACCAGTGCACGAGGATCCGTGACTGTGGGGCCAGGAGAGGGGCAGATGTACAAAGCCTTACCTCCACTTTGTGGAGAGGCAATTTCCCGATTCAAACCCTTGACCACCAGGTCACAATGGATCAACCTTACCCGTGCCAAGAATCGCAATAGAGCAACCTTACCCACCCTCTAATCAAAAGTAATCCAGCAACCGGAAATGGACCATGGATTGCTTCTGCATTATTCAACGAATAACTTCACTTCAGGAAGATGATTTCCATTAGCAAACAAAGGCACTTAGGACTATTTGATGAAATCATTTTATGTTGCAGGAGGTGCACAGGAACCACACGGGCTAGATGTCAAAACCATTCGTCCGTTATAAAATGGTTTAAGAGCAAATCATCGAACTGTGAGCAGGGTTGAAAACATTTTACAGGATGAGAAAATCACCGAAATTGACTACTAATGTAGAGGTCCTTGATGAGTAGTCACAGGGAACAGTGGAGGCCTTGCAGGCTCGGATAGGTGACCTTACCAACAAAGTGAATGTTCCAATGCAGGCAATTAGCTCTACTCTACTCCTCTAGGAGTGGGGTAAGTGGATTCAGCTCTTTTACTGGATGGAATTTCAATGAGTTATGCCCATAAGAATCCATGGAGTCTTAGCCTTTCCATCCAAAAGGAATCACTTATGGCTCAGGTTTTTAGGCCATTCTAGTAGTTCAATCATGGAATTCCTTTGTTTCTGTATTTCCAGAATATGAGTGTGTAGCATTATAATTGACCGTATTGATAGAATAGAGAATGAATCTGTCAGCTTGAAAGAGATGGTTCTGTCTCGTCGAATATTCATTTTAGTATCTGGAACAAGGAATATATGGAATAGATCATGAAATATTTGAACTCTGATTGGTTCTCTTTGCCTATGGCCTTCTTTCTTTAGAAGTTGGTCAGTGATGCCGAAGATTACTAAGCTTAATAAAGTGAACCACACTGTACCACAAATGCCGCAGTCAATCAAAAGTTCCAAATAAAGACCTACCCCCTACTTTAGAAAGACAAAGTATCCAGAAAAGAAAAGATGCTCGTAATTTAATTGTCTTATGGTGTACCTGTAACAATAATGACAAGAACAACAGCAAAAGCAATACTACCCCCATCATACCATCCTTGTTTGATACCCTATAGAAAGAAAGGGAATAAGAGGTGATAAAATCAATATCGACAAAACAATATAAAAAAAAAAATAAAGTCATACAGAGCCCACAAGTAATACAACAAAAATGACAGCTCAGCCTAGTTAAGTCACTATATTTCCATTTTTTAACCATTAAAAACCAATAATCAAATTCAAAATACAAAAATATGAGTAAGGGAAAAGATTCTGTAATTAAAGAAAGATATTACCTGGAATAGAAATTAATAAAGAATTCAAAACACTTGCAATAGCTATCAATAACCCACATTTTTAGCAGTGTAAAGTAATAAAGTGCTTATCTAATCAAATATTATTAACATAAACCAGAAATGATTTATGGACATCATAACTTTTCCCCAAGACAGATTGATGAAGGACATGGGCCCCTCCCACTAAGGCTGCATTTGTTTCGTCGTAAAATATTTTATGGGATTTTGCTGAAAAGCAATACAAATTCGTATAAGGATTACAGAGGGAAAAAATTTTACTGACGCAATGCAAAAAGTTGGAAAACAACATTCAAAATTCAGAAGATTGTTTTACCAAAATAGTGATGGTATCTTGATTATTGGTACTCTTAACACCCATAGAGTACTCCACCTACACGACTACACCCCCATCATATGGCTAGATGATCTAACTCAATCATGTTCAAATGTGCTTATTAGTCATGTCCAACCGAAAATCGGTAAATAATAATTATTTTCCCATATTTTACAGAGAAAAAAAGTAGCCTAACCAACATAGATAAAGCATGTGGCTTTTGATTCCAAGAATAATTTCTGGAGTATATGGGAGCTTCCGGATGAGGGGTTTTTTTTTTTTGTTGAATAACACAGTTTATTGAATAAAAGACTAAAGGAAGTACAACAACGGCATATGGGCAATGTTCCAAATTTCACCAAAATTTCTCCAGTCTTGCCAAAAAAAATTTGGTTTTGTTTCGGCAGCTAAATCCCATCAAATCAGTCAGTATATATATAATGCCAAAATTTTAGTGATATTTTGGTCATATTGTTTTAACTTTGCCAGTGTTATTCTGCTGGTCCCAAGCCCCGATAAAAGAGGAGGGTTGGTGCGTCAAATCAGCAGCCAGCACCCAAAAACCTAGCCAAGCTCTTAACATGGATTCACAAAAAAAAGATAATCAACGTAATGCTAGGGCATTCTCCATTAAAAATGAGTTACAACTGGACCCAGGTGTGGCGAAAAAATGGGCAAGGACCGTCACATCAGCATCCAAATACGGTGATAAATAGGCAAGCACCATGGATTAGTGAGGATAGAGAAACTAGTCCATAAGCATAGGATTAGATTAGCATCTTGGAACATAAGATCTTTAAAAGGTAAAAGTCTAGAATTGATAGATGTTATAAGGAGAAGAATGATTAACATAGCTTGCATTCAAGAGACTATATGGAAGGGTTAAAAAAAGATAAGGAATTGGATGACTTTAAACATTGGTATACAGGGGATACAAATAATAGCAACGGATTGGGAATAACAGTGGATAAAGATTTAAAGAATGATATGGTTGATATTAAAAGATAAGGTGATAAGATTATAGCCACCAAGTTGGTAATGGAGAAAACGATCGTCAATATAATTAGCGCTTACGCACCCTAAGTAGGATTAGATGCAAGTAGTAAGCAACAATTTTGGGAACACGTAAATGGATTAGTGCAAAGTTTTAGTCAAGGAGAAAAGATTATAATACGGGATGATCTGAATAGACATGTACGGAGAGATCATAGAAGTTATAAGGTGCAAATGGAGAATATGGGTTTAGAGTAAAGAATGAAAAGGGGACTTCAATTTTAGATTTTGCAATAGCTTATGACTTATCCATTGTAAACAAATACTTTGAAAAGAGAGAAGAGCATCTAATCACCTTCAAAAGTAAGCATCATAGTAACCAAATAGATTTCTTTCTAACTAAAAGGTCTGAGAGATTGTTATGTAAGGATTGTAAAGTTATACCATGGGAGAGCCTAACCATTCAACATAATTTACTAGTCATAGATATGTGTCTCATTACTGAATCGTAAGAAAAGTCATATTTTTTTGCCCTAGGATAAGGTGGTGGAGCTTAAAATGAGATACCTTGAAAGTTTTTAATGATAATGTGGTCAAACAAAAATAATGCGACTTTGAGAGAGACAATAATACAATGTGGAACGAGATAACTACTTGTATTAAGAAAGTTGCTAAAGATATCCTAGGTGTATCGAAAGGAAAACGTCATTTCCCTAGAGAGTCTTGGTGGTGAAATGATGACACTCACATAGCCATTAAATCTATGAAAAATAACTTTAAGACATGACAAAAGACTGAGGATATAAAGGATCTAAGAAGGTATAGACTCTCCAAAAATGAAGCCAAAAAGATTGTGGGAAAAATAAGGACGAAGAAATATGAAAATCTTTATAACAATCTGAGCACAAAGGAAGGAGAAAAAACTATCTATAAAATAGCTAAAATGAAGGGAATAAAAGAATAGAGATTTAGACCATGTTAGATATAATAAAAATACAGATGGTAAAGTTCTAGTAAGGGATGAAGACATTAAAGAAAGATAGAACGAATGAACGATTATTTCTACAACCTACTAAATGAAGACACTTTAAGAAATAGTCCCAGAAGACGACATTACCCACTAAGACATCGTAGGTCATAGATATATACAGAAAAATTAAAAGTAAAAGAAGCTTTAAAAAGGATGAATGTAGACAAAGCACTATTTACCCCAAAAAAAATGTAGACAAAACACCAAGCCCAGATGAGGTCCCAATGGAAGTATTGAATAACCTAGGAATCTATGGAGTTTCTTGGATAACCAAACTATTCAATAAGATTATGAGCAAAAGGCAAATGCCAAATAAATGAAGGAGAAGCAGTGTGGTTCCGATTTATAAAAATAAAAGTGATATTAAGAACTGCAATAACTAAAGAGGCAGAAAAATAATGAGTCATACTATAAAACTATAGGAGAGAGTCATTAAAACTCATTTAAGACAAGAAACTACTAATATAAAGAACCAATTTGGTTTTACACCAAGAAGATCCATGACAATAGCCATTTACTTACTTGAAATACTCATGGAAGGATTTAAAAAATGCAAGAAGGACCTCCATATGGTCTTTATTAACATAGAAAAAGCTTATGACAAAGTCCCTAAAGAGAGAATCTGACAAGTACAAGAGAAGAGATGTGTTTCAAGAAAATATGTAGACATAGTCAAGGATATGTCTTATAATGGGTTACAAGAAAGATCAGCTTTAAGCCCTTATTTGTTTGCCCTCAGTATAGACGATTTAATCAGAGACATTTAAGATGAATTTCCTTTGTGCATGCTTTTACTAATGATATTGTTTTGATTGATTAGACAAAAGCAAGGATTACTGCCAAATTAAAACTATGGAGATCAACATTGGAATCAAAAGGTTTAATGATAAAGCGAAGTATATGGTGTATAACTTTAGTCACACGAGGACGGAAAATGAGTAATGTGAAAATTGATGAGAGGGAAATATAGCAAAGTAATTATTTCACGTATCTAGGTTCAATCATAAATAAAGAAGGTGATATAAAGAATGATGTTTCACAGAGAATTAAAATAACATGGATGAAGTGGAGAGGTATGTCTGGAGTGTGGTGCGATCGGGATATTCTTTTAAAACTTAAGGAAAATTTTATAGGAAAGTTATTCAATTGGCCATGATGTATGGTGTAGAATGTTGGGCAATTAAGAAGCATCATATAAATAAACTTAGTGTAGTTAAGATGAGAATGCTGAGATAGATGTATGGCAAAACTAGGAAAGATAAGGTAAGGAATGATAGTATTAGAGTTGATTTAGGAGTAGCTCCAATACATGATAAGCTAAGAAAAAGTCGTTTGAGATGGTGTGGCCATGTTCAACGGAGGCCTTTAAATGCCCCAGTATGGAGGAGTGATTTGATTTAGATTTGTTATGAATGTTGAATTCTAATTATGGGGGTAGATTAGTAATTTAGTAGCTATTTCATTTATTTCTTCTCTATTTATTGTTAGTGGGGGGTATTGTTGTAATTCTGCCTTTAATATTTCATTATAAATAAAATGGTAAGATGAGATCACAACTCTCTCATTCTTTTTTCTAATTCAACATGGTATCAAAGCTAACCTAGCTCTATCCCTCTCTTCTATGGGCATCTTTTATGAGCATCTTTCCTACTAACCAGCGTCCCATCTTAAGAAGGAGCCTACTCTACTGGAAGATGGACCTCTCATCATACCTATGGCCTCTCCTCTTCCACTTCAGGAGGAGAACACATCTTTGTCTCCTGAACCCTCTACTCCTAAACCCTCTGCTGAAAACCTTCCTAGCCCAGAAACAGTGGAGAAAGCAGACACTACACCTCTCCCATAAGTTTATAGCCATACCAGACTCAAGCAGGGAAAGACGACCATCATCAACGCACCTACATGCATCCCTTCGCCAGCTTTGGGTCCAGAAACTGTATCAGAGAATGAGATTCGTCAGTCTGGTAATATTCCTCCCTCTGAGTCTGATTTACCTATTGCACTTCGTAAAGGTACTAGGCCCTATACACAGTATCCTATTTCTTAGTATGTATCCTATAAATCATTGTCTCCATCATACCTAGCTTTTGTCTCCACTTTGTCTACTGTGTCTACTCCCAAACATTGGCAGGATGCAGTTGCAGATACGAGATGGAAAGCAGCCATGGTAGAGGAAATAGCTGCCTTGAGGAAGAATGAGACACGGGATCTAGTTGACCTTCCACCAAGAAAGAAGATTGTTGGGTGCAAGTGGATCTTTACTGTAAAGCAAAACGAAGACAAGTCTATAGACAAATACAACACCAGATTAGTAGCCCGAGCCTTCACATAGACTTATGGAATCGATTATCAGGAGAAATTTGCTCATGTAGCGAAAATGACTACTATTGGTGTCATTTTAGCCTGTGCAGCACACATTGATTGGGATCTACAACAATTGGACGTCAAGAATGCATTTCTTCATGGAGAGTTAGCTGAGGAAGTGTAACTGGATGTTCCTCCAGGGTTTACATCATCAGCTCCCGAAGGAAAAGTGCGTAAGCTAAAACGATCTCTCTATGGGCTCAAGCAATCACCTAGGGCCTGGTTCGGGAGGTTTCACAGGTCTATGATATCAATAGGTTACAAACAAAGTAATGTTGATCAAACATTGTTCATTAAGCAGAGGGACGAAAAAATCACTATTCTCATAGTATATGTAGATGACATTGTGATTACAGGCAGTGATGATGAAGAAATTAGACAACTAAAGACCTTAGGAAAAGAGTTTGAAGTAAAAGACCAAGGAAAACTAAGATATTTTCTTAGGATTGAAGTAGCACACTCCACCAGAGGTATTTATTTGTCTCCACGAAAGTACATACTTGATCTTCTTTGAGAAACCGGTCTTTTAGGGTGTCAGCCCTGTGAGACACCAATTGATCCTAATACCAGGCTACAAGAAAAGACCGGTACACCAGTTGATAAGGAACAGTACCAACGGTTAGTTGGAAAATTGATATACCTAGCTCACACTCGACCTGATATTGCTTTTGCAATAAGTTTGGTGAGTCAATTTATGCATGACCAATATACTTCCCATATGGATGCAGTTCTCTGCATATTGCACTATCTGAAATCTGCTCCTAGAAGAGGAATTCTACTCTCTTCTCGAGGTCATCTCAGAGTTGATGCCTACACTGATGTAGACTGGTCAGGAAATCCAAATAAAAAATCTACCTCAGGATATTGTATATTTATTGGAGGAAATCTTGTTACTTGGCGCAGCAAGAAACAGAATGTGGTAGTCCGTTCCAGTGCAAAGGTCGAGTTTAGAGCTATGGCTCAGGGAATATGTGAGCTGTTATGGTTGCAGGGACTACTCAAGGATCTGAGTATCCATACTACCCAGCCAATGAGGTAATTTTGTGACAATAAGGCTACAATCAATATTGCTCACAATTCAGTACAACATGATAGGACAAAGCATGTGGATATTGATCGTCACTTTATCAAGGAAAAATTGGATAGTGAACAGATCTGTGTTCTATATGTTCAATACAGTGATCAATCAAGTGGCTGACATCTTTACCAAAGGACTCCCGGGGAAGCAGTTTCATCCATTATTATCCAAGTTGTGCATGTCTGATATATATGCACCAACTTGAGGGGGAGTATTATGAATGTCGAATTCTAATTATGGGGGTAGATTAGTAATTTAGTATTTATTAAGTTTATTTCTTCTCTATTTATTGTTAGTGGGGGTATTATTGAAATTTTGCCTTTAAGATTTCATTATAAATAAGATGGTAAGATGAGGAGATCACAACTCTCTCATTCTTTTTTCTGATTCAACAAAATTGAAGGATGTAAAAGAGTTAGGGGGCAGACTAAGATGACTCTAGGAGAGGTAGTGCAATGGTGAGAAAAACCATGCATAGCTTAGGTCTTGTTTCAAGTATGACATCGAACAAAAAGAGGACACGAACCCATGTAGTCAACCCCATTTAGTTAGGAAAGCTTTGTTGTTTGCTCTGAATTGGTCCATGGCTTTGATAGGAAAGCGCATCCTTCTACAGTGTAGATGGAAGTAAACGTCAACAAAGTATGACCCCTTAAGAAGAGAATTCTTTAGTGATGTTATGAGCAAAACGCACTTCCCCCCTTCCCTTGTGAATTAGATATATCACTTCACCTACCTCTCATCAGCCCGTTAATCCATTGTTTTGAATGGAAGCCTGGTGGGTTACTACAAAAGCAAAAGAGGGCTTCATCAAGGGTGCCCCATGTCACCCTTCCTCTAACCTTCGATTATGGAGGTCCTCTTTGGTAGCATCAAAACGAAGGTGAAGAGCTAGGATATTGGTTCCCGAAATGTAAATCAATCAAGCTCACTTACCTAGCTTTTGTAGATGATATCATGATCTTCTTCAAGACCAATGCAAAATCTGTGGAAGTCATCTCCATCATTCTTGAATCTTGAGAACTTCAATAACATGTCGGGTCTTCAACTCTTCGCAGCAACAAACAGAATACCCCAGCCTCCCTCTAATGTCTTCTAGACTTTCAGCACACTGTCATTACCCACTCCTGGAACACATCCGTAAGAAGCTCCAACTTTGGAAAGCAAGATTCCTTTCCGTTGCGAGTCAGTTGGATTGAATAGAGTTGTGTTGCAAAGCCAGTATATCTATTACGTAGGAGTGTTTTTTCTTCCTCTCTCCATCCCCCAGAAGATTGAATCACTCGTGAATGCCTTCTTGTGGAAAGGATCTGAAAATAGCAAGTTCCTTCATACTATAAGTTGGGGTTCTCCTTGCCAACCTAGAGAAGTTTGGATATCATAAAGGTGATAGGACCATAGAGGTCAATACAACTAGCATCATCAAGCTGATTTGGAAAGTAGCAGCTAGGCAAAGAAGCATCTGGGTGGATTGGGCCTACTTAACTTAAATATGATTATATATGGGCCGTATCATATGGAAGGGATATTTCATAGACTTGGAGATAAATTTCGGACATCAAATATCCAATGTGCAACACCATTAAGACAAGGATTGATGATAGGTCCTCCACTCTATTATGGTTGGATAACTGGCACCCCAATGGAATTCTAATCAATAGATACAGGAAAAAATATAGTTTTGGGCCGAGACACAACGGCTACAGTAGCAAACATATTGATGCGGTCCGCTATGGGTCCACCTAATGAATAAACAACTCAATTTACATGTTCAGTGGCAATTTGGTAATTAACCAGAACTTTCTAATGCCTCTTGAGGAAACAAACCAAACGGACCCTTACGACAAAAAGGTAATAACTTACAAGAAAGGACGAAACTGGAAGCAATCTTTAATAAAGGGGTAAAATTGGGAAAGAATGATAAGGGGTTAAATAGGTAATCATCAAATAGTAGCGGTTTTCTGTAAATTTCAAAACACACCTTCTTCAACCTTCAGCCCTTTCATAAAACAGAACCAGTGATAATCTTTTGCCGATTTCAGCGATGGAACTCCATGAAAACTCAACAAAACTACTTGGAACTCTAGGATAAGGGTCGTAACCCTTTGTCCTCTTGAGCCCAACTAATAGTTACCCCAAAGAACAAGTGGTGAATGGATTCTACAAGCTTGAAATTACACTAGGCAGTAGAAGCAATTTCAGATCTAAATCTGAGTTCATAATTCACAGCAGGGTGGTCTGATGGGATTGAAACTTGGGGATTCCAATTTCCGGCTTCAAGCCTGGGGCATTCTTCAAGGCACTACTAGAAGACCCATGGGAAATGAAGACCTAGTTATGTGGACAGCATCCCAGATGGGTTTATTCTCATCATCCTCGGCCTGGGAGCTGGTAAAATTTCGGGCTGAAAAATTCCCTTGGTTTGACGTCATCTGGTACAAGGGCTTCCTCCCCCACCACAGCTTCATCTGTTGGCGAGTTACCAATGGACACTTCTGACTCGTGCCTTTCTGCGTAATAGACACATCTCTATCCATACCAACCACTCACTTTGTTGGGCGGTGACTGAAGATATTCAATCATTGGTTGTTCAAATGCCCTTTATCCTCTCAGCTCAGGGAAGGAATCCTCCACTACTGCTGCCCTACCCGTAGACGGATCCAATCCCTCGATAGAGAATGGAGTTAGATCAAAAAGTCCTTCACAAGAAAGACTCCATGCGATTTTCTTGTCAAAATCACCTTCTGTGCAAACCATAGACCAGATATGGATGGAGCGTAATCTGAGAACATGAACCGGAAAGTACAGAAACCAGATTCAGGATTCCATTATCATCAGTGTTCGTGGATGTATCACCTTGGGAATAAATTCATTTTTTAACGCTTGGGATTTACCTATTCAACTCATTGTGGATAAGTCCTGTTGACTCTGTTGGTATCTTTGTTTCTTCGCTCGGATTTCCCCTTTTAGGGATCCCATCTTTTATATTCTTTTCTGGTTGGCTTTAGTATAAACCCCTAATCACCCACCCACCCCCACCCCCACCCCCACCCAAAAAAAATAAAACCACAGCAGTAGAAGAACTCAGATTCTTTCTGTCATTGTTCTTTAATGCCACTTTTGTATGGTCCAAACACCACTACTTTTCATGGTATTGTGCCGTTTGAAAGATTATTGAATTATAACTACTTTTCATGGTATTGGTTCCGTTTGAAAGATTATTGAGTTATCTATCTAACGAGAACAAGATCTTTCAATTACGAGTCATATCTGGAAAGTTCTGGCCAATTTACCGGTGCGGGGTGTCTATCTGTGACAGGATTCATAGAAAGTCTAATTAAATTACAAGTTCTACTTTAAATCTATTTCATAATTAGTAGTTTTACTTAGGCTCTCTTTTGTATAGTTTATATTTATGTTTATGGGCTATTTATGACAAATCATTTATGAGAATAAATTATGAGTCATAAATAATAACCAATTAATAACACTAGACATAAAAAAGTAATAATAGATTATCACAATAATGGTAAACACCTTCTAACCTATTAGTAGATTTTAGATCATATCAATATATTTTAAATATAAATAAATACTATAAATTATACCAAACAACTACATATGTCATAATGTATTATATAATTAATTCTATAATACATACCAAAGAGAGCCTTACTGTAAAAGGGTTTTCAGCATTCATAGCTATTTTAGAAGTGATATCATAAGTCATTATTGTTAAAGAGAATCTATTTCCTTCTTCATCTAGGATTTCATCTCAAAGTAAAGTCCAAACTCATTTTTTTAGATGCATAATCTATATATAGCACTTAAAAAAGTTTATTCCGTGTGATAATCAAATTTATGAGCCTGGTATTTGTTTTGCTATGGAGATAGAACCAAAGGATTGTATCCTTCCTTTTGTTGTATTCCCAGGGTAGCAGCCTGGTGACTTGGCATTCTTACCGGCTGATAAGATTTTCAAGCTTGCTTCGTATTCCTTCTATTATTATCCTTCATAAGTTCTGCTGCTCTCTTCTTTTCTCCATTAACTACATGCAACATAGGGATTTTCAGTCCCCTGCCTGCAACATCCAATGACTGATTATGAATGTTCTGCGGTAGTTTGCATTTTAACTCGATATCTGTTAACTCTACTAGTTATCTGCATGGTATTATTAGAGCCCTTTTACAGCCAGAAACAAACGAATTACTAGGGCTCTGCTCCCTGGAGAAAAGCACTAATCCCTTTTTGTTCCTGATATAGCACCAATGCTTGATACTGGAAAATCACAGAAGTGAACTTTATTTTAGTGGAAATGAGCCCTAGATTGAGATAGATACATATCTGTTGGGCATTTGGTCGAACCGTCCAAGGGGTTTTTATCCCAAAGGGCCACTTAATTAGATAAATTAAGGGTATCAGCTAGGAGTAGGAACAAGGATTAAAGTATCGTGTATTGATAGCATATCAGTTCATGGATACGGTGGATACAATACGATAAGGGACAAGATAAGCACGAAAATGATTAGAGAACATTCAAAACACAAATTTAAAGCATAAAAACTCTATAATAAACAATATTAAGAAGGAAAATGTTTCTTCCATAAAGTCTAATACCATGTCGAGTACGGACTGGTTCAAACTCAGAATTAAAAGTGTCAGAAAGGGATGCAACCAATAAGATGTGGTAAACACCTTTTCACATAATTTGATGCACATGCATCATATTATTCTCGTTTTTTCAAAATATATTTCATTATTTTCATTTATCAAAAAACAAGAACAAAATTAAAAAATAATTTTGATAATGCAAAAAAGCCAAGCAACAAACATTATGATAGATCATCACTCCAAATTGAAAATATGAATATATCATTTAAATCGATTAAATAATTGTGAAGAAAAAAAAATTCAAAATTTATATGTCCTTGCATGAAATCTTAGATCTAGACTCATATTTGCAACAAAAAAAAGATGATTTTCAAAGCACAAATTCATGTTAGCACTCAATACTTAACTAAACCATGCCATAAAATCGAAGATCTAAGCAAGATTTGAAGAAAAAAGGAGTTGCAGGTTTTTTGGCTTTACTGCAAGTAGATCTTGAAATCGGAATTTTGGAGTCCTCAAGAAGTATTTGGAGGAGTTGATGCAACAAATCAAATCGTTTTTTTACTGTACTTTCAAACCCCTAAACCAATCTTCAAGTATTTCCAAAAATTAAAGGCATTTTTTATGACATTCAATGTGCTACAGGTTCGGTTCGCATGAACTACAGCTTTCCAGCAAAACCCGAGAAGTGTAAAATATAAGATGTATTGACCTTTATAAGTGTGTATCGGCCATATCGAACCGTTATTGGTTCGTACCGATGTATATCAAACTGCAATCAAATATTTTTCAAATTCAAATAATCCATTGTTAATAATACGTTTTTAGCCCTATCGCTGCTAGTGTATCAGTGCATATAGGTTCAATACGGTTGATACAGCTCGATACACTACCCACTATAAGAATTGAGAGACGTATCGCATATGTATCATATCGGTGCATGCCGATACCGATATGTATCAATCGATACACACCGATACAGTACGATACTTGATTCCTTGGCTAGGGATAAAAGATTAGTCAAGTATAATTAATTTTCTTAAAATTTATGAGGTTTTTTGAGTCCTTTTTATGTTAAAAGTAGCTGAGTCCTAGAATCATTAGGAATTTGAGTCCAGATCTCATTCTTAAGTCCATGTTCTGTTTTTCAGCATCCTATTCCAGTAGGAATGTAAAATATAAGTCTAATTTAATTTTTCCAACTAGTAGTTTGTGTTCCAAGTAATTATAGGGGTATTAGAGAGTTAGTTTGACAAATCTATATACAGATATAGATGGAGTGGCCTATGACCTCAACCAGAAAATTATGAGTAATAGAATTGAAGCTTTCTTCAAGATTTGGCTCTATGGATTCATGGTGTGCTTGGATGGATTTCCAGAGTGTAAAGGTTGATTCCTTAGTGGGAGAGTGGTTTCTCTTCATTAGTTAGTGGATTCCTTCCCTATTATATATAGTCTAGTTCTTATTAGCTCAACTTTCAAGTTACTTTTCTACTCTTCTCTAAATCCACCAGCACCCCTCTTCTCCCTTAAGTTTCTCTTAGCTTTCTACTTCCATATCTCTCTGAGTTCAGCTTAGAATTAGTTCCAACTTCAGATTTAAGCTTCTGGATATCTTTCTTTGAAATTCTATTCTATTCTGCAGAGTTTGAGTTTCTACAACCTAAGTTCTAGTACTGCCATTCCCATTCGTACTAGTACTAAGACGTGTCTAAACAAGCCTCTTTGCCGTTCCGATTTCTGTGATATTTGGTGGATTGATTCTACATATAGAGAAGGGTACTAGATCAGAAAATCAATCCATTCTGATTTCTCTGCTTTGAGTTATCAGTTTTGGTGATCCTGGTTCTGAAGTATCCCCTGTCAGCTACACTGGGAGTGGAGATTGGTATCCACTTACCTGGTTACCCACCTTACCAAACTCTAGATGGAGGGTAAGGGCACAATTTAGAGTCTCAAACTCCCCATATATCACTTTATCAGCCTAGATAGGACAATTTCATAATTCCATACAAATATATATAACACATAATTACTTATATGTTAACCCGAAGCCCTGCACATGTCAATAACTTATCCAATCTAGTCCAGCCAAATAATTTGTCTTATGCCCACTTCTCACATCCCATTCAGAATCCCATCCATATAGTTGATAGGGCACTATTGAGGACTTACATGCCTTACCATTTACCTAGCAAGAGGATGCATAGCATTCATTAAATGATGTATATAGCAAATAACTGCAAAATTGCAGAATCACTCCTCATTACAAAGAATGTGAAGCATGCATATGCTTATATGAATGAAGCATGATCAGCTCCATTCTGACTTCTTGAAGAACTACTTAAACTGAAAACTTGGTCAAGTAAGCTAATATGACTCCTGAGATTCTAGTACACTTGGAGCACAATTCCATCACATGAAAACATCTGCGTATTGTATATTTGGAAGCTAATGGGCTAGCTATCCTAAAGCCAAGCTTACCTCTGTCTTTATTCCCAATGCCAGAGATGCTGCAGCAGCTACCATCAAGATAATAAGTGTTAAGTCTTGCCATGCTTCCCAAAGGAACATCTACAGGACGTTCAAGCACGAACTCAGTGAGTCAGTGAGGCATAGGAACATAGATATAATAATAAAGAAGATATTGACACTCCCTAATAGAACAGTATCCCAAACGTACCCAGAAACTCCGTCCTTTCTTGCGAGGATATGTGTTTGAGCCAAATGCATTCTTTCGGCTTAGCAAATCAGTATCATCTCCATTAATTCCCTTTTCTAGATTACTTTTCAACAAATCTGATAGACCTTTAACCTGAAGTAAGAAGAAATTAAATGCATTATGAAATGTAAAATTAAGTAGAGAATAATTCAGGAGTAATTAAGGATAGTTTTCTGATGACTAACCCCTCCATATTGTTGTAGAGCTGAAGAATTCTGATCCCTGTTTATTGAAGTAAGTTGCTCTTGTCCAATTGCATACGCACCACTTGAAGGTGGCGGTGATGGTGGACCTACCACTACAATCAACATATACACATTATTCCTGTCAAAAAGTAGGAAAATAAAAAGGATATAAATGAATAATTATATGTCCTATATGCATGGTGAACCCACATGTATTGACTGCACCCAACTAATACGGCTCAATACATTCGATTCATATCGATACACATAAGTTTCCCTTTTCTTGCAAAAAAAATAAAATAAAATAAAATAAACTTGTATCGACCAGTATCGAACCAATATGGTTCAATATTGGTTGATACACTTGATACACAAGTTTTTCTCATTTTCCCCAGTCTTTCATACAAAACGAGAACCGCAACTGCTGCAGAATATGTGTCCCATAGAAGAAATAAGCCAGCCAAGCCAAGCTAGCAGCCTAGCCGGCTGGACTGTTAGCCATGGACAGCTGGCCATGAGAAGATCTTCCATATTTAGGTGTTACTAAATTAGTACTATCTATAGTTAGTTGTTTCCTATGTAAATTATTGCTAGTATTAGATACTTACCTAGACATAAGTTACTATTTTCAGTTTTAGAAAGTTTCTATTTTTCAGTTTAGAAAGTTTCTATTAGGCAATAAGATTCTTCTTCTATTGTAAAGTTCTTTTACAAGATTAGAGTTTCCTTTCATTGCTAGTTGTCAACAAGGAAGGATTGACTAGTCTTCTTTCCTAATTGTAACTCAAAGCAACTCTATAAATATAATATAAGGAGAAGAAGAATCAGTTTAGGAAAAAAAAAGGCTTGCTGCAATTTTCGGTTGAGGCTGAGCCTCCAAGGCTGTGAGACTCAGCCACAACCCCACCCCTCCCCTCTTGCTGCCGACCTAACCCCCTCCCCTCCCTTGCCTCTCCAACGATATACCTCCCTCCCCCTCTTGCTATCGGTTTTACTCCCCCTCTCCAATTATTTTTCCATTGGTTTTGTCTAGCTGCTCTCTCTTTCTTCCTCCATCAATCTCTGTAATCAAAGATTCTGTTATTGCTGCTACGACCATAAGGAGAAGCAGCGAAGGTTGTTGATCATTCTTCCAAGGGATACCGAAGGACAAGAGAGCTGTCATTGATTTCAGCCATCACACTTTTAGCCACTGGTTCCTATGTAGAATTAGAGTAACCCCCCCAACTTCAAAAATTCATCTCTCCAACCATTGGTCAGATCGATCTCAAATTTGCAAATTGTTACAAGGGCATACCAACCTACAAGTCCTCCAAATTTCTTGGTCAACCAACGGTCAGATTGACCAGAAAGATAGTTCTTCATCGCTAATTTCCTAGTTTATTGTTTAATTTATCATTGGGACTGGTTGTAATAAATCCTATCGCAAGGCTAAGAGCCCAAAATTGATTGTTACCCTAGCCTTTGCATCAGCAACTTAGCTTTCTTCCTCCAAAAACTTCAAAGAACAGTGGTAATCATTCAAATTATCTTGGATCTTTTGTTGTAAACCCAAAATGTCTCAAACTCACGCATCAAAGTGAAGATTTGTTTGCTCCAAGGTTTTATTTCATCTTTGAACTATAAAAGGGCAAAAAACGTAGGTAAATCTTATTGGTGGTAACCATTCAAAATACCTTAGACCTTTTGTTCTATTATGAGTGGGATGGACACTATAATCAGTAAATGGACAGGGGCCAGTATTACACATGTCAAAAATATCTATCAAATCTTATCGGTTACACCCCTTCCTGAAACTTATAACTCTGAGTTTGAACCATCCCGTAACTCCACATGGTATTAAACTATTAGTAAGAATGTAAGAAACATTTTCCATCTTAATGTTATTATAGTATTTTATGCTTTAAAATTATGTTTTGCATGTTCCCTAATCATTCCCTTGCGTATCTTGCCCCGTATCCTAACATATCCACAATATGATATGTCTCTTAATAATCACCCAACCAATACGCGACACCTTAATCCTTGCCTATATGTGAAACAATTAGAAAAGAGTATAAAAAGAATCATGTGTAAAGAAACCCCCCCCCAAACAAAAAATACAAAAAAAAAGGAGAAAAAAAAGCACATAAAGCATAATAAAATAGCTTTATCCAGAATCCAGATAAACACAGCAACTGCAATATAAACAAAAGACCACATTCTCACAGCTGTCTAAAAATAACTTAGAAAAATGAAGATAATTGAAAATTCAAAAACATCAGGAAGTCATAAGATGAATTGAAAAAATAAAATAAAAGAAAAAAAAAACACCTACAATGTGAATTGGAATGCAAAGATAGTAATCAACAAGATATAAAGTGTATACGTTGATTTTTTTTCCTGGGTGGGGGAAGGGTGATAGGCAAAAACAAACTAGATATTTAAACAAAACTCTAATGAAATTTCTTATAGAAGTGCAAATCCTTCAATAAACTTGTTGCAGATGAACACAACACAAATACTTGAAAAGAACATATGCGGGTTATATTGAAAGAGTTACACTCCGGTCAAACATTATCGCAGTACGCGAATGCTGTTTAAAGTAAAGTCGCCTGAATGGAAATACATTTTTGGACACCAAAACAAAAGATTATTTTGGTGCACTTCTGGATTTTCATGATGTTTAACTATAGTAAGTGTAACAAAATATACAAAATAAGAAAAGATGGAGAGAATCGATGTGTAAAGGAAAGAGAGAGTGTATCTGTGCTCCTCTCCTTGTAGCTTGTATTTATAGAAAATAGAAAACAACTATTAGATAGGATGTAGGACTCTACAAGTCCGAGTCCTAATCAAAAACTAAAGACAAAGTAAACACAAAATAGAAAAAGAAAACTAACAAGCTTAATTGGTAAAGAAAACTAATAAAGCAAACTAATAGACTAATTAGAAGTCCATATACTAATAGAAGATCTAATTACAATAGGACTGTATAGAACTATAAACACAATAGGACTATTCCAACTCAAGCAACTAGGACTATAGTCCTTCTTTAACTCAACAACCAAGGATTGTAAAGTCCTTTTCCAACTCGGCAACATAACCAAGCAGTCTTACACAATAAGGACTCCTCACAGTTCCTATTGTGTGACGTGTGGACTGTTCAGTAGTCCCCATCGTGTGTACAATTTAACAGTAAGATTTATGAAATTTTTAGATTGGAGAAAAACCTTCGCATTTGAAAGTTGAAAATTACCCCCGCAACTGAAAATGCGGTTTTGTTCTTAAACTAGAGAGTTGACTTTTTATCTTTTTGGAATTTGAGTTTTAGACTATTTTTATTGGATTCAAATGAAGAGGCGTATGTAAGGGTGTCAAAAATGGGCCCGGCCCGGTAGCACGGACCAAGCTGGCCCGATATAACCCGAACCCAGCCCGAACCGAACCTTAATGGACAGGTTTCGGTCTCAGCTTGTAAAGCCCGACACCGTTTCAGCCTAGACCGAAACCAGACTGGACCGGCCCGTTAAGAAGCCCGAACCAATTATACCTAACCAGAACATCGGTAAGGTCTATCCAGGCCCAGTTTCTTAATTTTAATGGTTTTAACTTTTGATGGATTATATTCTTGATCCGAAAGATTATATGAATCTATAATTTTAAAAACTATGTTAATTGTTACAATTTACTGAATTACATACATATAGAAGGAATGATGCTAATTTTATAGATAAAAATAATAAAATAGGCTATATATCTTACATATAAAATATGCCCGATAAGCTTGATAAGCTCGGTCCGGACCGAACTAGTCCGAAATCACCTCAATAAACCCAACCTGATAACAAACCGACACCGGACCAGCCCGTTAGTTATTGTGTCCGGCGCAGCCCAACCCAGTCCGAACTCTTAATGGACATATTTTGGGCTGGGCTTATAAAACTAGACACCGGTTCAGCCCGGACAGAAATCGGCCCAGACCGGCCCGTTGACACCCTTAAGCGTATTCTTATTATGAATTATATCTTAAGTAATGAAACAACATTAGACATAAATAAGTGCTGCCTAATAAGTGTTGTTTTTATGTATTGTTTCCTTAGCTATTCTGACTTATAAGGTTGAGTGTCAAAATAGACAGGTTTCAACAAAAACTTGTATGTTTTATAAGGTGGAAACCAGGTTTCACTCGAAACTGATAGAAACCTGTTGAGACTTGGTACTTTTTGGTGCCAACCCTTGGTATCGTCTCGGTGCTTTTTGAAACCGAGATATCTCGGTCGAAACCGCTTGGTTTCGACCAAGATTTAGAAACATGGGTGGAGTTGTGAAAGATAACCAGGTAGATCTTTTGTGTATGTTGTAGAGCTCACATTTTTGCATAACCTTTTATATCTAATCTATAAATAATTTCACTTAGACATCAATGAATGATCCCTAGGAAATCAAACCTCTATGGGAGAAATCTCCACATGCTAAACTTTTTTCAGATTTCATTGCCTTCAAGAAGAGAAACATTACATATAAAGGACCACATTAATTTGCAACGAAATAAATTCAAACTTTTAAGTAACTGATGCTGGAGCATGGCCAGCAAATGATCTTAGCCCTCCAATGCACAAATAGGACTATGTCTTGAAGTTTTTCTTTTCTGATGTGGGATTTTTCTTTTAATGTTCTGAATGTAATGGGCTCAAATATAAAACCTAAGTAACCAATCCAAGGCCGGGTCGACGAAATTTTTAACTTATTTTAGGAGTTTTTATTGGTAAAATCCAGGTGGTTGTTTAGTTTGATTTACTTATTTATAAGTTTTATAACGAGTCTGTTTACATAACTCGAGCAATTGTTCGGTTGGGTTAGGAAACCCTTAAGTGCATGCTGTATCCTATACGAATTTACTGATTAAGCAGATGGGTCTCTTATCCTACTGTTTTAATGGCATGTTATTATTTCTGTGCATTTAAATTCTCTCTATGGGTTAATTTTTTCGTAATTGATATTTAAAATTCAAATCTGCTTCCTTCAATCAAGCTCGAAATTTTGAGGAAATTACCAAAATATTATGGCTTCACAAGAAACCTGAATAAAAGTGGTAGGCCCTAAGTTGGGTTTTTTTTTTTTTTTTTTTTTTTGGGGTGAATGGAAATATATTGTTGTAAATATGACTTGCCTTATCTTGAAAGACAGAGGTCATATTGTATTTATAGAGTGAAAGATTTACAAGAATAGAAAGAGAGGAGGTGAAGAAAGTTAGTTACATCAAACCTGGACAATAGTAAGTTACATCGAACCTAAACAATAGTAGGTTACATCGAACCTGGACTATTCTATATTCCAATACTCCCCCTCATGTTGGGGAATAGATATCGGTCCATAATAGGATAAAACATCTTGGTAGGAAGGCTCTTGGTAAAAACATCAACCAATTGGTCTTCAGATTTGAAGAAGGGAATGCAAATGAGACATTGCTCGAGCTTCTTTTTGATGAAGTGACGATCTATCCCAACATGTTTTGTTCTATCATGCTAGATTGGGTTATGAGCAATGCTAATAGCTATTTGCTATCACAAAAGTGTTTCATAGGAAGTTGAATAGGCACACATAGGTCATGAAGGAGACCTTTGAGCCAAAGAAGTTCACAAATACCATGAGTCATAGCCCTAATTCGGCTTCTGCACTGGAACAAGTGACCACAGCTTGTTTCTTGCTTCGCCAGGTGACTAGATTTCCCGCTACTAGAGTACAATAGCCAAAGGTTGAGCATCTATTGTCCAACGAACCAACCCAATCAGCATCAATGTAGGCCGCACATTCAAGGTACATATGAGGAGCCAAAAGAACACCACGACCACGAGCAGATTTTAAGTAACACAGGATCCGATACATAGCATCCAAATGACTAGAGTAGGGATCATGCATGTATTGACTAACCATGCTGACTGCAAAGGCAATATCTGGTCTGGTATGAGAAAGATAAATTAACCGGCCAACTAATCTTTGATAGCCACCTTTATCACCTGGTTCCCCATCTTTTTGTGACAGACAGGAATTAGCCTCGAGTGGTGTGTCAACAAGCGTACACCCAAGCATGTTAGTGTCGGATAATAAGTCAAGAGTATATTTCCGTTGAGAGAAGAAGATACCTTGAGTAGACCGAGCAACTTCAATCCCAAGGAAATACCTTAACAAGCCAAGGTTTTTAATTTCTAATTTCGTGCCCAAAAAAGTCTTCAAGTGAGATATTTCAGCAGTCATTCCCTGTCACGACTATATCATCTACATACACAATAAGAGCAGTAGTTAACTCGCCCTTCTTCTTGATGAATAAAGTGTGATCAACATTACTCTATTTGTACCCCACAGATATCATGGCTCTATGGAAGCATCCAAACTAGGCCCAAGGAGATTGTTTTAGACCATATAAGGCCCGTTTTAATTTACAGACTTTACCAGCTATCAGAGGACCAGAAAAACCAGGAGGGACATTCATGTGCACCTCCTCTTCTATCTCCCCATGTAGAAAGGCCTTTTCACATCTAATTGATGTAAACTCCAACCAAGGTTGACTGCACATGAGAGAAGGATGCGAATAGTATTTAACTTGGCAATAGGGGCAAAAGTTTCCTGATAGTCAATCCCAAACATCTGTGTATAGCCCTTGGCAACTAATCGAATCTTGTACCTGTCAACAGTACCATCAATTTTCTGCTTTACTATAAAGATCCATTTGCATCCTACAGGTTTCTTTCCCAGAAGAAGAGTGACATTTGCATTATACTATGTCTGGATCATCCAATGAAATAGTTGGAAGTAGCGAAAGACCTCATTTTTGTGGCGGAGAAAATAAACCCAGGTGAGCCGAGTATTCCAATCAATGAAGGTCCCAAACCATTTCTACCCAGTTATCGAGACACACCGAGAGGGACCCCAAACATTAGAATTGTATTAAAGAAAAAGGAGAGGTACTACATTTATTTGAGATAGGATAAACAGACCGAGTCTGCTTTCAAAAATGTAAGCATCACAAAAAAACTCTTCTGACTGACATAGCTTTGAAAATTGAGGAAAAAGTTTTACTAAATTCCTAACAAGGGGGTGGTGACCCAAACACTGATGCCACAGACGTAGAGCTACAACTGGGACTGTGGAGGATGAAGACACTTGTGTCGTCAAGGCCGAAGATGTTGTAAAAGGGACAAGGATATATAAGCCATCAACCACTTTACCACGACCAATTGTTTTCCCGTCACCAAGTCCTGGAATACACAATAAGAAGGAAAGAAAGTGACTCAACAATTCAAATCACGAGTTAAACTACTGATAGAGAGTAGATTAGTAGAAAAATTTGGTACATGAAGAACAGATGATAGGGAAAGTGAGGAAGAGCATTTAATGGATCCTTCCCTACAATAGAGGAGAGGGAGGTATTAACAGCTCTAACATTACCTTTACCAGAACTAGAAAAATACTCAAAAAAGGAATGAGAAGAGCCACTCATGTGATCGGTAGCCCCTGAGTCAATGATCCAAGGAGTGGAAACAAATGATGCACAATGACCACCAACGGAAATACCTAAATTGGCAAAGTTGGAAGATGAGGACCCTGGCAGGGAGGCAACGGCTGATGCAGACGGCGAAGGGCTTGACTGTGCTAGAAAACAACGAAGCTGGTTCATCAAATCATCATGTCCAAGGGGAGCAGTATCAACATCAGCAGTCTCAATTTGATGTGCCTGGGCACAACCGGTACCATGACCTCGCCACGGCCTTTGCCATTAGCAGGGCGACCATGGAATTTCCAACAATATTCTTTTTTGTAACGTTCTTTGCCACAGAACTTACATTTAATAGGCTCTCAATCTGAACTTGAGCGAGTGCCGAACCAGTTAGAATTACCTGTACTAGAGGAGCCCGTACCAAAAAATAGAGCTAAGCAATCAGGCAAAGAAGGTTGTAACATAGCCATCCATCTGCTATCCTCATACTGGACCATAGCATAGGCCTGTTCTAAGGAGGGAAAAGGATCACGGCTCAAAACATGAGCACGTATCTGATCAAACTCCACATTGAGACCTGCAAAGAAAGTTCAGACACAAAATTTATCTTCTCTTTTTGCGAATTTTGTGGCATCTGTAGGACAAGAAGCGGAGAAGGCTTCATAATAATTCATCTCTTGCCACATTCCTCTTAACTCAGAATAATATTGAGACAAAGAAAGCTCCTTCTATTTGGTATCATGAATTTTCTTTTGCAGTTCATATACTTGAGCATCATTCCCTACTTATGAGTACGTATCTTTAGCAGCCTTCCATATACTTGCAGCTGAATTTAGTAATAAATAACCGCGAGCAATGTTAGGATCCATAGAACTAATAAGATAAGACATCACCAAATAATTGTCAAAGCTCCATTTGCTTTGGGCAGTACCATCAGTGGTAGGTTTCTTAGTGCCAACAGTCAGGTATCCTGAAAAACCATGTGATGCGATAGAAAGAAAGCAAGAACGAGACCACATCAAATAATTATTCTCATCCAATTTAATGAAACAACCAGGGAATGTAGGAAAGCCAGAGATGCTCCGATCGCTAGATCCCTCGTAAACAGTAGATGTAGTTGTCATGTCTGACATGGTTGAAGCTTAGAGAGACCAAACAAATTAATCAAAACAGATCATAATTGTACTTGGGAGAATCAAACAATTACATGGTACACATGATTTCGATATAAACAGATCGACAATCAAAAAAAATGTAACAAACTTTAATGACCCTCGGTGGAAATCATAGCCACTGAGGGGCTGTTGGAGGCGGTAAGAGGATAGGGCCTCCGCGGAGGAGAGAGAGGCGGTAGTGAGGGAGATGGAGGCGGTAGTTGCCGGCGATGGTAGAGGCAACTACTGCCGGCGATGTTAGAGGCGGTAGTGGCGCTAAGTCTCCAGCAGCGGTGGTGGTGGCCGCGGGGTTAGAGGTTGACCAGTCTAGGAAAGGTGGTCGGCTCTAATACCATGTTGTAAATATGGCTTGACTTATCTTGAAAGATAGAAATCATATTGTATTTATAGAATGAAAGATTTACAAGAATCGAAAGAGAGGAGGTAAAGAAAGTAGGTTACATCGAACCTAGACAATAGCAAGTTACATCGAACCGAGACAATAGCAAGTTACATCGAACCTAAACAATAGTAGGTTACATCGAACCTAGACAATACATTGAATCTAGACTATTCTATATTCCAATATATATTTATAAAAAAATAAAAAAAAATAAAAAACAAAGCGAAAACTACACAACACGGGCTTCCCAATATAGGGAGGCCCAAAAAAACCAAAAAGGGACAATCAAGAATCCTTGGAAATCCTATCCACATTTAGTTGGAAAGGTAAGTTCCAACCAGTAACAATGACCTTGATCTAAGGGAGTCCCAACAAGGTCCCTCAAAAGAGAGATGCTAACACCGTACCATAGGCTTCAAAGGTGATAAGAGTCCAAGATCTGACTAAGCCTCCTAGATTTCCCAGTCCACGTTCGAAGATTGCGCTCCATCCATAGGTGGTAGATTGTTGCACAAAAGGCCAATCTACCAACACAATCACAGATAAATTTGCCACTATAAGCTGATTTAATCCATTTCCATTTCTTGTCCCACGTTTAAATCGTCCGATGAAAGGACCAGAACCTGATGAAAATTCGCACCCAGATTAGACAAGAGAATGAGCACTTGAAGAAAAGGTGGTTCAAGTCTTCTATTTCTGACCAGCAAAGGCTGCAAAATGGTTAGAGAGGGATATGCCATTGGTGAAGAAAGACCCCAGTGGGGAGGGAAGCCATAATCGGTCTCCAACTGATGAAACTATAAGGGGGGGTAAACCCCTTGAACCAGATAATGTCAAACCACATGACCTCAACTACAGTCGTTCTAACCAAGTCCCAAGCCAAGTTGGGGAAAAGCTGCCCATTGGTGATGCCGTCTAAAGAACCAAGTTTCCACGGCCTCTGGATCTTCTTGCGATATTTGGAAGGGAAGACCAAGCTTGGGCAAGGCTAGAAGAGGAGAGACGACCCATCCTCCAAGCTCCATCACAAGGAAGGGAAGATACCTTGCCAGTCTGTCGCTCTGTAGAGCCAATCTGATAAATTCTTCTCCATACCTATTGAGCAAACACTGTGGGGGTGCCAGTCATCCAGCCAAAGAAAAGTAGAGGTTCCATCACCTATCCTTGCTTTGATGATGTCAATCACTAGGTGTCTGTGTTCCAACCAAGATTGTCAAGACGTCGCCTAGGCATCCAGAGGCCTTGGAAATTAGGCCTCCTTGAGCACTTAGTCTGGCACCTTGGTCACCTTGGGCGTCCGTCAGCCATCCAACGCATTGGGTTGCCTTGTCACCATGACAACCTTGGTTCCAGCATCTTTTTACATGCCCATGAGGAGTCTGCCCCATAGGAAACTGTCCAAATAGAATCATTTTTAAGGATCCTTGCACAAAGCCACTTCACCCAAATGTTGTTCTTCCTTGCAACTACTTTCCAAATCAACTTCAAGATACAAGCAATGGTTGCATCAATCCTAGGGCAGCATCGATATACTAGTGATTTTGACCTTCTCGGAACAGTATATCTTATTAACATGTGCCTAGGGTTATAAACATGTGATATGGAATATCAAATAGTCGGCAATTCATACTAGTTGTCTATGATGACAATTTTTGGTAATGGATTGTGGATTCATGAATGATTGCAATTTTAAATGGTTTCACAAGTTGATTACAGTGGAATGCTTGCTAATTTTATGGTTCTTCATTCATAATGCATATTTCATCTGTTTTGACAGAATGTTGTGTGTTTTGGGCCTAAATTATGTGTACAATAGTTTATATAAGGGAAAGAATATAGTAGGCTACGTTATACATCAGAACCATAATTATGAAGCCAAACTACCACTTTGAGGGTGTTTTTTCAATCTAATGATTCAAACATCTGAAATTCTTACTGAAATAGGCACTCCCTGAAGTTTCAAGGAAAAATTTCAATGTTTAGGGCATAAAATGGCCATTTCTCTCAATTTCGACAAAATGGACCAAATTCCGCACCAATCTCACCAAACGACAAGGAGCGAAAGGGGCCCCTTACCGAAATTTCGAACCTTGGCTTCAATAACGCAGGAGAAACCTTGCTCAACTTGTTTTATTCACCCAAAAAAAACGTAGGAGAAACCTAAAAGGGTAATCAAATGCCAGGATTATATCCAACATAAGTGGACAAGCCAACATATGTAATCAAGGGAAAATCTACAAATTTATTATTAGATGTGTGGACAGATTAGAGGGTCACAAGTTAGGGAGGAGAAACTTGTACTAACAAACCATAGGACCAAGCAGTACAAGTCATGTGGTTTAAGTTAAGAGTTTAAGTGAGTTTCTAATTTTGAGTACAAGAGTTATAGTTAGATTTTGTCAATTAGTACTTAAGACATAATTGAGTTTGTTTAGGAAAGTTTTTAGTCTTTATGCACATAGTTAAGTTTGTTTAGGAAAGTTTAGTCTTTATGCATAGAAGAATCAAACCCCACGACTTTAGTTTTCAGTTTATTGGTCTTGAATACTTTATGATTATTAGCTGAGGCAAAAACTCCCCCCCCCCCCTCTCTCTTGATGGCCAACTCATATGCCAGCTTCTTAGACTTCTTCAAAGAAGTATACAGTGATAAAACCGTATGTCACATACACCTCACCTTACACCTTGCATATAATGCACTAGGCCTTAGCGCTTTGTATATGATTCAATAACTCTGATTTCAAAAATCTGAAATGCATTCATTAATGTAATGTTGGTGCCAATTAAAAGTTTATCCAGCTCAATTTCCAATAAGACCAAGATTTTCACAATAACAAGCTGACCTCGAGAGATATGAGTCTAATGACCAATTTACCAGCAATGTGTCAAGCTGTAGCACTATTTTGGTTTGTTTGTAATTGAATAATATTGAAATATGGTCCGGATGATGGACCATCCTCCACACAAGTGGTCCAGATGATGGACCATCATCCGCACCACCCATCTATCGTACGATCATTGCCTAGGTTCAATGTACTCACCTACCTCACCTCACCTACTTTCTTTCTATTTTATAGATCATTCACTCTATAAATAAAATATGACATCTGTCTTTTAAGGATAAATCAAGCCATATTTACAATATGGTATCAAAGCTAAGTCCCTAGGGATCCCAACCCTAGGCACCGCCACCACCTCCTCCTCTCTCTCTCTTGGTTTGTATTACCGCCATCTCCACCGCCCTCTCTCTCTCTCTCTCTCTCTCTCTCTCTCTCTCTCTCTCTCTCCTCCACCAGCTGCCGGTGACTCTTGGTGGCCTAGCCAACCACCACCAAGAGCCTCTGGCTTACTTCTGGCAAAGTTCTCCATGTCGTGAGAACTGGTTGGTGATAATTGTGCATATTTTTTTCTGCTATGGTCGTTGTGAAGGATTACACCATGACTTCGACGGCTATAGGTTGCTGTGTTTTCTTCTTGGCTTTTTCTAGCCTATCTGTCTATTTGATGGATTGAATTTACTACCATTGCACCCAACCCACTCAAATTGGATGGGGACCAATTATTTGATGTGGTCCAAAACTGGTGTCATGGCCATCTCTGCCAAAGGTCTACTAGGGTATATTACTGGCAGGAAAAAGGCACTGACCCAAAAGATCGTATTTATGAGAAATGAGAATTTAAAAATTCTATTGTAATGGCCTATATGATTGGATCCATGGACCCTAAGATTGGCCAGGGATATGTATTATTGCCTGATGCTGCGCAAATCTAAAATGCAGCAAAAGAAACCTACTCCCAGGTTGGAAACTACTCTTTGATTTATGACCTTCATCTGAAGTTGAATGCAACTAAGCAGAAGGATGTTACTGTATCCCAATAATACTCTGAACTCAGAAGCCTGTGGCAAGAATTGGATTATTATGACACATTTACTTGATGGCAAGTTAGGGTTACATCTCAATTTATGCCCAAACCTTGCTAGGGTAGGATCTTTCAATCAGCCCAATTCAAATTTAACACTTTAACAAGAATGATTGAATTTGACAAATAATTACTCCACTTCAAATCTATCCAATAGAATGCTTCGAAATTTGAAAAAAATGATCCTTAGGATATGAGAAACAATATTCCAGAAGATGAACTTGATCCAACGGGTGGGATCAAAACCAATCTTACCCGTAGGTCTCAAACTTGTATTTTAACAAACCAGAATTATAGAATTATAGAGAAACTCACTTATCTTGAGATCCAGTCGTTAGAAAGGGCTCAAATTTGGAGGGAAAGGGCTTTTGGATATGTATGATTACATATCTAAATTTGAGAGCCATCCGACCACTATAGAAGAAAAGATCTCGAAAATGGACTGTCCTGTTGACTCCGCCTAAAGAGAGATCAGATCGAGAAAACTTGATTGTATCTTCTTTCCAGATGTGTTGTAAGTTTTAGAAATAGCGGCAAGAATGTCGCAACAAAGTGGAGAAGAAATACAACTCAATAGCAAGAATAATTCTTAGAAAACAGAAGCAACAATGTGTGGTTGAGTCTCACAACCGTGGGAGACTCAACCAAAAAAAAATTTCAATATTTTTCTGGTTCTACCAAGTCTGCCTCCTTCTTCTCCTTTATTCATATTTATAGACTTTGTAAAGTTACAATGTATGGAAAGGCCAATTCCTTATAGAAATGACCAAAAATACAACATGAACAAGAAAAAGGAAACTTTCCTTAATAGAGTGTAGGAAGTTTCCAAAACAAACTAAGTAACTTAAATATTCCAAAACTGAAATATATGCTAACATAATTTAGGAAGTAAATCAAACAAGGACTATGGAGAAAAAAGCAACTAAAGTTGTTGGCACTGTTCACATGAACATTACCGCGTGAACAGTGTCTGCCATAGTTGTCAAGGCGTCAAGGCGAACCAAGGCGATGGAGGCATGACTGGGCGCCTAGGCGACCAAGGCGCCCGCCTAGGCGACCAAGGCGTCCAAATTTCCAAGGCGACCCAAGGCAGCCTGGGCGCCTAGGCGGCGCCTAGGCGACGCCTTGACAACTATGGTGGCTGCTGGTTATTGGTTTGATTTGGGCATTTTGCTACCTTTGGTCTTCTTGTGTAACTTGGACTACATCATTACTGCTGCCTGTTCCACCGATGCTGCGACTACGAAACAAGCAAAGGAAAAAAATAGGTATATAATTTCTTAGCGGCCTGAATAGTAAATTTGACCAAATCAGGGCTCAAATCCTCAGTCATGAGCCCCTGCCATCGTTAGAACAAGCCTATGCTCTGGTCCAATCAAAGTATTTGAGATGAACAGCTATGATGCCAGCATTACCCGCAGAACGGTCAGCTCTCCAGACCACCCAACAGTTCTCAAAGTATGCCCCTTCTAAAGAGCCTATTCGATGAGAATATTGTGGTAAAGACAAGCATACTAAAGAAACTTGTTGGAAGTTACAGGGGAAACCTGTAGAGTTTGAGACCAAGTGCCATGAAAAAGGGATACAGAAGACCAAGAACATCATAGCACCCCAGGACTTACCCTCCTATTCGACCTCTCCAAATGCTCTCAGCAGAAGAACTTCAAGCTCTCCGAAATCTGTTAAGACCATCTACTACAGCAACTACCAATCTTACATCAGCATCTACCACTCTAGGTTCATATTTCACTTATTCAAGAATTCCTCATGCTGGTCATTGTGCTTCCTCTATCTCTAGCCCTTGGGTTATAGCACTAGAGCCACTGACCACATGACTGGTTCTTCTAGCTCCTTTTATCTGTACTCTCCCTCTGTTAGGACCGATACAGTCCGGGTAGCAGATGGATCCCTCTCCCCTATACCTGGAAAAAGATCCATCCATTGCTCTCCTTCCCTTACTTTAGAATCTGTTCTTTATGTTCCTAGTTACTCTACGAACTTAATTTCTATTAGTAGTCTTACCAAGTCCCTTAATTGTAAAGTAACATTTTTTTCCTTCCTCTTGTGTGATTCGGGATCTAGTGAATGGGAGGATGATTGGACATGGTAGATTGCATGGTGGTCTCTACTTGCTTGATGATGGTCCTCCAGAACCTACATCAAACCATACACCTCACCCCATACCACCTAACACCACATTTATTCAGCTGTAAGCACCCTACAACAATGGCACCGTCGTTTGGGTCACCCTTCTACTATTGTGTTATCTCAATTATTCCCCTTTTTAGTTAAAAATTGTAATAAAGAAGAGTTATTCTATGAAGCATGTATGTTGGCCAAACAGGATCATACTTCTTATTTACCTTCTACCGATAGAAGTAGTGGTATATTTGACTTGGTACATTCTGATGTTTGGGGCCCAGCTAGGACTACATCTATTTCTGAACATCGATGGTTTGTTACATTTATCGATTGTCACTCTCGCACAACATAGGTGTACTTGATGCATCAGAAAAATGAGGTTTTTCAATGTTTTCGACAATTCCATAATACGATCAAGACATAGTTCCAAGCCCAACTGAAGGTACTTTGCAGTGATAATGGCAAGGAATATACTAAAGGTACCATTCAACAGTATTTGGCCGATAATGGAATCATCCATCAGACCAGCTGTGTTGACACACCAGCTCAAAATGGAGTAGCAGAGAGGAAGAACCATCACCTACTTGAGACTGCACGCACCCTCATGTCTGATGGTCATGTTCCGGCACACTTCTGGAGTGATGCTGTCCTCAATGCCACTTCTCTTATCAATCGCCTCCCATCACGTATTTTGGACAACAGAGCTTCTTTGGATATCTTGCTCGGTGATGCTTCTCTTGCACTACCACCAAAGGTCTTCGGTTGTGTTTACTATGCTCGCAACCATTGATCCCCTGGCAAGCTTGATCCCAAAGGGTTGCACTATATATTTCTTGGTTATTCAACAACACGGAAAGCATACAAGTGTTACCACCTTCAGGGGGAGAAGAATGCACTTGAAGATGTGCCTCTGTGTACCAGAAAAAGCAAAAAAAAGTCCAAGAACGATCCATCCCAGATTTGGATCCCAAATGTTCTAAACACAGATGTACCATCTGAACCTGGTGAAATACCATCTACTCTTACACCCATTCCCATAACCAGTCCCAAACCTCTGCAAGTCTAAAGCCATGCCAAAAGCAAGCAAGGAAGGACCACTACCATTAATGCAACTTCACATGTCCCTTCGCCAGCCTTGGATCCAAAGACTAAGTCTCTTCTTGGTAAGGAACTTCCTCCCTCTGACTCTGAACTTCCTATTGCTCTGCGGAAAGGGACTAGAGCATGTACACTTCACCCTATTTCCATTTCAGTTTCATATAACTCTCTTTCCCCTTCTTTCTATGCATTTGTATCCTTGCTTTCTCTATATCTGTTCCCTAAAATTGGTAAGATGCAATTATAGACAAAAGGTGGAAAGCTGCAATGATGGAGGAGAAGAGAGCCTTGAAGAAAAATGATACATGGGACCTTGTTCCACTCCCACCAGGTAAGAGGTCAATAGGATGCAAATGGTTTTCACAGTCAAACAAAAATTAGATAGGATTGTAGATCGATACAAGGCAAGGCTGGTTACACGTGGATTTACCCAAACATATGGGATTGATTATCAAGAAACATTTGCTCCGGTGGCCAAGATGACCACAGTCAGGGTTCTTTTGTCATGTGACGTAAATCATAACTGGGACTCACAACAGTTAGATGTAAAGAAAGCCTTCCTCCATAGAGAATTTACTGAAGAAGTTTACATGCATTGCCCACCTGGTTTCACAGATGCTAGCACCAAAGGAAAGGTATGCAAGTTGAAACGCTCTCTATATGGACTGAAACAGTCCCCTAGAGAATATTTCAAGAGGTTTCATAAAGCTATGGTAGCATTTGGTTATGTTCAGAACATAGTTGTCAAGGCGTCGCCTAGGCGTCCGGGCTGTTACATATGGCCTAGGCAATGAATCGCTTTGTGAATGTTCAAAAGGCGACCGCCTAGGTCTCCTAAGCGTCGCCTTGGATGCCATAAAGGCCTGGGCAGTCGTCTTGTTGCCGATGTGTAGGTAAATCATTAATTAAATGAAAATTTTCACATACCTCCCTTAAGGTTTCCGCTTACCCACACTTCAACCCTCCCCCATTATTGGCCACAGCTGTTAAGTTCTCTAATGGAAAAGGTGAAAAGAGTATTTTACCCTAAAACTAAAAACCAATCAGAAAGTACATTATAGTCTTGCTCTTGCACTCTTGTTTCTTACTTGTATGCTATTATGTTCTAATTTCTTAGTTCATTGATTTGTGTTTTTTTTTTATATATATAAATATGCTTCTTTATGTCCTATAGTTTATCCATTATTTGTTGGTTTTCTCATATTAATTAGGTTATGCCTTAAATGTTGATTCTTTATATAACACACGGCATATATATAAACATTAATATAGCATTGATATTTTCGGAATAAAAAAATACACCGGGAATGCTTTGGAGGCCTAGGCATTGCCTAGGCACCTAAGATGGCCTCAAACGGCTTGGGTAGCCTTGTCGCCTTGACAACTATGGTTCAAAATAATGCTGACCATACTTTATTAATCAAGCACTCATCTGGCACTTTTACAGCTCTACTGGTACACGTAGATGATATCATTGTGACGGCAAAGGGGTTTAAGGCAACATAATTTATCAATCCCTCTTTGCTACAGGATCCCTATTCAGTCCAACACAAAAATCTGCAGAGAAAAGTAATAGAAAAAAATTCTTATCTGGAAATCCGACCGTCAGAAATTGATGAAACTTGGTATGGACGACCTTTGTAACAGTTGTGAACACCCTCCCAAGTTTGAGGACGATCCGATAAAAATTGAAGGAGCTACGAGCTCCGAAAAGTGGCTGTACCTGGTACTACCCCCACTCTAATGTGCTTTCAGGTTGATGTTTGGAGTATTAAATCAAAACAGCAAAGAAACTAATTGTTGTGCACTGAAACAATGTCGCCAGCTAGGTAAAGGAGTTTGGGAATTTAAACAAAATTCAGAACTTCAAATAATAAGGAACGATAGGTGGTTGAGTCTCACAACCTTTAAGAGACTCAACCAGAAAATAAGTTTCAACACTTTTTTTTCTGGAAAAATCTACTCTCTGCAGCCAGCCTACTTTCTCTTTATTCATAGCTTGAGATCTTATAAGTAAATAGGAAAGACTAGAAATAGGAAAGACTAGGGAATAGGAAAGACTAACCTCATTTATAACATAGGAAAGTTCTAATACAACTCAAAGGAAAGTTTCTAAATTTAAAAAATAGAAAGTTATGACTTGGTCTCCAAGTAATTAGACTTTCCAACAATCCATTCCATATGTTAGGAAACTAACTAAACAATAGATTTAGGAAACAAACTAACTATGTAATAGTGCTGACTAGGACAGGTTAAGTAACTCTAAATCTGGAAATTAGGAAAGTAACTTGGTCTCCAAGTAATTGAGACCTACTAACAATCTATCTTATACATAAGGAAACTAACAATGACAATAGGGTCATAGGTAATTAGGAAACTAAAACTAACTACTAACAATCCTAATTAAGAAGACTGAGTGCTGTCAGACAGAAATAGCTGGGGTTTGGTACTGTTCACGTGAGCACTGTTCACAGTGTTTCATCTTGGCTTCAAAGATCTTGGAAAGCTTAGGTACTTTCTTGGGATTGAAATTACCAGATCTACAAAGGGTATCTATCTTTCTCAAAGGAAGTATGTCCTTGATCTCCTTTCAGAAAATAGAATTCTTGGGTGCCGACCATGTGATACTCCACTAGATCCCAGTACTAAACTCAGGGAGAAAGAAAGAACACCGGCAGATTAAGGCAGGTACAAGAGGTTAGTTGGAAGGTTCATCTACTTATCACACGCACGGCCAGACATTGCATTTTTGTGAGGCTGTAAGTCAGTTTATGCATGATCCTTATTCTACTCATATGGAGGCAGTCTACAAGATATTACATTACCTAAAAGCAGCCCTAGGGAAAAGGATCGTCCTATCGCCTCAAAATCATATAAAAGTGGAGGTTTATACCGATGCAGATTGGGCAGGCAGTCCAAATCGTAAGTCTATCTCTGGTTACTGTACCTTTGCGGGCGGGAATCTGGTTACGGCTTGATCCAATTGAGAGGCAGAATTCAGAGCGATGGCCCAGGGAATATGCGAACTTTTATGGTTGCAAGGCTTACTCAGAGACTTGAAGGTTCAATGCCCTCAATCCATGACTCTGTTTTGTGACAATAAGGCGGCCACCAGCATTGCTCATGACCCTGTTCAGCATGATCGAACAAAACATGTTGAGATAGACTACCACTTCATCAAAGAGAAACTAGAAAGTGGACAAATTCAGATCCCTTTTGTCAAATCAGAGAACCAACTGGCAAATATCTTCACCAAAGGACTACCTAACAAACCCTTTCCTATGATATTGTCCAAGTTGTGTATGCATGATATACATGCACCAACTTGAGGGAGAGTGTTGAAATATGGTCCGGATGATGGACCATCCTCCACACAAGTGGTCCGAATGATGGACCATCATCCGCACCACCCATCTACCGTACAATCATTGCCTATGTTCAATGTACTCACCTACCTCACCTCACCTACTTTCTTTCTATTTTTGAAAACCATTCACTCTATAAATACAATATGACCTCTATCTTTTAAGGACCAATCAAGCCATATTTACAACAAGCAAAAAAAAGTAATTTGAGCCTTAGGTTTAAAATTCAAGTGCGACAGGTTTGCTTTAATAGTAACTTAATTGAGTTTGTTTACTTTCTAAATTACACTAGAGAGAATTTTCTTTATGATGAAAAGATTAGTGACAAAACAAGGTTCTGTCATATATTGTGATGTACCATACTAAAGGATGATCTAAGCCGTGACTTCCACTCCAAGGAAAGGGGATGAGACCCAATGTGAAGTGTGTCCTTTAGTATGTGTAAACTGACAGCCTGACAATATCATCGGGCTAGTAATTCTCAACAATAACCTGTTAGCAGTTATGTCCCAATCCAATTTTAAGCAAACAGTCTTGTGCTTAAACTTTTACAAAGGCAAAGTTACAAACATTACAGAGCAATTTCACAAGAGTGAAGTAGTACCATTTACTCGTTCCCCAGCCTCTCTAAATAGAAAAGCTGCCTGATACAAGAATATGTCAAAGATTAGAAAATAAACGTTAATAACCAAATACAAAGAACCGATCTATCTGTTTCCATAAATAACATTACTCGTATGACTTGAGCATGTGCTCTAATCTTCCTCCTTATCTGCTCTTTCTCTTCTTCCTTTTTCAAGTCCAAAGTGTATCGAAATCGACGAGAAGCATTAAGCACAAGTGCCGCTTGCTGTAAGAAACAAAACACAATTAATAAAGAAAACAAGATTATCTAGTGCAAGTGCTTTATCATCCACTGGACCACTAAATAACAGAATAATTTACTTATTCTTTGAGGTACTACAACAGTATAAGTACTAGTCATGCGCTATTACTACTAACACTTAGCCACAACAAACATGATTATAACGCCAAAAACAAAAAAAGAATATATATATATATATATTTATTTATTTATTTATTTATTTATTTAACAAGATCAATAAACTAACATTAGACTCAAGGTAACCGAAATAATGACCTCTTGCAACTTCAACTAGGAAATTAAAATAAATAAATTCCTTAAGCATACTCCACACATAAATCTTCATGAGTTTGCTTGAGGAAATGCACCACCTTTTTGTCAGCTGCAATCAAGATCTAATCCAAGATTATTCCTTCCTCACATAAAACAATTTTATTGTCCTCTACCCATCTTAACAGTCTGGGTGCCACTTGATGCCACATGGAAAATATATGGGCACCAGAACTGCCTTTCCCCTCCACACATCCATGTCGAGTAAATCTGTTAATCAGTCCAGCCATTCTCATCTATTAATTAGGCTGAGTCAACATGATAAGTCTCAGACCAAGTTATTCAACACCGAGTCAAATTGGCAATTTACCAGAATGATTACCAATCCCAATTCAGTTGGGATGATTCCCAAGGTTACCCAATGAATTCTTAACAAAGTATCCACATTCTAATTTTTCTTTTATTCATTTCAGCGTTCTAGTAAATATCTGATTCTTGGCCGATCAGCTTTAAAAAAATCCCACAATTGTAACACACCTCTGATGAGATCCTGGTCGGTCCTCGCGACAGAATCAGAATCCTTAATAAATAGGATTGTAGGGAAGGGAGAACAATAAAACTGACACCCGCTTATGCGTTGTTTGTTCCTTTTGATCAACAACTAAACACCTTTCGGAACAAGTATGTGAATATCTCAAAAAATTACAGCAACAAGGAAAAGAAAAAGAGGGATATGACCCGAGCGTCTCACTAAGGCCTTGGTTAGAATCTCACCAACCCAAAGTAAGGAATCTCACCAATCATCTCTGTATCTCATAGCTATGTAGGCAAAGCCAAGATTTTCATTCAAATCCTGATTTTCAAATGCTTACAAGGTAGCCCCTTTTATAGAGGGGCTGAGATGGTTCTAGACCTTCATTGAAACTTCCTCCTAGGCTTAATGATTTGAATAGTTCCAAGGAATTACATTGGGACTGTTTTCAAGATAATTAACCATCTTTACATTTTCAAGGTCTACACTCCCAACTCCACTAACTCCACTAATGACTCTTAGACTTCACTAACAACCTTTAGAATTGTTAATTCGTATGGACCACTTGTCCCCCATATAAATAGGCTCAATACAAAAGAAAACATAAAAAGTCTCAACCTATAACCCATATAACCCATTAGACTAGGCTTTGGACTAGATTTTCGGCTTAGATTTGGGCTTGTTCCAGCATGAATACTTGTGCTATAACCTATCTACATCATTCCCTCTGAGATTGGTACTTCGAACCACAATTTTTCTTTCCTTGTAGAACAGCTTAGAGGCCCAAATTTTCAAACCAAACTGGCTTCACCTGTTCCTCATTGACATCTATCAATCATTGGAGCCTTGGACTGGAACTGGTGCAACCAATCCTTCCAATAAATGTTTGAAAATTCTTCTTCCCACCCAAGAGAAACCAGAAAACTGTACCGATATCGCTTAGGCCAAGCAACACTGAATATAGATGGAAATATTAGGACTGCATTAATGGATAGGGTGTGTGAATAATATGGGGATTATAAGTAGGTGGAATATGAAATGGGTGAGAAAGAAGAAGTCCACCTCTCCTTGGACAGGCTTGATTGAAGGTCTGATCCAAAATGGTTGTGAAGGAATAGACACCTTCAAGGATTAGCAGCAGCAACACGAGAAATCTTTCATTCAACTTCTACTAAAATGCTTACAGGCAGCAGCCCCTTTTATAGGGTAGCTGGGAGGATTCTAGACTCTCATTGCGACTTCCACACCTAATTCTAGACCCTTTGACTATTTAATGAACTATACATTTTCAAGGACTAACACAACCATCAGAGAAATTGAATTCCTGACTAAAATAATATCTTCTAGAACTCTTCAAATTCAGATAATATCTCTAGCTCACTAATTAATACTTCTCATGTTCCCCCACACAAACATTAATTACTTTTTACCCTTCTTTGACTAAGACCCGGTCTGGATTTGGCTGAGACTTGGATTGGATTAACCAGGACTGGTCTAGATTTATCCCGAATAATCTAAAAAGGAACAAGCTTATCGCAGCTTCCAAATTCTGTAGCATTTTACATCTGCTTTCTCCTTTTGTAAGATTTCAGCTAGGCCTGATTCTCATCAACTCGCCCCTGACGAGTGAAGAGCTTGATATCCTTCATATAAATTAGGATTGAGGAGCTCAAATTCTGTAGTAGTAATCCAAGTGTTCTTTGTTATTTGGTTCCCCTTCCATTTGACTAGAAATTTATGGTAACTCCCTTGACTTGTAGTTGTAGATAGAAGTTGATTATCAAGAACATCTTCAATAATTTCTGTTTCCTTTGGTACAGCTCGAAGCCATGTTGTATTATCTTCTTCAATGTCCTCTCTCGGTGATGTCCATGGCAGCGTCATAGATCTTCAATATTGAGTATAGTACTGTTGTTGAGATCTTCTCGCAGCTCTAGAAGATAAGCATTAGACCCAAGTCTCTTTATCACAGTATAAGACCAGCTTTTCTTGAGTGAAGCCTCCGAAATGTTCCCTTTGGAAATCGTTCAAGTCGTAATCTAATCAGAATTTTATCTTCAACCTGAAATTCATCAAATCACCTATTTGCATCTGCAGCTCTTATATTGTTCATTGCTAACTGCAATTTTCTTTTTAAAAACCTCATGAATCTCATGGATATGTCATAATCTAACTGCAATTTTCCTTTCGTTCATGGGTGTAACATTGTTGATAGTATTTTGGACTTTACTGAGCTTGTTCGGGGCTTTGATTGAAGAACTCACTCTCCAACGGCTATGTTAAAGATTGACCTCCACAAAGCTTATGATAATGTCAGATGGGAATATCTTACGGAAACCCTTGCAAGTATGAATTTTCCAAATTGTTTCTCTCAGTGGATTCTGTCTTGTGTCTCTTCTGCAAGATTCTTAGTGCTGGTCAATGGTAGCCCGGTGGGGTTAATGCCAGGCGAGATATCAGATAGAGCTGCCCTATGTATCTTCTTTTCACCCCTGTACTGGAAGAACTCTCTAGATTTTCTCCAGAATCAGATGGACTTTTTCCCCAGATGCAAGGATATCAACCTCACTCATTTGGCATTTGCGAATGATATTATGATATTCTCGAAAGGTAACGTTAAGTCACTCACCTACCTCAGAAGTTCTAATATCATTCAGCTCTATGACGGGTCTCTCTATCAACAAGCACAAAACTCTCCTTTTCCTAACCGGGATCGATGATCCTAATTGTGAGAACCTCAAATGCATTGTGGATTTTCCCTTGGCCAGTCTACCGGTCGCCTATCTTGGTCTCCATATGATTTCGTCTAGATTATCAGCTCGTCAATGTTCCTCAATTCCTCACGGCTTAAGGAAAGGCTTCATCTGTGGAAAGCAAGGTTCATATCCTATGCAAACAGATTGGAACTTGTTAGATTGGTTATGCAAATTTCTTACTTGTACTGGGCTGGTATTTTTGGTCTTCCTAGGTCAATCATCCAGAAATTTAAAGGTCGTATGAGTGCTTTTTGTGGAAAGGAGCTGATAACAATAAATTCTTCCACTCTATTGGCTAGGCTAAGGTTTGCTTGCATAAGGAAGAAGGTGGTTTGGGGCTCAGAAGAGTCAAGGAGGTCAACAGGGCCTGTATAATTAAATTAATATGGCAGGTGGCTGAGAAAAAAAATATTATATTTGGGTGGACTGGATTTATAGTGGATACCTGAGAAAGGAATCTATATGGATGGCCTCGTGGCCTTTGATTCTTCTTCGATTTGGAGGACAATCAGTATCACAGGCAGCTGGTAAATCCCCTTATCAAATCTCTAATGGACGAAGGAGCCTCGACCTTACTATGACTAAACAATTGGAATCCTCATGGCATTCTGACGATGAGATATGGAGAAAGAATTCAGTTGAACCTCAAACCAAGATAACAAAATCAATGAAGTCACTACTCATTTTGCCAGAAATTTTACTGATGACCTCACTGATGATGATTCTTTATCTAAGATCTTGGAAGCTGTACCCACTGTTACATCCATCATGAATGATACTCTAAGATCTGTACCTTCTTTGGAGGAGGTTAAACAAGCTCTTTTTGCTATACACCCTCAGAAATCTCCAGGACCTAATGGATTCCCATCAGCTTCCTTCCAGACGTATTGGGATGTGATCCATTCGGATTTATATGCTTTGGTATGTATTTTTTTTCCTCACTGTACTGTTTCCCCTAAGATGAATGAAACTTTCATTTGTTTAATACCATAAGTTCCGAATCCTGAAGCTTTATGTAATGTGATATTCAAGGTTATCACAAAGATCATAGCCACTAGACTCCAACCGGTTTTGGCCTCTATTATTTCCGCAATTCAATCCACCTTCATTACTCATCGATCTAATTATGATAATGTGTATATTACACATGAGGAATTATATCCACAAAAGAATGAAGGGAAAGAAGAAATTTCTTGCTTTAAAGCTTGATATGAAGAAAGCTTATGATCATGTGGACTGGTCTTATCTTAAGGCCATTATGCTACGATTGGGTTTTCATGATCATTGGGTGGATTTGGTTATGCCCTGTATTACAACAGTGAATTACCAGGTGTTATTGAATGGATCGCCCAATGGAAATTTGAAACCATCTAAGGGATTCACCAGGGTGATCCTTTATCTCCTGCATTATTTTCACTTTGCTTTCATGGGTTGTCAAGTTATTTATTGAAGGCCGAATTGGACGGTCTTACAACAGGTATTCGAGTGCATAACCGGGCTACACTATCAATCATCTACTATTTGCAGATGACTACTTATTATTTTCTGAGGTCCGGTTAATAGAAGTTTTGTGCTATGAAGAATTGTTTGGATGTATATTATGCAGCCTCTAGGCAAAGTGTGAACTTGAAGAAATCATCACTCACATTTAGTCCAAATACACCTATAAAAATCAAACGTTGGGTAAGTTAGGGAGATGGCAGCAGATAATATACGAAAAAGTTCCTGGTTTCTGTAGTTTCTGTCGCAAGCAAGGCCATGATCTCTCGAACTGTCGTCTTAAAGCCAAAAAGGTCGAAAAGATCTCTACTAAGCAACGGGTGCAAAAGACATTCACATCCAAGATCAAATCTACAAATAAGAGAAAGAAAGTTCAGAGCTCGTTGTTTTCCCAAATTCTGAAGATTTCTTATGGTGTGGGGTCTAATAAAATATCTTGGTTTACCAGTTGACTTCGGTATTTCGAAGTCAGATTTATTTCAAGATAGTAATGAAAAGGTGTCTCGGAATATCTCTAGTTGAAAGGCCAAATTATTATCACATGTAGGAAAGGAAGCCATGCTAAAATCGGTTGCTTTCTCTGTGTCAAATTATGTTGGCTTTCATTTCAGGTTACCTACATCCCAACATAAATCAGTGCGGCGCATGACTGCAAAATTTTTCTCGGGGGATAAGGACTGAAGTTTTGGGCTTCATTGGATTTCCTTGAACCGAGACCTTATTATCCAAAGGAGCATGGAGATTGCTCAATGTTTCGGCCTGGATCCGTCCTGTGGGTCCTCTCCGAGCTGACTGGACCTGCAAGACAAGGAAAAGCAAAGGGGGGAGGCGGGCTGGATGCCCCGGGTCCACTCCGATGCCAAAGTCCAGCTCTGTGAACAGTCAGTGGGCTCGGTGTCGAGCCCACTAAGATATTATAGAAAATTGTGGGGCGAGGTGAGATCTGCCGACCGAAGTGTCAGAGCGTGAATCTCAAGGAGTAATAAATGAGCAGTAAATGTTGTGTGTAAAAAACCTCGGGATTCGCCCTATTTATAGTGAATAGTGCGAAATCCCAAAATACCTCTTTTACCCTTTGTTCTTGTGCTTGAGGGGCAATACCGATTTTACCCTTTGTTCTTGTGCTTGAGAGGCCTTCTTATGTCGAATAGGGGATCTCCACGTGGCTCTGAGATTGAGTCCTACGTGTCAGGGTTGTAATTGCCAGCGTGGCGTAATTCCCTAACACTTGCCTCGTTGCCCTGCTGAATCTGTAAGGTTCGGCTGAGCAAAAAATAGGGTGACGACATTTCCCCCCAACACTCAACGAATCTTTGCCTTTTTGGACATCTTTTATGAAATCCATTTATTATCCGAATACGGATTTTCTTTCGGCCAATATTTATAATCAACCAAGTTGGGCATGGCAAAGCATTGTGGAAGGGCAGAATGTTCTCAAGAAAGGCTTGTTCTAGCAGATTGGGTTTGAGAATCAAATTAACATTTGGACTAATAATTAGATTCCAACTTTTTCCAGGTTTTCAGCTGCAATCCGTTGCCTCATCCACTTGTTTGGTTACCATGTTTTCCCAACTAATTGCATGTTTTCCCAACCGATTGATGATGATAACCGGAAATTGGAAAAAAAAAATTCTATCTACTTTATTCTCTCCATCAGAAGTTGTGAAAATCTTAAAAATCCAATTGCCTTTGTTTCCTCATGAGGATACTATCATCTAGGGTGCCACCAAAAATGGCAGGTTTTCAATCAAGAGTGCATATCATCATGGTTCGAGGTGAAGGTCGAAACCAGACTGGCATAACTTGGTTTCAAGCCTTACCGAGACGAAACCAGAGGTCGAATTGATATAGTTCATGGTTTCAGTTGAACCCTGGTTGGGTTCGACCAGGTTTCGCCTGGAACAAGGTTTCAGTTCAAAAATGAACCAAAACCCATTATATAAGTCACTAGTCTCGTCGAAACAGAGACTCTTATTAAGCTTGCGTTTTGAAACTCATTTCTCAACTCTTTTCTCTCTTTTCCTCCTAAACTCTTGATTTCTTTAAGATCTCTCAACTTGCTTCAAGAACAAAGCCTCTCAACTCTTTTCACTCTCTTCGAAGAAAGCCATTATCTCCAAAATGTGTATTTTTCAAAGAAAGTGTATGCAAACATCATGCTTGGCTTTCAAATTTTTATGTTTGTGAGAATGACATGATCCATGAATCTATTGTGTTGGTTTTTTTTTTTTTTTATTATTATTACAACTTATTTATTGAATTTTTGTTCTAAAAAATTGATTTTCCTACAACTATTTTTTGAAAAAAAAAATAGGTGTTACATATGTTGTATGGAGTTCAATTAAATATATATTAAACAAAATAGGCTGATTTACATCTTGACGGAGGCAAAATTATTTTTCTGTTTTTATTTTTTTATTTTAATTTTTGGATATTTAAAAAATAATGAATTAAATTGAAAATAAATGTAAATAAATGATAAAATGTTGCTGTTTTTACTTTGAAAATCTTGAAAAAATATAAATGTATTACAAATGATAATAGGTTTCTGTTTAATGTAATAAAGTATTGTTAACTAATTAATTTTTGTTGATTTAAGGGTATATTAATTACTGAAAAATTAATAAAATATTTTTTACTTATGGAAAAAATATAAATGTCTTACAAATGATAATAGGTTGCTGTTTTATGTAATAAAGTATTGATAGAAATGATAATAAGTTGCTGTTTTTTACTTAAGGGTATATTAATTACTTATGGAATATTTTTTATGTAATAAGGTATTGTTAGAAATGATAATAGGTTGCTGCTTTTTACTTCAGGGTGTATTAATTACTTATGGGATATTTTTTATGTAAGTATTGTTACAATTGTCTATAGGTTGCTGTTTTTTATGTGGGATAGTTTGTAATATAATTTGTTTCAATTGTAATAATTGTTGTCTTTTTGTTCCAATAGTGTAAGTGTGTGAAATGGCTGATGCACCAACTCTAAGTGGTGACATTGCATGGAAGCATAGAATACCATTGGCTGCCAATAAAAAGCAGTCACAATGTAACTATTGTGGCAAGAAGATAAAAGGAGCTGGTTTGAAGTGGCATCTAGTTGGTGATAACAGAGATGTGATGGCTTGCCCCAATGTACCAAGTGAAATGAAGAAGGTCATAGCAACTACGATGAAGAGTGATATTGATAAAAGAAATAAGAAGGCAACAAAGGAGGAATTTAACGATGCTTGTCTAAAGGACCTACCCAATGTAGGGGATGAGGATTATGATAGTGATGAGGCAGATCTAGACATGACACAGGCAGAGGTTCAACAGACAAAGAGAGCCAAGATAGCAAGTTTAATGCAACAAAAGGAAGATCGACGAAGGCAGTTTGAGGAGTAGAGGAGCTGGGTCTTCTAGATAGGCACCACCAGAGGATGAGGAGAGGACAAGGCTGAGACATGGAGGTGAGGGCATGAGGCTGAGATACCTTTTAGGAGGACTCAGAGTGTGAGGGGTTTAGCTGGTGCACAAGCACCACTACCACTTCGTGACCCAGATGTTGAGGTCCTGAGGGCACATCCTACTGTATTTGCCAGACAGGTTAGATCATAAAAGAAGTTAAAGCATTTTTGGACTGATGTAAAGACCAGAGTAGGAAATCTAAGTGGATGTTGTACCATAGCATACCAGCAAATGCCACTACAGGACCAAACTATCAGAGTTTGTTGGATGAGGTAGGTAGAGCAGATCCAGGAGTGAAAGGGTCTACAGCTTGGGAGTTGTACAATACCTACCTACCCAAACATAAGAAAGACATTCAAGAATATGTGGATAGTTTGAAACCATAGTGGGAAGCATATGAGATCACTGTGATGTGTGGTAGGTGGACTAGACCCACTAGACAATCCTTGGGTGAATTGTGATGGGCAAACAGTATTTTTGAAGTCTATTGATGCATCCAAGCATGTTAAGGATGCTACGTATATTTATGGTCTCCTGAAGGAAGTAGTGAAGGAAGTGGGAATAAAAAATGTGATACAAGTGGTACTAACAATGGTAACAACTTCAAAAAAACTGGGGAAAGGCTAATGAAGAATAAAAAATACCGCCTTTTTTTTACATCATGTGCAACCCACTGTATTGATTTGATACTGAAAGACATGGGGGAAATAAAACTTGTGAAAGATACTGTAGAAAGTGCAAGGCAAGTAACCATTTTTGTATATAACCATGGATATGTCTTGCAGATGATGAGAACCAAATGTAGAGGAAACTTGGTGATGCCAGGGTTGACACGTTTTGCTACAAACTACATAACCCTGAAGAGTTTTGAATTGAAGAAGTCCGGATTGAGATCCATTGTTTGCTTTAGAGGAGTGGTTTGAATGGCTTCAGTCTAGTTCTCATGGTGGTAGGGCAGCACAAGCAACCATATCCAGTGATAAATTCTGAGATGATGTCAAGAAAGTTGTAATGACACTAAATCCCACTGTCAAAGTGCTAAGAATGGTTGATGGACAGAAGAAGGCCACCTTGCCACACTTGTGGGCTGCCATAGATATGATGAATATGAAAGTGGAGGAAGCATACAGACGTGGGACCTCCAAATATATTTCTATCATCAAAGATCGTTGGGAGCAACAGCTCAAGTGCCCACTACACAAGGCTAGTGAGTCTTTACTTGATGTACTTCAGTTTTTCAATTAATTAAAATTAACTAAGCTCGCATTCATGTATTCATAATACTTGTCAATTTTCAGCATATTATCTGAATCCCAAGAATCAATACAAAGATTACTTGAGAATAAATCAAGAATTGATAGATGTAGTACAAGAAGTGATTGCCAATCTCGAGCCAAACTCAAGAGTGCAATCTATGGCTAACCAAGAAGTAAGAGTGCTAACCAAGAAGTAAGAGTGCTAACCAAGAAGTAAAACTTTTACTTTATTTTGTTGTCAACATAATTTATAAAATGGCATTTTTACTAATACTATTAGTCTATTACCCATCAATATTGGTCCACCTCAAAAGCTTTAGGGATGCCATTGAGAGTTTTGGCCGGGCAGCGGCAGTATCTGGTTAAGCATCCACTCCCGCTGGTTATATACTTGCATTACATTAGTATTTAGTGTTTATGCAAGTGCCAAGCATTAATATGATTGTCATCATCTAATATTTGTTTCTTATGCTATTTTGCAGCTGAATGGTGGGTCCTATATGGGTCAAACTCACCCAACCTTCGTCAAATAGCAATAAAGGTGCTATCCCAGACATGCTCTACCACTGGATATGAACGGAACTAAAGCACCTTCTCGTTGATACATACGAAACGACGAAACTGGTTGGGTGCAAAAAGGCTTAAGGACGTCGTATATGTGCACTACAATATGAGACTGAAAAAGGAACACATACGGTTAGGCAAGGAAATGATACTACCAACCCCATTGAACTGAGTGAGATATTTCAGTTGGAGGGAGAGGATGCTGATCCTTTATGTGAGTGAGTTACACATCTTGGTGAGCCTCAATTAGATGAGGCTGGTGGTCGGCCAAATGTTATTGTTCTTGGAGCATTGGAGGCTAATGTGGATGAGTTTATGGCTACAGAGGGTAGAGTCCACGTAGAACCTTGACGTCCGTTTCAGACTGCTGACAGTAAGCTTCTTCTGGAGAATTACCTTCCGCTACCCAGGGTGGTACTGATGGACATGATTGTGGTGATGATAGATATGCAGCCTTACGCGATGAGCCCGATCAGTATCACCAGCCAGAGTCAGTAAAGGAGCCATTGTCGAATCCCATGAGATTCATAGGGAGTCTCTGTATGATCATGCTACACAGGATACTGACCACGAAGCCTGGCCTAGTCCTAGTGCTAGTGCTAGTATTAATAGAGGCTACATTGAGGATCACTCCAACGGTTCATGCCACATGAAGAGGTAGATGAGATGGATCCCATGGATATATCGAGCATATCTGCCACTTAGAGGGTATGCATTCAAGGGAGAGTTATCAGACTAGAGGTACTGGGCATTGACGTGCACCAGATTTCATGATCATACGGAGCCCGAGTCCAACAATTCCTAAAGGAAGTAGCAGCGAGAGTATCAGTTCGACGGCACATGGTGGGTTTGGATGGTCTACTACTGGCACTAATGGGTTTGGAGGCTCTTCTACTTCCAACCCTAGCAGTCACTTTAGAGATGACTCAGGTGTTGGCACTGTTGGATCATCGGTCATCGACTCCATCTTCGGATATGCTCCTCCTCTTGTGCACATGGCTACTCCTGCTCCACCCACTATCTCACTCGATCAGCCTTACCCTCGACTATAGGGTACTTACATTATATTGATGATAATATCTACTGGTAGGCTGTCGGCGACTTTCAGAAGAATTGGCTAAGGACCATGTTGTGGGATACATACGTGCTACAATCAGAGGAACGTTATCGCCACCATCAATGGTACGCTGCTTGTGGTTTAGATGTACCATGAAGCTCAACATGGAAATGATTGGTGAAACTTCTAAGTTCTAAATTAAATGTATTGCTTTTAAATGAATGCTTATATTATTATAAATCTCTAATTCCATTATCATTACATATATTATTGTTAGATACTGTTAAATCTTCATAGTTAGTGGCTTAGTGCAATGTGGATTATTTCAACGTACACTACCATACTTGGGTCCACACCACATGTAATTATTTTCTATGTCTTTTTTTAAACTAGCATTTGAAATAGGTGTAAAATGGTTTAAAAAGGCTATACACAAAAAAAAAATTAGATTAAAAAACAAATCTGGGGCTTAAAACCATGGAGTCAATGTTCCAGAAATAAAATACTAGGTTTCGACCGAGTTTTGGTCGAAACCCAAGAAATCTCGGTTTCGAGGGTGGTCGAAACCGGCTTCGAAACCGGCACCTTGAACCATGCATATCATTTGGTAATCAATTTGGAAGCTAAGTTGCTTTCTTCGAAGCCATTTTCTTCTTCCACCTCTATTCCAATGGTGCCCTAGCCGTTTGGAAAAGAATCTAGAGCTGTCCAATCTTCCCAAAGCTACGGTCATTTCTTTGGCGTGCTTGTGCTTGTGCTTGTGCTTCTGGTTTAGTTACGACGTTGGATTTAAGACGATGACATTATGGTGGATGGTTTGTGTGTTTGTTGTGGCATAGCGGAGGAATCAGTTTCTCACATCCTCTTGGATTGCCCGTTTGCTCAATCAGTTTGGTTCGGTCGCAATCTGAACTATAAGGTTCCAAAATTGTTTGTGCCACTGTTTTATGAGTGGATCGATGGACATCATTTTTTACGGTGGATAATACACGAAGCCAAGAGATCATGACTCTGTGTTCGTTTATTTGTTGGCATTTGTGGCTTGCCAAGAATGACCATGTTTTTTTGTCATCAACACCTCACTCCATCGCAGGTTATTGAGTTAACTAAGCAGAGCTGTTACCAAAGCATTCCACAGCGACTACAAGCGGCCAAGCGGGTTAGGTGACTAGTGATGTAAGTAGGGGCCTGAATATACAGCATTGGAATCCTCCACCGCCACATGTTTTTAAGCTGAATACAGATCCCAATTTTAAATCTAAGACGATTGGTGTATTAGAGTACATTTGCCAAGATCATAGGGATGTCCCTCTATTTGCTATCTCTGAACCTTCCTCTTTCGCTCTTCCTATTATTGGAGAGGCCTTAGCTACTTAGGAAACTCTTTCGGTCACAACCAATGAAGGGGTGGAGCAGGTAATTCTAGAATCTGATACTCTGCAAGTGAAAGATCATCTACTTGGGAACCGGGGGTCTTCACCGTTTCAGTGCAATGGAATCCTTAAAGACATTGTTCACCTACAACCCTATTTTGAAAGTAGTATTTTTAACTTTATTTCTAGGGAGCAAAACAGCATTGCTAATTCCCTTTCTAGAGGACCCTGTCGTTACGTGTACAACAATTTAGCCGAATTTCGATTTGGATTCAAGAAACTTGCATTCTGAATTCCTTGATGCTACGAGTACAATAATAAATAAATTTCTTTCTTACAAAAAAATAATAATAATTCAAACAAATCAGCATTCAAATAAAGCTGACATATTCTTTATTTTTTCAAGCAAAATCTGCAGAGATTCGAGAATGTAACAACATTACATTTCTACAATAAAAAGAAAACTCACCCGCCATCGTTTAAGTCGTTCCAAGGGAGCGTTCTTAGTGTTAGGAATATCGAAGGGACTCGATGAAGCCTCATCTTCCTCACAGTAGTCCCCTCCTCCCCCTTCCATGTCGTACCGCCTGGTATACGGCGACGAAGTGGATGAACCCCTCGTAGCATTTGCCATTTTTTGGTACTGTCGCAGGAGAGATGACACCGGCCGTTAACTCTGTTGGTTCGTCGTCCACAAGATCTCAACATTCCATCGAAGAGAATAATAATAATAATAATAATAATAAAGACACAAAAGAAAAACTACGACAGCTTTCGTTGTTCAAGATTTTTTTTGGCTCAACGCGGTTTCTTTATTCATCTTCTCACCTGAAAACTTAAGAAGCGTTCACGAATGGAAAGCGGTGCTTCGTTCACCGCCGGCAACGAAGAAACCGTATCTACACTCCAGTCTCTCTTTCCTTTTTCCTCTGTCTCTCATGCGTTGATTCTGCGCGTTGTCGCTGCTCCAACACGGAAGTTTCTCAACGCATTGAGGTTAGGAAGATAAAAGGAAGAAAAACGAAGCTTCCTCGAAAGCGCGCAAAGGAGTTTTGTTTTATGAGATCGACATGACAGCAGTTTCGGTCTTTTTTTTTTTTTATTTAAACTTACTTTTTAACCAAATTAGGTAAGCCGGGTGGATTTGCGAGATGCGATAAATCGTATGGTCGGTTAGGCGGTGCGCTTTACCTTTTATCTCATGAGCGGTTTATTTTTAGAAAATTTTACGCAACTCAGCGCGACGAGTCCGGATAGAAGGCCATGGATTTCCTTTAAAGTTCTAAATTCAGGTATTGGATTTACTATCGGTTATGTAATAATAATATTAAAATCAAAGATTCGTATTTCGTTTTCAAGTCTTATTTAGAGTAAGCCAAAAACCAAAATTTCTGCCAATTCAATTGAAATTTCGTCAAAACCAAGTAAAAAAAAAACCTCAGATTTTGAACTCGGTTTCGGGTTTCGGTAGTCAAAAAAATTAATTTTAATCTTTTTAGCATATTCATTGCATCATTTGTACACAAAAATTAAAATTTGATAATTCTATACTACATCATAGCATGCTAATGTAGGCAATGAGAGAAGGATAGTAAATTAGAAACAAAGTAATAAATTAATGTAGAAATTTTGGAGAAACAAACTAACAAACTAATGTATGCAATGAAGAAATTTAGGAAGAAAATAAATTTTCACCAAAATTTGATCAAAATTAGCTTATTCCCGTGGAAATTTGGTCGAAATCTACTGAAATAAACCGAAATCTACCAAAATATGACATTATTTTATTTCGACCTATAGTTTCGTTTCGATTGAATGATTAAAACAGAATCAAATATCTAATATTAATTATTTGAACCATGGATCCCAAGTATGTATGGGATGCGAAATTCACATCTTATATGTTCCTAAATGGATGGCGCTTAAGGATATGGTATTGAAAAAAGATCATCTGTAGTGAAGCCGCCTCTGTAGTGAAGATCTTAACCACTCAAAATGGATCGACATGTATCTCGATACACTCTCAATGATCAGAAAAAGATCCTCTTTAATGAAGCCACCTCTGTAATGAAGATCTTAGCCACTCAAAGTGGATCGACATGTATACCGATGCATCCCGATACATACTGATCCACTTTGAGTGGGAATGATCCTCACTACAAAGGATCCCAATCCTAAGGTATCGGGCTCCTCTACTGCACGGTATTGTGCTGCCACATCAGTGGCACACCACATAAAGGCTACACGTGTGTCATCTTCATCAAAGGGCGTGGAAGAAAGAGAAACTTTAACTATGCTGCGACGAAATCTCCAGGGTCTGGCTATGGTTTATGCTTAAACTATGCTGTGTGAAGAAACCTCGTCAATCCATCTGTAGAAACAAGACATATGAAGAAACTAGCCTAAAACTGAAAACAACCCCTTTCCTCATCAATCGATCCTTCTGAAATCGTGAAGAACACTGAAGAAAACAATGATAGAGTGTGTCTGCACACACACCATGGATGCAAAATCAAGAGAGCCCTATTGCTAGATTAAGTGTTCGTAATGAACCAAAACACGTTCTTAGAAAGTATGACAAATGACATCCTTTGTTAATCACATGAGAGCTTGACAAATGACAACCTTTATATTTGTTGTTTCTGTTCTTGGAGATAACTTCTACAGTACATAGAGGGAAGGACGTGAGACGACATTATAGATGTAGCATTGATCAGACTTCGTTGAAGAGACATATAATTGCAAAACGGAAAGGAAAATCAAATGTTGACCAGACCTCATTTAAGAGCTAAGTGCAAAACTAAAAAGAAAATCAAATATTTATTTATTTATTATTATTATTCTTTTAATCTAAATCCCAGTGGAACGAGAAGGATCTAAATGGGTAGAGGAGAATTAAAGCGAGAGAACTAGAGATCGAGAGAAGGTGCAAATTGGGCACGATTCCGAACAACCTAATAGAAAAACAAGGATTTCAGAAAGAGAGACGAGAAAGTGCTCTTTACGTTTAAGCTTCAGTGTTCTTCAAGCACTTCGAATTCAGAAACCTTTCAAGGGAGTGTTCTCTAAGATGCAGCTCTAGTTCTTCACATAAGGATTCAAAGGGAAAGGGATAATTTCTTTTTCTTTTTGATACTTGGAAAAGGGGCGATTTCTCGATTTCTTATGCGATTTCAGTTTTAGATTTGATTCACAGGGGCTTCAATGCGATTTCAGTTTTAGGATCATAGTAGAGGGGCGTTTGGTTATGAGGGTTTTGTCCATATCCATCGGTCTAGGTGGAGGCCTAAGTTGTCTTTGAAATCTTAGATTCCATATATCAAATGGGGATTGGATTCTTTGACGTTCAAACCTCTATGGGATGCATTTGGCCTTCTTTGCATTTAAGGCCTACAGGTGCATGTGACGTGTGAGATCGTTGTGGCATATTGAGCCTACTCAGAGATTGAGATTTAAATGGAGCATTTGGCCTATTATATATGCTTGAGGTCTTTGGGGAATGAATGGATCATGTTCCCACCATTGGAGTTTGAATCTCCTTTTGAGGCTTATTAGGCATTTGGAGAAGTGTGAAATAAAATGCATGATGAGCATTTATCTTCTTTTTCAACTTTTTTCTTACATGGTATGCCCTTTTTTCTTGCAACATTTGCAAATAGGGTAGGTAGTAGAATCATTTTGAGAATTGTTCCTCTTTGGTAGTTGTTTCACATTGTTTTGATGGTTTCTTACTTTCATTTGGCATGATATGGTGATGTGTCCTACTTTACCACAATAATTGCATAACATAGTAAAGGAAAATTTTCACACACATCGCCATAGGTTTACCTTAACTTCAACCGCTCTCATATTTTCGCAATAATGTCACTAAACACCCCTAATTTGAAACTTAAGTATCAATCAGACCCTATCTGTTAGGGCTGGTTCGTTAAATGCTGACTTATCTCATCACTTAAGATTTTAATGGCAATATTACCTTTAGTCACTTTAAGTTACATTTTTGCCCTTTAAAAAAGTAACGAAAGACGATGGAAGTCCAAACGTTTTATCTTTCTTCTACCAACTATTAGGGGCAAATATCAACCCTCAAATGAGTACACGACACGTGTAAAAGCAGTATACGACTACTCAACAAAAGCCAAAAATGTCATCTATCAAATAACCAGCTGACACGTGGACAATAGGAGAAACCAATCAACAAGGGCAAAAAAGGTAAGAAAAAAGACAAAAGCAGAACATTTTCCACATTAAGGAGAGGCAGAGATGGAATTGCACAAAATAGCCCCACATGACATCAGTAATAACTGAAGCTATAAATATTCCAACTGCTAAAGTCAAATCACAACAATATTTTAAGAGCTTTGGCCCACTTACCTTTGACACCTGTCTACTCAACCTTAGATTGGTATTTACCATAACCCTCCTACCGCACTTAATAGCGTTCTGACTTAAGCATCGGAGTGGTCACAGGGAGACGAATCTGACCCCACCTTTACCTGTTTTGTCGTCTATAGGTGGGACCCACATCAGAAGACACAAGCGCGGATTCTAGCAACAACAGATTAGCGCCCACCGTGGGGCCCATAGGAAAACTTTGGTAAAAGACTATCTAAGACTTAGTTTAACAACCGTTATGTCCCGTCGTCACACTCAAAGTCAAGGGATGAACTTACCTGCCCCCTAAAACAACTATGCAAAGGAGAACCACATGAGGGAAAAGGAGCGAGAAGAGGATGATGTTAGTGATGGATGGACCTGCACTCCTCCACCCCCAATGCACCAAGAGCAATGCCTGAGCAAGAACAACCTGAGTTCATTACCCATGCAGAATTTAGAGCAATGGCCGAGAGGATGGGTAACCTCACTCGGTTGCTCCATACCTTCTAGGCCCCTCGGCCACCGCTTCAAGCTAGACATGCACCCTAGGAGCAAAGGCAAGAAAATGTCCCGTAGGGCCCCAAGGACAACCAGCTCAACAAATGCCTGCTCGACTGTCATGGAGAACAAGTCCCAGTAAATCAACGAGGAAGAGGCACCTTCCCCCGTGTTCCCATGAGCCATGGTTCTTGCTCCTTCAGCATCTCTTCCTATAGGGGAAGCCCATTCCACACTGACTCATCCATATATGGACATGGAATTCCTGTGAGGGAGAGATTGGGACCCTGACTAGGAGTCGCGGCAGGTTAGAACCAGGTCCCGTACCAAACGTAGGATGAAGCACCTTTGAAGAACAATGCACCATCGATCCAACTCCCATACGGAGACAGTCAGGAAAAAGCACCAATCGTGGTCAAGGAAGACCTTGAAGATCAGGTAGCGTCCTACATCTGCAAATAAACAAGGTCCTTAACCGCAAAAAAGATGCGGATGACAAGGATTATAGTATCGACAACCCTTTGTCAGACATGAACATGAGGGTCCCTCTTCTGAAAGGCTTCCATTCTACTCTCCTTGGACAGGCTAAAGCAGGCCAAGGAGAGTAAAATCTTTAAAATTTTCAAGGCTCGATAGCTTAGAGATTCGAGCCATCTTGCCTGACCATGGTTGCTCGGCCACGTCCCCTCGGGCAGGCCAAGGTAGGTCAAAGATGGTAGAAACTTTAAACTTTCAAGGCTCGACTACTCGAAAGGCCGAGCTGTCTTGCTCGACCATGACTGCTCGGCCACATCCCCTCGAATAGGCCAAGGAGGGTAGAATCTTTAAATTTTCATGGCTTAATAGCTCGGAATGCCGGGCCATATCGCCCAACCAAGGCTGCTCGGCCACATTCCAGTAAGTAGGCCTAGGCAACAAAGGGAGGTAGAATCTTCAACTTTATACAGCCAAGAAGGATAGAAGGGTAAGGATACCTGACCCCCAAAATTTTCTTTTTGTAACTTACTCATTTGCTTCTTACAGACTCAAAAGAGCAAGGAGGAAATTGTTGGGAGTAAATATCAATCCTCAAATGAGTACACGACACATATAAAGTAGTATACGACTTGTCAACAAATGCCAAAAAGATCACCCATCAAATAACCAGCTGACACGTAGACAACAGGAGAAGATCAGTCAACAAGAACAGAAAAGGAAAGAAAAAGGATAAAAGCAAGACATTTTTCACATTAAGGAGGGGTAGAGACAGAATTGCACAAAATAACCTCCCAAGACATTAGCAATAACTGAAGCTATAAATACTCCAACAGCTAAAGTCAAATCACAACGATATTTTAAGGTCTGTTTGATAAAACTTCAGATTTTGGATTCTATGGATTCAGGCTCCCAAGGAGCCATTTTGGAGTAGAAGCACGTTTGATAAGCCCGGTTGGATTCGAGCTCCCACAGAGTAAACGAAATTCAAAATGGCTTAAGAATCCAAAATTTAAATTAACTAATACTTGCTCCAACATGTTGGAGCAAGTTTTTGGGAGAAGAAAAAGAGTCGACTCTTACTTACTCTCACTTGACCAACACCACTACCACTACCCACCACCCACCACCACCACCGTAGCTACCACCTACCGCCACCACCACTACCACAGTCGACGCCACCACCACCACCACCCACCACCCACTACCACCACCGCCACTGCCACCTCCACCGCCACCGCCACTGCCATCGCCACCCACTACCACCACCACCATCGCCACCACCCACCACCACTACCGCTATTGCCACTACCGTCATTGGCACCACCACCACCACCACCACCCACCACTACTACCATAACCACCACTATCGGCACTGCTGTCACCACTACTGCCACCCGCTACTGTCACCACTACCTACCCACCACCCACCACCACTACCACCACCACAACCACCACCACCACTACTACCACTACCACTTTTTTAGAGTTCGATTGGGGGGATAATGTTTATCAAACATGTTTCTGTTCCAAAGATCCTCTGGAATCCATTCCCGAAATGCGTTATCAAACACGTTTTTACTCCTAAATAATCCTAGAGTAGCCTAAAGTAGAATCCAAATTATGAATTAGAATATAGAATCCAGAGCAGAAGTTTTATTAAACAGGCCCTAAGAGCTCTGGCCCACTTTGCTTTGACACCCGTCTACTCAGCCTCTGCATTCAGCCAGCTCAGCCTTGGATTGGTATTTACCATAACTCTCCTACCCGCTTAATATAAAAAGATTAAGCTTAACCCCGATTATCTGTGGCCTAGCGTCTTGACTTAAGCATTGGAATGGTCACGAGGCGACGAGCCTGACCCCATTTTTGTCCTGTTTTATTGTTTATAGGTCGGATCCACAATGGAAGACCCAAGCGCGGATTCTAGCAGCAACACTTACGATTGAAGAAGAGAAAAGTAGTGAAGTTCTTCTTAAGAACATTGCCTTGCTACAAGGATTCTCACCTGCATCGTGGTGGTTTTGCAAAGAACATTGTAGTAAATAATTGCACCTTCATCAGAGAGTTGGGTTTTTACGGAGAACGTCACCCCAAGCTTTCGCACCTGCATTTGCATTGGAGATAACAAAGTGGTTGTGCGAAGAACATCGCCGTAAGGATTAAAAAATTTGGGGGTTTTCCGAAGTGCATTTTCCATTGAAAGTACATACCTAACATTCCATTTCCCTCACACTCTCTCTTTATCTCTTTCTATTTCATACCCTGGTAAAGCTAAAATGATTTGCTGAGAAAAAAATTCCCTTTTTTAAACCTAAATCGTTTTCATCGTCTCTCTATCTCTCTCTCTCTCTCTCTCTCTTAATTATGTTTGTTATTATGGTCTATTACCATGGTTTAATTGGAATGGGGATCACATGCCACCCATTGTATACTGGTAGTTCCCAAATGGTGGCCTTAAAAAAAATAGAGATGTAGAGTAGCACTTTAGTCATTGGATCATGAATGATCCAATGCCATTCTTTGTATACTAGCCCTTTTTTCTCCCCCTTGCCCTAATTTTGTATACTTCTAGAGTTTCAGTTGGTTTTTTTAGGCCATTCTTTAGCAGTCCTTGGAACAAGGGCTTTCTTTGCATTTTAGTAATGTAATTTCTATAACATTAAAATGTGTATTTGAGATCATCAGAGGAAATTGCAATCATTTTTTGCATTTGTCCTAATTTGGCATAAGACATATCCAAAACCTCAAGAAGAGGGCTTTAAAGTTTGCACATACTCCCAATCTCATGTCCAAAGTGTCATACTTTTATGCTGTGAAATTTACTGTTGTAAGTAATAGTATTGATTGCAATAGGAACAACATTCCAATGAGTTCATGTTTGATATTGTGTAATCAGATCTTTAGTTTCTATTTCTTTACTTGCTTTATGTTTTTGTTGCAGTTTGACCAATATCTATAGTTATATCAGTATTGTATATTGTTTTAAAAACTGAATGCATCAAAAATTTGTTGACCCTGATAAACATGGGTGATGTAGTCAGTGATATATACAATTCTATGCTTAGACACATCCCTACTGGTAGAACCCCTAAGTTCTCATCAAGTTTATAATATCTGAAAAACGGAGGAAATGGAAATAGGTTCAAACGATGGCATGCTCAACATGTCCTGTTTGTATAAGCAAAGTTTTCAGGCAGAGGAGGAACGAATTAATTTAGCACTGTATCAAGTTGAAGATGTACAATTGATTGTCAAATCAATGGATATCCAAGTGCTCTTATTGGGAGGGGGAGGGATGAGACTAAGGGTAAAGAAGTTGATGCATATGTGCATCTATCTACTCCTATGGTTTCTAAACAACTTGGATGTAGTTCTAGTCACACGGTGAATAATAGTAATATAATTTTAAGGGCCAGCAAGTGTCACACCCCAATTTCGTACTATTCAGAATAGTGTGATGAACTGCTAATAAACCAACGGTTCAACCAGGATCTCTAATAGGCTGTGTCCATTAAAAATAAAACTATACACATCCACAACCATAATCAGAATAAATACAGAATAGCGGAAGTTTTATAGTAAATGAACTGAGAAATCTAATTGTGATAACCATAATAAATATCAAGTTATTGGTGTATCAACTGAGATATAAATAAATAAAGTATCAATTACATTCCCTTAATAATTCAAACAAAAATCTAATAGAATACGCATGAGTTGCACTCGCATGAGGGATCATGCATATCCTCTAAGTCTTCGGCTTCCATTGCAGCAACACACCCGTACACTGTAGCACTCATATAATCTTCGACAGTGGTACCTGCATCATCAACTAAAAATATTCGACGTCGAGAGGGTGAGCACACATCATGGCTCAACGAGCAAACAAAATAATGCAACAAACATATGCATGCATTCAATTCATATCTTTGGTCTGATAAATAAGTTTGCAATGTGCTATAGAAAGGATAGGTGGCCACCGCACCTCTATACACGAGTGTGTGAAGCCGCCCAAAGGTAACGTTTATTGTCGTCCCACATGCACCCTACCATGGAATAGAGATAGAGCTAAAGTGCTGAGGCCCGGCTTATGACACTTCCCCTGATACTCTACCCATACCAACACGTAAGCCCCTGCTGGCGAGGGCTTGCAAACTAGGCTCGCAACTAACCAATCCTAATGCAAACAGTGTATCCAAGGCTTCACCCCAACATCCCTCAATACGTCCATAGAGATAGGGCTAAGGCCCCCCGGCAGAGTCAGAGACTACACGGTCTGAGACCACCTCCCCTCATACACTACGACGTAATAGTTCTGCTAAGGTAATGACGATACGACGATGTAAGTGGACAAGACTTGAGTTAGAGATAGAGCTAGAGTACTGAGGCCCGGCCTATGACACCCCCCTGATACTCACTCGCATCAAGCACACCAACCACACACATACATCCACATGCCTATTCCTATCATCATCATCATCATCATGTTATAAATAATAATTTAAATATGCATGAACAGTAATAATAGAAATATTGGATGACATGTTGAATGCACATAACAAGCATACACACATAGAATCAATCATGGCATTGGACTCAAGAATAAAACAGTTTATTATTAGCCAATTAGTTTAGGTCTTGTTCCCTCACCTTTGCTTGATCATAGATTCTCTCTCAAGCTTTAAGAATCAACTAAATATCAATATTATATCACTAGAAGACCTAATCAAGTCGATAGAATTTAATTAGAATTAATTCTGATTTTAAAAAGCATGCTGTTAACTGGGGGTCGATGCCAGGGTCGGAGGTTCCATCGACCCTGGGTGCTATCACCCAGATTCTGGACTTCCCGAACACTGGGGGTCAATTGTTAGGGTCTGGTAAGGTTGATTGGTCATCGACCCCCCGTGCGACCCCCCGTGGGTTTAGTCGAATTTTCATCCTACAGTCCATTCTATCGTGTTTGGGTCCTATGACTTGCTTCAACAATCCATTCCATACATGTTCTATGGTCTAGAACCATAGTTTATTCACCTACATGGTTTTTATGATCTCTCCCATGGTTTTCCATGAAAACCTAACCATGAGTGGATGATTTGGGTTTCTCCTAGATCATTCTGTAAGACCCGCACGCCACGAACCCGGTCTAACCTTACATTTCATGTCGTGACCCGTCTACATATCATGGTCGAGCCAAGTGGACCAAGTGTGTGAAGAAACCCAAGACCCAATATGAAATTTTACTCAAAAAAACAGTCAAAATGAGGGTAGGGTCGTATGCTTAAATAGGCAGGTCCGACCCCCCCCATCGACCCCCACTATCGACCCGTGACCAGGGGTCGCAGGGGGTCTCGGATTGTCCGACCCCCCCATCGACCCCCCCATCGACCCCCGGTAATCGAGAAAAATAGCACGAACCGAAAATTGGGAAACTTCTCTAATTTCAATTGGAACATTTCCTAAACTCAGTGGGACTTATTTTGGGAGGTTTTACTCTATAAATAGGACGTCCCTAAGCCTCTTTCACTCCTTTTACAACCCTAATTGGATTGAGAGAAAGAGAAGAGAAGGAAGAGAAGGAGAAGAGAAGAAAAGTGGAGAAGAAGACCAAAGAGAAGGGATTCAGAGGAAGAAGCATACTTCTCAGGTATGGATACTATTTCCATAAATTTCTAAAGACCTTAGTGTAGATAATGAAGAGGGTATGATCTAAGAGAAACCCAAATCATCCATCCATGGTTAGGTTTCAATGAAAACTATGGAGGAGATCATTGAAACCATGTAGGTAAATAAAGAATAGTTCTAAACCATAGAACATGTATGAAATGGACTATAGAAGGAAGCCGTAGGACCCAAACATGAAAGAATGGACGAAATTTGATATTTTTTACTCAAACCATGGGGGGTCGCACCTAGGGTCGATGGAACATCCGACCCTAGCATCGACCCCCAATATTTGGGAAGTCCAGAATAGGGGTGGTCGCACCTAGGGTCGATGGAACCTTCGACCCTGGCATCGACCCGTCCTGCTACCCCCAGTTAACAACAAATTGTAAAAATTAATATAAATTCTAATTAAATTCTATCGACTTTGTTAGGTCTTCTAGAAATATAATATTGATATAACAATGATTCTTAAGGCTTGAAAGAGGATCTACAAACAAGAAAAGGTGAGGGAACAAGACCTAAACTAATTGGTTAATAACAAACTGTTTTTATTTCTTGAGTCCAATACCATGATTGTGATATGCGTGTATGCTTGTAATGTGCATTCAACATGTCATCCAATATTTCTATTATTACTGTTCATGCATATTTAAATTTATTAATTATAACATGATGATGTTGATGATGGTAGGAATAGGCATGTGAATGTTTGTGTTTGGCTGGTGTACATGGTGCGGGTAGGGATGATGTCAACCGGCACTTCGATGCCGTTCTCATCGGGGTATATTGTGCCATGGTCTATTCAAGTCATGTCCACTAAGCAAGTGTTAGTGTGCTTGATGCGAGTGGAGCATCAGGGGGAGGATGTGACATTGTGGTTCAGCCTGGTCACCAGACTCTAGCTCTATCTCTACTCAAGTCTTGTCCACTAACATCGTCGTATCGTCATTACCTTAGCGGAACTAATATGTCGTAGGGCATCAGGGGGGGACGTGGCATTGTGGTTCAGCCTGGTCACCAGACCCTAGCTCTATCTCTATGGATGTATTGAGGGATGCTGGGGTGAGGCCTTTGATATATTATTTGACATTAGGGTTGGTTAGTTGCGAGCCCAGTTTGCAAGCCCTCGCCAACAGGGGCTTACGTGTTGGTATGGGCAATCGGTACATCAATGCCGTTTTCATTGGGTGTATATTGTCCATGGTGGGTGCATGTGGGACGACAGTGCCGTTTTCATTGGGCGGATTCACACACTCGTGTATAGAGGTGAGGTGGCCACCGAACCTTTCTATAGCACATTGCAAACTTATTTATCAGACCACAGATATGAATTGAATGCATGCATATATTTGTTGCATTGTTTTTTACTCACTGAGCTCAAGTTGGAGAGCTGACCCTCACGCGTGCAATTCTTTTTAGTTTCTGATGTTGCAGGTACTATGATTGAAGATTATGTTGACACGTCAACATATGAACATGTGGCGGCTATGATGAGCAAGCTGTGGAGGACGAACATGGTTCGTTAAGCGAGCGTTTCAACGGTGGATACGTTTAGTGTTTAGTTTTCGTATTTGGATATTATAATATGTATTAAGTTATGTTTTGGTTACTTAGAAATAAATGGAATATTAATTATTTATCATGATTATACCTCCGTTCATTATCTGTAAGACTTTCGCTATTTATTTTATTACCTCTGATTAATGTGGAATGTGTTTTGGTTTATCATATGTGGGATAGCCTATTGTGAGATCCTGGTTGAACCGTTGGTTTATTGACGGTTCATCACACCATTTTGGTTAGTCTAGAATTGGGGTGTGACAACTTGGTATCAGAGCTCTCGTAGGCCTTACCCATTAAACCTGAATACTACCACTGGAGTCCATGAACTGAGTTAGGATAATTAAAAGTTTTAATACAAACAAACCATAAGCACCTGTGTTGGTTGAGACAGAACTTAAACAAGACGATAATATACATATAAAAGGTGGAACCATATATATACACTCAAACAGAAAGAGAAGACCAAAATTTATCCTGATAAACAAATAATTAGGGTATTATCTATAGGTCGGGCAGTTACCTAAGTATACAAATGATATAGTAGAGTAGCAAGAAGGAAGCATTTGTACAACAGAAAAGTTGGAATACCGAGTTGGTACTCACAAGATGTGAAACTCGATGTATAACAGAGAAAGAAGAAAAAATGGCTAGTAACGCCTAAATCCCTGTAGATGTAAAGGGAAAGATCTCGGGCTGAATCCAATAGAGATAGGAGAATAATGGCCACACATTAAGAATAAGAGTAACTATAAGAAGATAAAGCAATACTCTTGGGTGACGTGGAGATTCAGAGTGAGATCCTTTACACGCTGATCCATTGCCCACTGAGCATTATGAAGAGATGTTGTAACTTGACCCCACCACTATCAGGGTCGAGAATGGGTAATGAAAACACATCTGAGCAGATGCTAGATAATGATAATCAGATTAGAGCGTTTTCAAAGGAGGTGAACAACCAGACTACTCCAGCCAACCACTTGGACTACTAAGTACCTTGGTTATGGTTGTCATAAACTTGACCCAATAAAATACAAGAGCAACAATAGATGAGACCGACTATGCAAGTTGCAATGCAAATCACTACCCAAGTTGCTGATGCTACATCAACACCTCTGGGTCAAACCAAGTACGGTACCAATTGATAGCATCACTGTACCCCAACACCTATTAGCTATAATATAGTGCCTACCACACAACAAGTCCCAATAATGCACACCCCAGTGCAGAAGTTTGGTGCACAACAAGCAGTGTATTAAGGTGGTTAACCTTATCAGCCACCGATGTATAGGATAGTTGCATCATGACAAAATGATCCGACAAGGATTGAAGAATGTCTTCTGAAGATGATACCTCGGATGTCACACCCCAATTCTGCACTATTCAGAATGGTGTGATGTTAACAAACCAACGGTTCAACCAGGATCTCAAATAGGCTATATCCGTGTTATCTAAACTCCATACATCCACATTCATAATCAGAGTAAACACAATAGCGGAAGTATTATAATAAAATGAACTGAGAATCTATGTGATATTAAAATTTAAATAACAAATTATTCTGTATTAACTGAGACATAATTAATTAAATACCAAATACATGTCTTTAATAAATCCAAATAAATGAACCAAAAATCTAATTGAATACACATGAGTCACACTCGCAAGAGATGTCATGTGTATCCACTTCATCTTCAACTTCCATCGCCGCAACGTTCCCGTATGCTGGAGCATTTAAATAGTCTTCAACGGTATAACCTGCATCATCAACTAAAAATATTTGACGTCGAGGGATGAGCACACACCATGGCTCAGTGAGCAAACAAAACAATGCAACAATACATATGCATGCAATCAATTTATATCTTTGGTCTAGTTTATAGTTTGCACTGTGCTATAGAAAGGATAGGTGGCCGCCGCACCTCTATACACAAGTGTGTGGATAAGCCCAATGACTCCAGCACTGCCGCCCACAGCACCCAAAATGGCACAATATACACCCCATGAAAACGGCATGGCTGTACCGGTTGATACCATACCAACAAATAAACCCCTGCTGGCTAGGGTTGCAAACTGGGCTCGCAACTAACCAATCCTAATGTCAAACAGTGTATCCAAGGCCTCACCCCAGCATCCCTCAGAGCACCTGTAGGGATAGAGCTAAGGCCCCTCGGTAGAGTATAGGACTCAATGACCGAGACCCTCCTTGATGCCCTACGTCGCAATAGTTCTGCTAAGGTAATGGCGATACGATGACATCAGTGGACATGACTTGGGTAGACCATAGCACAATATACACCCCATGAAGAACGGTCATGGTTGTACCGGTTGATACCATTCCTACCCTCATCATATACACTGGCCAAACACAAACATTCACATGTCTATTCCTATCACCACCATCATTATCATGTTATAAACAATAAAGTAAATATGCATGAACAAATAATAAAAATATTGGATGACATGTTAAATGTACATACAAGCATACACGCATAGAATCAATATGGCATTGGACTCAAGAAATAAAACAGTTTATTAGTAACCAGTTAGTTTATGTCTTGTCCCCTCACCTTAGCTTGTTAATAGATACTTTTCCAAGCTTTAGAATCACCTTTATAATGTTATTATATTGCTAGAAGACCTAACAAAGCCGATAAAATTTAATTAGAATTTATTCAGAATTTAAAAACCATTCTGTTAACTGAGGGTCGGAGGTAGGGTTGGAGTCCTGATCGACCCTGGGTGCGACCCTCCCCATTCTGGACTTCCCGAACACTGATGGTTGATAGTTAGGATCACCTAGGGTCGGATGGTCATCGACCTTCGGTGCGACCCTCGGCGTACTTTGGTCAATTTGCCTCTTTTAGTCCATTCTTCGTGCTTGGGATCCTATGGCTTGCTCCTACATTCCACTCAACATTCATTCCATGGTCTGGAACCATGAATCATCCACCTAAATAGCTTTCATGCATTCTCCTATGGTTTTCCATGAAAACCTAACCATGGGTTGATGGTTTGGGTTTCTTCGAGATCACACTCTCATCAATATCTATCCTAAGGTCTGTAGAAACTCATAGAATTAGTATCCATACCTGAGAAAAATACTCCTTCTCTGTAACTCTTCTCTTTTGGCTTCCTTGTTTCTCTTCTTCTTCTTTTCCTTCTCTTCTCTTTCTCTTAATTCAATTAGGGTTGTGAAAGGAGTGAAATAGGCTTAGGGACGTCCTTTAAATAGAGTAGGAACATCCTAAAATAAGTCCCATTGAGATTAGGAAAGAATCCAAATTGAAAATTAGGAAATTTCCTAATTTCAGTTTCTGACGGCAACCGAGGGTCGATGGGAGGGTCGATGATCCCGTCGACCCTAGGCTTCTAAGTTGTCCGACCCTCCCTTCAAAACAGAGGATCTGACTTTCTGTTTTGGGGGGTCCGACCCTCCTTGGCTGGGTATGCGACCCTCCCCCTAATTTAAGTATTTTTGGGTCGATTTGATACTTGGGATCTCAATCTCCTTCTGGCCCTTGGTCCACTTGATTCGACCATGATGGGTAAACCTGGTTCAAGGTGGTAAGACCGGATTAGATTGACACGGGTCTTACAACTCCCCCCTACTTATAAAAATTTCGTCCTCGAAATTGTACGTACCTTCTAAATCAAATAAGTGAGGGTATTGCTTTCGCATAGCATTTTCTTCTTCCCATGTAATTTCTTCCATGTCTCTACTTTTCCATGTGACCTTAACATAATAGATATCTCGGTTGCGTAGACGTTGAACCTTTCGACTGGTGATTTCTGTTGGTGTTACTTCGAATGTCAAATCATCAGTCAATTCCGGTAAATCTACTGTCAAAACATGCGTTGGATCCTTGACATACTTCTTCAATAGGGAAATGTGAAATACGTCATGCACACTTGACATAGATGGTGGTAGTGCTAACTGATAAGCCACTTTTCCATGCTTAGCTAGAATCTCGTATGACCTGACATATCTTGGACTTAGTTTCCCTTTCTGCCCGAACCTTTTTAATCCTCACATAGGCGATAACTTCAAAAATACTTTATCACCTACGGCGAACTCTAGATCTCTGCGTCGAGTATCTACATATTGCTTCTGACGGTTCTGGGCTGTTCTCACTCTTTCCTTGATAATGTCGACCACTTGACAAGTCTCTTTAACAAATTCCGGTCCAACAATACTACGTTCTCCAACTTCATTCCAAAACAAAGGAGTTCGACACTTCCTGCCATACAGTGCTTCATAAGGTGACATCTGTATAGTAGCCTGATAGCTATTGTTATAAGCGAACTCGATCAGTGGTAATCTTTCATCCCATGATCCCTTGAAATCAATTACAATTGCTCGTAGCATATCTTCTAGAATCTGAATTGTACGCTCTGACTGTCCGTCTGTTTGTGGGTGGAATGCAGTACTGAACTTCAATGTTGTACCCATAGCCTTTTGTAATCCTTCCCAAAACTTGGAAGTAAATCGTGGATCTCTATCAGACACAATTCTTTCTGTAACATCATGTAATCGAACAATGTTATCCACGTACAGCTTTGCTAACCTTTCCAGTGTATACTGAGGTCGTATAGGTATGAAGCGAGCTGTTTTAGTTAGACGGTCCACAATCACCCGAACTGCGTCAACTACTCGAGGAGTCAGTGGTAGTCCCGTGACGAAGTCCATAGTGATGCAGTCCCATTTCCATGCTGGTTCCAGTAATTGCTGTAACAGTCCTGCGGGTCTTTGTTGTTCAGCCTTTACTTTCTGATAATTTAGGCATTGAGACACGAACTTGGCTACATCTGCTTTCATTCCCCTCCACCAATATAATTTCTTTAGATCATGATACATTTTTGTACTTCCAGGGTGTATCGAATAGATGGTGGTATGGGCTTCTTTCATCAGTTGGTGTCTAATGTCTACACTTTCTGTTTTGGGTACACATATTCTTCCTTTGTATTTCAGTACTTTCTCTTCGTCCAAGGTGAACTCAGGATTAGTCCTACCTTTCTCGATATCTTCTTGTACTGTTCTCAGATAAGGATCTGATTTGATAGCTGTCTTCACTTCATCCTTTATATCCGGTATAATCTTCAATGCAGCGAACATATTTGAAAACCGATGAATAAACCCTTGGTTGGCTGATTCATCCGTTGCGTCTATCACATATTGCTCATTGCCGTGACTGAATACCATTCTGATAGTACACATTGCTGCATTTGTGCTAACCTCTCCTTGAGATTTTATCATTGCCTTTCTGCTCAACGCATCCGCTACTACATTAGCTTTTCTCGGATGATACTGGATATCACAATCATAGTCTTTCAATAGTTCCAGCCATCTCCTTTGTCTCATATTCAATTCTTTCTGATTACATAAATAAGTAAGACTTTTATGGTCCAACTTAATCTGAAATTTCTCTCCGTATAGGTAATGTCTCCATATCTTGACAGCATGTACTACTACCGCTAACTCCAAATCATGAGTGGGGTAATTTTTCTCATGTATCTTCAACTGTCTCGAGGCATAAGCAATTACTTGCTCTCCTTGCATAAGCACACATCCTAATCCCAATCCCGATGCATCAGTACTAGAATAGGAATAGTCAAAATTGGAGCGGATATCAATCTGGTCTTCAATGTCTGGAAACTCTTCTCACATTTATCCGTCCACACAAACTTTTCACCTTTCTTAGTTAGACTAGTGAGAGGTACGACAATCCGGGAATAGTCTTCCACGAATCTCCGATAATAACCAGTTAGACCCAGAAAACTTCTAATTTCTGAAACGCTCTTTGGTGCTTCCCACTTTACAATAGCCTCGATCTTGCTGAGGTCCACTTTGATTCCTTCAGCGGATACTATATGGCCTAGGAAGGCAACTTTACTGAGCCAAAACTCACACTTTGAAAATTTGGCATATAATTTCTCTTTCCTTAAACGCTGTAGGGCGGCGTTTAGGTTCTTGATATGGGTTTCTTTGTCCTTGGAGTATACCAATATATCATCAATAAATACTATAACCGACGTATCCAACATATCGTGGAAGACCCGGTTCATAAGTTCCATAAAAGTTGCGGGTGCGTTTGTTAATCCGAAGGACATGACCAAGAACTCATAATGTCCATATCTGGTCCTGAAAGCTGTCTTTGGAATATCACCCTCTTTAATCTTCAACTGATGATAGCCTGACCGAAGGTCGATCTTAGAAAATAATTTTGCTCTTTGTAACTGATCGAACAAGTCATCGATCCGAGGTAGTGGATATCGATTCTTGATTGTCAGTTTATTCAACTCTCGATAGTCGATACATAATCGAACGCTACCATCCTTCTTCTTTACGAATAATACCGGTGCTCCCCATGGTGATATACTGGGTTGAATATAACCCTTGTCCAGCAGTTCCTGTAGTTGCACTTTCAGTTCCTTCAGTTCAGTCGGAGCCATTCTGTAAGGTGCTCTTGATACTGGTGCGGCTCCAGGTATAAGGTCTATCACAAACTCTGTGGCTCGGTCGGGTGGTAATCCTGGTAGTTCCTCTGGAAATACGTCAGGGTAGTCCCGCACGACATCAATATCTTACATTCGTGGTGCTTCCTTGGTTAGGTCGACCACTGATACTAGATACCCGACTGCTCCCTTCTCAAGGCACTTCTTAGCCTTTAGTGCTGAGAGTATGAGTTTGTGTCTATGGGGAAGTTTGGTTCCCGAAAAACTAAATTCTGCTCCTTCTTTGTCTTTAAATGTTAGCTTCTTTTCGGCGCATAATAGGTTTGCAGAATGCCGAGCTAACCAGTCCATTCCCAAGATGACGTCCAAGTCTGCCATCTCAAGTTGTATCAAGGTTGCATCAAGGTTTTCTCGCCAATGAGCACTGGACATGGTCCATAACCTTTCTCTAATTCCACTTCTAACCCCATCGGTGACTGTACAAGTAATTTGTAGTCTAATGTTTTGATGGGTAAGTTTATCTTCTTTCCGAATGACACAGATATAAATGAATGAGTAGCTCCTGAATCAAAGAGTACTCTGGCGGGTACACCATTTATAGGTACGTTACCTGTGATTTATTTTACTTAGTCTACATGCTCATACAATGTAATTACAACTTAAAAGGTTTCAGTCATACCTGTGACCACATCGGGTGATGCGGCAGCATCCTCGGATGTAACAGTGTATACTCGTCCTTGATGTACTTGCTTCTTGGGTTTAGGACAATCCCTGATCATATGTCCCACTTGGTTGCAGTTGTAACATCTCGGACCTTCAGAATTTGGCTTCGGTTGTTGCTGGGCTGCTTGAGTGGTATTGGGTGCAGCAGTGAAATTCTGAGGATGGAAAGGTTTGTATGTCTTGTTACTACCTCCGTTGTAAGAATTTCCCACTGGCCTTTTCATACCTCTGTTCTGTGTAAAGTAGCTTTCCTTCTGACTCGATTCAATAACTCGAGCGATTTGGACAGCTTCATTATAAATCTTCTTTTCTAAGCCCAGAACGTGCTCTCTGATGCTTCCTCTTAGTCCCGTGACAAACCTACGGGTCTTGGTGTCCTCTTCTTGCATGCTAAGTGGTGTGAAGAAAAACAGTTCCTCATAACGCTGTTGATATGCATCCACAGACATCTGTCCCTGATATAAACTCAGGAACTCCTTCTCCATTGAATCTCTGAAGCTTCGTGGAAAATACTTCCCAAAGAAAGCTTATTTATAAATGGCCCAAGTCAATAGGGCGTGCTTGGTCAGTAAATAGGCCCGGGTAGATTTTCACCAATGATGGGCATCGTCTTTGAGCATGAAAGGGGCACATAGTACCTTCTCTTCCTCAGTGATAGTCATCATAAGAAATTTTTTTCTCCATCTTGTCGATCCAATGTGCTGGCCATAAAGGATCAGACGGTTTGCCGTTAAATTCCCTGGGCTTCATTTTCAAAAATTTCTCAACTAGTCGAGAGGGATCCATCTGATTTTGGGGATATGCCCCAAACATGGGTTGTGGATACTGATAGTTAACCTGAGCTGCTTCCGGACCTCGTATTGGAATCTGTGCAGCAGGTTGTTGAGGTGTTTGAGGTGCTGGGTGGTTACCCACCTGTGCGCCACTAGCTTGTCCCGTCTGCATGGGTGTAGCATGTGCGGCTTGGAACATAATTCCCATTGCAACTTGCATTTGAGCCTGAGCATGTTGCATCTGTTGCAGCTGTTGTGCTAAATTCATCACCACTGTTGCTAACTCTGGTGGTGGAGGTGGCAAATTTGTAGGATTTTCCTGATCTAGATTTCCTGGGACATATATATTCTCCTGGCTAGTTTCCTCCACAGGTGGTGGTGGTGGAACTGCATTTCGGCTCTGTCTGGTTACTTTTCGTCCAGACATAATTTCCTTCTGAGATTAATGGTGCCTGAAAATCATCAAAATAGGTGAGACACTCATTTTATATTTCATGTAGGCACGCTAACCGATATAAAATTCCAAATTTCAGCTCATTTTATAAAAAAAATACTGTATTTTCTATGCAGGGTCGATGGTGAGGGTCGATGGTATGTCCGACCCTTAGTATCCGACCCTGGGAATGTCCTGTTCTTCCCAAGAGCTGAGGGTCGATGCGAGGGTCGATGGGTATCCGACCCTCAGTATCCGACCCTTAGTTTTCTGTCAGATTCCCGAGAGCTGAGGGTCGATGGGAGGGTCGATCCGAGGTTCGATGGTTCTGATCGAATTGTTCGACCCTCAGACCAAAAATCAGATTTTTAAGATCCGATTTTGGGTCATTTTTTATTATTTCCCTCCCATTTCGACTCGTCTCTCCCTTCTGAGTTGCTACAGTGCCACTCCACTATTCTTGGTCGGTTTGAGTCCGGGTTTCGACATCCACATCATCTCTACAGGTATGTTTTCTCATTTTTACCTGTTTTTAGGTTTACATTTCTAGGTTTTTGCCCATTTAACGTGTTTTTTCCAAATTAAACTTTTTCCAACCGTAAAAATTCGATTTTTATTGGGGGCTTTTGTTATTGGTGTCTCAAGGAACGAAAGCCCTCAAAATATTTTGATTTTCATCGGTTGGTTATCGAGAACTTGGATTTTTGCTCTTTTTGCCCTAATTCATCGAAATTTTTCAATTTCTTAAAATTCCTTTACATTGGACTTCATTAGTTCCAAATTCCTACTGTGTGAGTGTTGTAGGATATGTAGGAACCTATGTAAGCCTTCCTGCCCACGTGTATGGGTGAAAAGTGAAGCTTTTGGCCAACTTACGTCGTTATAATGCTAAATTTTTGGGTTTTTATCCTACTAACTCCTTATCTATTTTTCTTTCTTCTTTGCAGATACCATGGCTCGTACTAAGGTACCCAGAGTTCGTGATCCGCTTCGCTTCCGCTCCAATGAAGCCGAGGCACAGTATGCCGACTATGCTCGTAAGAAAGTGGAGGATGGCCGTATGGTGAACTTGGCTGAGCTAGCCTTGTTCAACGTAGAGAGAGCATTCGGTGACATGGGGTGGCTCACTGTCATCACTTACGATGCGTGCACATGTCCGGATTTGGTACGCCAGTTCTATTGTAATCTCCAGGTGGTGGGGAATTACAATGACGTTGAGCGCAGTCAAGAGTTGCGCATCACCAGCTACATCAAAGGGGTGAATATCTCATTTGATTATTGGCAACTGGCCGACCTACTGGGCATACCCTATGATGGCCCCATGGTGTACTGTGCGCCTGGGGGGCTCCAGTTTGTTTCCATGGAGATGAGGGCAGAGATCGACAGTCAGCTGCTATGACCTGATCGCTGGCAGATGAGAGCTTGTTACATGCGTCTAGCTCCACGGGTCTTCTGCAAGATTATCCAGCATAATCTGATTCCACAGAGTGGGCACTACGAGAGGGTTTCTCAGCTGACCCAGTTTCTGATATATAGCATTTGCACTAGACAGCCAGTCTGCCTCCCCTATATCATCATGCGGACCATGATTAGTGCTACATTATCCGGTCATAGGGGTAACCTACCCTATGGGTGTATGATCACTGTCCTGCTTACTCTCCTGGGGGTGGACTTAGTAGATGAGAAGATTCAGGAGAAGACCTTCTCATCGCCTCTAGATTGGGAGGCTATCTGCAAAATGGGCCTGCGGGATGCCCAAGTTAGTGACAAGGAGAGGAACGAAATGGTACGCCCTCACACTCGCATCGAGATAGCTGACGCTGAGGCTGCTGCTGCCGCTGCTAGAGCTCATGTGGATCCTGTCGACGATGACGACCGTATGTATATGGATGTCGACTCGATACCACCGCCTTCACCCACGCATGCGACTGGTGTTAGTACTTCTTCTGCGGCGGATCCTGTACCTGAGACTGGTCCTTCCCATGCGGCTGGTCCTTCACGCCCACCTTCTGACCTGATGGAGATGTTGCAGGAGATCAGGGAGGCTCAGCGCAGATCTGATCTGAGGATGGAGGAGTTACTAGACGCTCAGCGTGTGAGAGTAGATGAGCTGTTAGCCTCCCAACACATAGCAGACACACGGATGAGAGAGCTCATAGAGGTTCAGCGTGCGACTGATCGGAAGGTAGCCGATCTCACAGCTAGTCTACAGACGACCCATACTCAGGTAGCCTGGTTGGCTAAAGTCTATGCTGAGGACTATGACAGAGATCATGAGGCCCCTCCTCCTCCTTCACCTCCAGAGTCTTGATTGTCTTTATTTTCCTTGTACTATAGAGTAACTGTCCGGGTTGTGGACTGTACTCTACTTTAGTTATGTTTATACGTTTTGTTTCTCTCTCTTATTGTATGTAACTTGTTTCCCCTTTAATAGATGCATTATTCTCTTTTTCTTTTTAAATTTGGTCTCAACCATCACTTATGCTTATAGTGTGTTAATATTATTGTTTTTACTTTTATCCTATCTCAGTTCACAATTGTCTTGAATGTATGCTAGTTCAGCGGACAAGGCCTGAGAGGCTCTGATACCAAGTTGTCACACCCCAATTCTGCACTATTCAGAATGGTGTGATGAACCGCTAACAAACCAACGGTTCAACCAGGATCTCAAATAGGCTATATCCGTGTTATCTAAACTCCATACATCCACATTCATAATCAGAGTAAACAGAATAGCGGAAGTATTGTAATAAAATGAACTGAGAATCTATGTAATATTAAAATTTAATTAACAAATTATTCTATATCAACTGAGACATAATTAATTAAATACCAAATACATGTCTTTAATAAATCCAAATAAATGAACCAAAAATCTAATTGAATACACATGAGTTGCACTTGCAAGAGACGTCATGTGTATCCACTTCATCTTCAACTTCCATCGCCGCAACGTTCCCGTACGCTGGAGCATTTAAATAGTCTTCAACGGTATAACCTGCATCATCAACTAAAAATATTCGACGTCGAGGGGTGAGCACACACCATGGCTCAGTGAGCAAACAAAACAATGCAACAATACATATGCATGCAATCAATTTATATCTTTGGTCTGGTTTATAATTTGCACTGTGCTATAGAAAGGATAGGTGGCCGCCACACCTCTATACACAAGTGTGTGGATACGCCCAATGACTCCAGCACTGTCGCCCACAGCACCCAAAATGGCACAATATACACCCCATGAAAATGGCATGGCTGTACCGGTTGATACCATATCAACAAATAAACCCCTGCTGGCTAGGGTTGCAAACTGGGCTCGCAACTAACCAATTCTAATGCCAAACAATGTATACAAGGCCTCACCCCAGCATCCCTCAGAGCACCCGTAGGGATAGAGCTAAGGCCCCTCGGTAGAGTATAGGACTCAAGGACCGAGACCCTCCTTGATGCCCTACATCGCAATAGTTCTGCTAAGGTAATGGCGATATGACGACATCAGTGGACATGACTTGGGTAGACCATAGCACAATATACACCCCATGAAGAACGGTCATGGTTGTACCGGTTGATACCATTCCTACCCTCATCATATACACTAGCCAAACACAAACATTCACATGCATATTCCTATCACCACCATCATCATCATGTTATAAACAATAAAGTAAATATGCATGAACAAATAATAGAAATATTGGATGACATGTTAAATGCACATACAAGCATACACGCATAGAATCAATATGGCATTGGACTCAAGAAATAAAATAGTTTATTATTAACCAGTTAGTTTAGGTCTTGTCCCCTCACCTTAGCTTGTTAATAGATACTTTTCCAAGCTTTAGAATCACCTTTATAATGTTATTATACTGCTAGAAGACCTAACAAAGCCGATAAAATTTAATTAGAATTTATTCAGAATTTAAAAACCAATCTGTTAACTGAGTGTCGGAGGTAGGGTCGGAGACCTGATCGACCCTGGGTGTAACCCTCCCCATTCTGTACTTCCCAAACACTGAGGGTCGATAGTTAGGATTACCTAGGGTCAGATGGTCATCGACCCTCAATGTGACCCTCGGCGTACTTTGGTCAATTTCCCTCTTTTAGTCCAATCTTCGTGCTTGGGATCCTATGGCTTGCTCCTACATTCCACTCAACATTCATTCCATGGTCTGGAACCATGAATCATCCACCTAAATAGCTTTCATGCATTCTCCTATGGTTTTTCATGAAAACCTAACCATGGGTTGATGGTTTGGGTTTCTCCGAGATCACACTCTCATCAATATCTATCCTAAGGTCTATAGAAACTCATGGAATTAGTAATCCATACCTGAGAAGAATACTCCTTCTCTGCAACTCTTCTCTTTTGGCTAAATTCTCTTCCTTGTTTATCTTCTTTTTCTTTTCCTTCTCTTCTCTTTCTCTCAATTCAATTAGGGTTGTGAAAGGAGTGAAAGAGGCTTAGGATGTCCTTTAAATAGAGTATGAACATCCTAAAATAAGTACCATTGAGATTAGGAAAGAATCCAAATCGAAAATTAGGAAATTTCCTAATTTCAGTTTCTGACGGCAACTGAGGGTAGACGGGAGGGTCGATGATCCTGTCGACCCTAGGCTTCTAAGTTGTCCGAGCCTCCCTTCAAAACAGAGGGTCTGACTTTCTGTTTTGGGGGGTCCGACCCTCCTTGGCTGGGTATGCGATCCTCCTACTAATTTAAGTATTTTTGGGTCGATTTGATACCTGGGATCTCGATCTCCTTCACGCCCTTGGTCCACTTGACTCGACCATGATCGGTAAACCTGGTTCAAGGTGGTAAGACCGGGTTAGATTGACACGGGTCTTACATCAGACATTTTCAGCAAAGGATCAAATCTATTGTGGCCATGTAACTAGATATGTTTATATAGGATGCAGTGCATTATTGATTTACTCTTATGATTATAGAGGATGCACATACTAGATTTTAAATTCTCGTACCTTGATAGGATACCTTCTTGATTTAACCTGTCAACTGAAGTCATAGATATTGTTTCTTTAGTATTAGTCCTGATTATATCAATCTGAACCACTCTCTTGATCGACAACATGAACAAAGATATGAACTGAATGAATAGTTAAATGTTTAATCGTGTTGAGCGTACATCTTCTGATTTATACCTGATTTACTGATGTATGAAAGCTTCTCCAGATTTACTCTTGTAGTGCCTTGACCAATAGCATTATATACTCGATAGAACCTGTAACCATGTGGTTAGGAGCTGTAGAACCTCTATTTCCATGTATTTGGACCACCGTGCAACCTCATGATCTTTGGATGCCGGTTGGATTACCATAGATTTACTCCTGATTCTTAAAACCTAGGTTCAATAGATAAAGCAAGTGTTCGTCGTCATACTAAATTCAAAAGAAGGAAAGGAATTATTTTTGGATAAACATTCTGACATCCATTGAAAAGATGTTTAGTGATAATGAAATTATTGGAAGGAAGATGATTAAATTCAGATTAGATTTTATAGCCAAGAGACCTCCGATGAAGTAATGGAGAATCTATTTTGAGATTTCTAAACGGGTAGATATGAATCATGTCTATAAAAGAGTGCATGCGACAAAAGTGAGAACTATCAAGGGTAGCCAGTAAAGAAATAGATAGCACTCTAGTAGAGTTAAAGATGACTATATCAGTATGAAATTTTGACAAGGTAGAAGATTCCTAAAGGCAAATCTAAAAGTGGACATAAGGATGAAGTCAAAAAAAAAAAATCATGGCATTAATAGTAATCGGTTTAATACAATGAAAATTGAGTTATGCCCAATGTCGAGTGATATGATTAAGTAAATACTAAAAGAGTTTGGCTGAATTAATGAATTTATAAGCATATATCCGAATGCTTAGAAGTAGACTTGGGATATGAAGTAACAATCACAAGATATTTTTCGAGGTATATGAAAGAGAGATCAGGGTAGAACAGCAAGGATAAAAGTAATATAAGCTAATGAGTGCAATATGATATTTTGACGATAGTCTTTGGAAAAACTAAGAGATGAAGGAACTAAACAAGTTCACGATCAATATCTACAACCTCAGATCAATGACTTGTTTTATTAGTTGCAAGGAGCAAAGGTATTTTCCAAGATTGATCTTCGATCAAGATTTCATCAGTTGAAGAATTTGGACAGCGATATCTCAAAGATAGCTTTTAGAATCGGGATTGGCCAATTATTAGTTCTCAATTATGACATTTGGATTAACCAATGCCCTTACATCTTTTATGGAGCTAATGAACTGGGTGTTTCATGACATGTTGGTCATAGTTTTCATAGATGATATTTTGATTTATTCCGAGAATGAAGCAACTCATACAACGGAGCTTAAAACCGCCTCACAACAGTTGAGAAGTAAAAAGCTTTATGCCAAGTCTAAAAAATATGAGACCCGATTAAACAAAGTGATCTTCTTAGATCACGTACCATCATAAAAAGGGATTAAAGTGGACCCTATTAAGATAGAGGTAATCATATGGTGAGAAACACTTAAAGGGTATTGCAAAGATCAGAAGTTTCTTGGGTTTAGCAGGTTATTATTGACGATTTTGGAGGACCACTCTAAGATCGCAAAACCTCTTACCAAGCTAACCAGGAAGGGAGAGGAGTTTAATTTGACTGACAAGGGTGAAGAATATTTCCAGATTCTAAAGTAAGATTGATATCAGCTCCCATCTTGATCGTTCCGGCACCAGGGAAACCTTTTACCCTATCCATCGGAGCTTTCGGATTAGATCTAGGATGCGGGTTGATGTAAGGTAAATAAGCGATTTCATATGCTTTAAGAAAACTGAAAGAGCATGAGAAGAGTTACCCAACTCATGATTGGAGTAAACAATTGTGATTCATGCAATCAAGACTTGGAGACATTATTTAAACGGAGAAGAATTTTAGATTAGATCGGATTACAAGTGTTTTATTTATCTCCTCATCAGAAAGAGTTGAACATGAAGTAGAAAAGATGGTTAGAACATTGAAGGATTAAGACTGCGGTATTCAGTGTCACTCGAGCAAGACTAATGTAGTAGCTAAGGCCTTAAGCAAAAAGGGAATTATGAAGTCCGAAGAAGGACCCAGTATAAATGCTGCCTTATGTTCCGCAGCAACAGATTCAGATTTGGAAGAAGAGTAACATATAATAGAAACTCGTGATGATCCAATTGAGCGAGAACTGAGGGACGAAGAAAAAGTAGTAATTTTGTTATATCTGTATATAAGAATGGTACAAGAAGATTTAGAGAAAGAAAAACCTAACCCTGACTTACTTTGGATGCGGAGATGGTACTCAGATACAGAGGTAGACTCTAAATACATGAAGGTAAAAACTCGGATATCATGAAGAGGATAAGGATAAGAGCCCATTGTACTCCATATTCAGGACATACTGGAGTACCAATATGTATCATGACCTGAAGAGATTGTACTGGTAAAGAGGGATGATAACAAAGGTGTCTTAGTGCGTGTTCCAGTGTCTGAATTATCAGCAAGTAAAGGCTGAAAGACAAAGGCCAACATGGCTCACAACTAAAATTATCGGAGCCAGTCTGAAAGTGGAACTGCATTACAATGAACTATGTCACTGATTTGCCACTGACTCCTAGATCGGTTGACGCAGTTTGGGTGATTGTTGATCGCCTTATGAAGATAGCTCATTTCATTGCTATATGACCTTGGTATGCTTTGGAGCGGCTAACTAAGCTATATGTGGATAGTATTTCTAGATTGAATGGTGTGCATGAGAGCTTAGTATCGATCTGAAGCTCATGCTTTATCCCGAAGTTTTGGGAGAATCTACAGAAAACAATGGAAACAAAGTTGAAGTTTAGTACCGCATTTTACCTTAAACCGACAGACAGTCGGAGCGGACTATACAGATCCTAGGAGATATGCCCCGAGCTTGTAAAATTGATTTCAAGGAACTTGAGTTGAGAAGGTACCGTGAATTGAAGTTGCTACTAAGCTACCATGTAAATGTTACCTATGAAGCATGGTACGGTAGAAATGTCAAATTCCTTTATTTTGGAACACCTTTGGTGAATGAAGAATTTTGAGACCTAAGTCTAATGAAGAAAACTATCGAGTTGGCAAATAAGATCAAAGAAAAGGGGTAGGATAGCTCAAGATGTTAGAAGAGACACCAAGACCTTGAGTTCGCCATAAAGGATAAAGTGTTCTTGAAAAATCACTTATGCGTAGTTTGAAACGATTAGATAAGAAGAGAAAGTTATATTCTATATATGTGTTGGATCTTATAAACTTTGGAGAGACGTAGAAAAGTTGCATATCAATTAGCGTCACCGCTGTCCATGTCTAGTGTGCATGATGTATTTCGTGTGTCTCTATTGAAGAAGTACATTGGAGATCCATATCAAAGGTATTGACCACGGAATCACTGGATTAGATAGAATATTTAACTATGAAAGTGGTACCAGCCTAGTTCACTAGTGGGAAGGTACAACATCTCAAAAATTGGGATAGTTACTATATGAAGATAATCTGAAGAAGACAAGACGTGGAGAAGATTGCAGAGGAGGAAGAAGATGCAATGCGGAAATAGAATTCCCACCTAAATTCAAATTTTGAGGACTAAATTTATTTTAAGGAGGGGGAGTTGTAAGATCCGTACGTTCAAATTTTGAGGACGAAATTTCTTTTAAGGGTGGTGGAGTTGTAAGACCCGTACGCCATGAACCCGGTTTAACCTTACATTTCGTGTCGTGACCCGTCTACATATCATGGTCGAGCCAAGTAGACCAAGTGTGTGAAGAAACCCAAGACCCAATATGAAATTTTACTCAAAAAAAGTCAAAATGAGGGTAGGGTTGTCACACCCCAATTTCGTACTATTCAGAATGGTGTGATGAACTGCTAATAAACCAACGGTTCAACCAGGATCTCGAGTAGGCTATATCCATGTTATCTAAACTCCATACATCCATAATCATAATCAGAGTAAATACACAATAGCGGAAGTTTTATAATAAAATGAACTGAGAATCTACTGTGATATTAATATTTAAATAGCAAATTATTCTTTATCAACTGAGACATAAATAGATACCAAATACATGTCTTTAATAAATCCAAACAAGAAAAACTAGAAAAATATCTAATCGAATACACATGAGTTGCATCCGCAAGAGGAGTCATGTGTATCCACTTCAGCTTCAACCTCCATCGCTGCTACATTCCCATACGCTGGAGCATTTATATATTCTTCAACTGTGAAACCTGCATCATCAACTAAAAAGATTCGACGTCGAGGGGTGAGCACACATCATGGCTCAGTGAGCAAACAAAACAATGCAACAGTACATATGCATGCAATCAATTCATATCTTTGGTCTGGTTTATAGTTTGCAATATGCAATAGAAAGGTTTAGGTAGTCAAAGGTAACGTTTATTGACCCCGCCTCTATACACAAGTGTGTGACACCGCCCGAAGGTAACGTTTATCATCGACTCAAAAGCACCCAATCATGAACATTATATAACAAAGATTAACGTTTATTGCTATATAGGGTCATACCAACACGTAAGCCCCTGTTGGCGAGGGCTGCAAACTGGGCTCGCAACTAACCAATCCTAATGTCAAAAAGTGTATCCAAGACCTCACGCCAGCATCCCTCAGAATGTCCATAGAGATAGAGCTAAGGCCCCCCGGTAGAGTCAGAGACTACAAGGACCGAGACCACTTTCCCTGATACTCTACGACATAATAGTTCTGCTAAAGTAATGGCGATACGACGATGCTAATGCACAAGACTTGAGTTAGAGATAGAGCTAAAGTGCTGAGACCCGCCAAAGGTTAACGTTTATTGACGTTCTCATCACACCTCCTCTGATACTCGCTCGCATCAAGTACACCAACCACACATATACAATCACATGCCGATTCCTATCATCATCATCATCATCGTGTTATAAACCATAAAGTAAATATGCATGAACAAGTAATAGAAATATTGGATGACATGTTGTATGCACATTACAAACATAGTCGCATAGAATCAAGCATGGCATTGGACTCAAGAAAATAGAAAACAGTTTGTTATTAACCAATTAGTTTAGAGTTCTGTTTCCTCACCTTAGCTTGCTAATAGATACTTTTCCAAGCTTTAGATTCACCTTTATATTGCTATTATATTGCTTGAAGACCTAACAAAATCGATAAAATTTAATTAGAATTTATTCTAATTTTAAAAACCATTATATTAACTGAGGGTCGGAGGTAGGGTCGGAGTCCTGATCGACCCTGGGTGCGACCCTCCCCAATTTGGACTTCCCGAATACTGAGGGTCGATACTCAGGATCACCTAGGGTCGGATGGTCATCAACCCTCTGTGTGACCCTCGGTGTATTTTGGTCAATTTCCCTCTTTTTAGTCCATTCTTCGTGTTTGGGGTCCTATGGCTTGCTCCTACAGTCCATTCAACATTCACCCCATGGTCTAGAATCATGAAGCATCCACCTATATAGCTTTCATATATTCTCCCATGGTTTTCCATGAAAACCTAACCATGGATTGATGGTTTGGGTTTCATCGAGATCACGCTCTCTTCATTATCTAATCTAAGGTCTGTAGAAACTCATGGAATTATTATTCATACCTGAGAAGATTACTCCTTCTTTGCAACTCATCTTGTTTTGGCTTTCTTCTCTTCCTTGCTTCTCTTCTTCTCCTTTTCCTTCCCTTCTCTTTCTCTCAATTCAATTAGGGTTGTAAAAGGAGTGAAAGAGGCTTAGGGACGTCCTTTAAATAGAGTAGGAACATCCTAAAATAAGTCTCTTTGAGATTAGGAAAGAATCAAAATCGAAAATTAGGAAATTTCCTAATTTCAGTTTCGACGACAACTGAGGGTCGATGGGAGGGTCGATGATCCCGTCGACCCTAGGTTTTCTAAGTTGTCTGAGCCTCCCTTCAAAACTGAGGGTCTGACTTTCTGTCTTGGGGGTCCGACCCTCCTTGGCTGGGTATGCGACCCTCCCCTTAAATTAAGTGTTTTAGGGTCGATTTGATACCTGGGATCTCGATCTCCTTCACGCCCTTGGTCCATTTGACTCGACCATGATGGGTAAACATGGTTCAAGGTGATAAGACCGGGTTAGATTGACACGGGTCTTACAACTCTCCCTACTTATAAAAATTTTGTCCTCGAAATTGTACGTACCTTCTGAATCAAATAAGTGAGGGTATTGCTTTCGCATAGTATTTTTTTCTTCCCATGTAATTTCTTCCATGTCTCTACTTTTCCATGTGACCTTAACATAATAGATATTTCGATTGCGTAGACGTTGAACCTTTCAGCTGGTGATTCTTGTTGGTGTTACTTCGAATGTCAAATCATCAGTCAATTCTGATAAATCCACTGTCAAAACATGCGTTGGATCCTTGACATATTTTTTCAATAAGAAAATGTGAAATACATTATGCACACTTGACATAGATGGTGGTAGTGCTAACTGATAAGCCACTTTCCCACGCTTAGCTAGAATCTCATACGGCCCGACATATCTTGGACTTAGTTTCCCTTTCTGTCCGAACCTTTTCAATCCTCGCATAGGCGATACTTTTAAAAATACTTTATCACCTATAGCGAACTCCATATCTCTGTGTCGAGTATCTGCATATTGGTTCTGCCGGTTCTGAGCTGTTCTCACTCTTTCCTTGATAATGTCGACCACTCGGCAAGTCTCTTCAACAAATTCCGGTCCAACAATACTACGTTCTCCAACTTCATTCCAAAACAAAGGAGTTCGACACTTCTTGCCATACAATGCTTCATAAAGTGACATCTGTATAGTAGCCTGATAGCTATTGTTATAAGCGAACTCGATCAATGGTAACTTTTCCTCCCATGATCCTTTGAAGTCAATTACACATGCTCGTAGCATATCTTCTAAAATCTGGATTGTACGCTCTGACTGTCCATCTGTCTGTGGGTGGAATGCAGTACTAAACTTCAATGTTGTACCCATAGCCTTTTGCAATCCTTCCCAAAACTTGGAAGTAAATCGTGGATCTCTATCGGATACAATGCTCTCTGGTACACCGTGTAATCGAACGATATTATCCACATACAGCTTTGCTAACCTTTCTAGAGTATACTGAGGTCGTATAGGTATGAAGCGAGCTGTTTTAGTCAGACGGTCCACAATCACCCAAACTGCGTCAACTACTCGAGGAGTCAGTGGTAATCCCGTGACGAAGTCCATGGTGATGCAGTCCCATTTCCATGCTGGTTCTGGTAATGGCTGTAACAGTCCTGCGGGTCTTTGTTGTTCAGCCTTTACTTTCTGACAATTTAGGCATTGAGACACGAACTTAGCAACATCTGCTTTCATTCCTCTCCACCAATATAGTTTCTTTAGATCATAATACATTTTTGTACTCCCAGGGTGTATCGAATAGATGGTGGTATGGGCTCCTTTCATCAGTCGGTGTCTAATGTCTGCACTTTCTGTTTCGGGTACACATATTCTTCCTTTGTATTTCAGTACTTTCTCTTCGTCCAAGGTGAACTCAGGGTTAGTCCTACCTTTCTCGATATCTTCTTGTACTGTTCTCAAATAAGGATCTGATTTGATAGCTGTCTTCACTTCAACCATTATATCCGGTATAATCTTCAATGCCGTGAACATATCTGAAAACCGATGAATAAACCCTTGGTTGGCTGATCCATCTGTTGTATCTATCACATACTGCTCATTGCCGTGATTGAATACCATTCCGGTAGTACACATTGCTGCAGTCGTGCTAACCTCTCCTTGCGATTTTGTCATTGCCTTTCTGCTCAACGCATCCGCTACTACATTCGCTTTCCCCGGATGATACTGGATATCACAATCATAGTCTTTCAGTAGTTCCAACCATCTTCTTTGTCTCATATTCAACTCCTTCTGATTAAATAAATAAGTAAGACTTTTATGGTCCGACTTAATCTGAAATTTCTCTCCGTATAGGTAATGTCTCCATATCTTGACAGCATGTACTACTGCCGCTAACTCCAAATCATCAGTGGGGTAATTTTTCTCATGTATTTTCAATTCTCTCGAGGCATAAGCAATTACTTGCTCTCCTTGCATAAGCACACATCCTAATCCCTGTCCCGACGCATCAGTGTATAAGGTAAATGTCTGTCCTGGAACAGGAATAGTCAAAATCGGAGCGGATATCAATCTGGTCTTCAATGTTTGGAAGCTTTTCTCACATTTATCCGTCCACACAAACTTTTCACCTTTCTTAGTCAGACTGGTGAGAGGTACAGCAATCCGGGAATAGTCTTCTACAAATCTTCGATAATAACCGGCGAGACCCAAAAAACTTCTAATTTCTGCAATGCTCTTTGGTGCTTCGCACTTTACAATAGCCTCGATCTTGCTGGGGTCCACTTTGATTCCTTCAGCGGATACCATGGCCTAGGAAGGCAACTTCACTTAGCCAAAACTCACACTTTAAAAATTTGGCATATAACTTCTCTTTCCTTAAATGCTGTAGGGCGACGTTTAGGTTCTTGGTATGGGTTTCCTTGTCCTTGGAGTATAGCAATATATCATCAATAAATACTATAACCGACGTATCCAACATATCGTAGAAGATCCGGTTCATAAGTTCCATGAAAGTTGCTGGTGTGTTTGTTAATCCAAAAGACATGACCAAGAACTCATAATGTCCGTATCTGGTCCTGAAAGCTGTCTTAGGAATATCACCTTCTTTAATCTTCAACTGATGATAGCCTGATCAAAGATCGATCTTAGAAAATACCTTTGCTCCTTGCAACTGATCGAACAAGTCATCGATCCGAGGTAGTGGATATCGATTCTTGATTGTCAGTTTATTCAACTCCCGATAGTCGATACATAATCGAACGCTACCATCCTTCTTCTTTACGAATAATACCGGTGCTCCCCATGGTGATATACTGGGTCGAATATAACCCTTGTCCAACAGTTCCTGTAGTTGCACTTTCAGTTACTTCAGTTCAGTAGGAGCCATTCTATAAGGTGCTTTTGATACTGGTGCGGCTCCAGGTATAAGTTTTATCACAAACTCTGTGGCTCGGTCGGGTGGTAATCCTGGTAGTTCCTCTGGAAATACATCGGGATAGCCCCGCACGACATCAATGTCTTCCATTCGTGGTGCTTCCTTGGTTAGGTCAACCACTGATACTAGATACCCGACTGCCCCCTTCTCAAGGCACTTCTTAGCCTTTAGTGTTGAGAGTATGATCTTGCGTCTACGGGGAAGTTTGGTTCCTGCAAAACTGAATTCTGCTCCTTCTTTGTCTTTAAGTGTTAGCTTCTTTTCGGCACATAATAGGTTTGTAGAATACCGAGCTAACCAGTCCATTCCCAAGATGACGTCAAAGTCTGCCATCTCCAGTTGTATCAAGGTTGCATCTAAGGTTTTCTCGCCAATGAGAACTGGACATGGTCCATATCATTTCTCTAATTCCACTTCTAACCCCATCGGTGACCCTACAAGTAAATTGTAGTCTAATGTTTTGATGGGTAAATTTAGCTTCTTTCTGAATGACACCGATATAAAGGAATGAGTAACTCCTGAATCAAAGAGTACTCTGGCGGGTACGCCATTTATAGGTATGATACTTGTGATTTATTTTACTTAATCTATATGCTCATACAATGTAATTACAACTTTAAAAGGTTTCAGTCATACCTGTGACCACATCGGGTGATGCGACAGCATCCTCGGTTGTAACAGCATATACTCGTCCCTGATGTAACTGCTTCTTGGGCTTAGGGCACTCCCTTGCCATATGTCCCGTTTGGTTGCAGTTAAAACACTTTGGGCCTTCAGAATTTGGCTTTGGCTGATGTTGAGCTACTGGAGTAGTTCTGGGTGCAGCAGTAAAGCCCTGAGCACGGAAGGGTTTCGATGTCTTGTTGTTCCCTCCGTTGTAAGTATTTCCAGCTGGCCTTTTTATACCTCTGTTCTGTGTGAAATAACTCTCCTTCTGGCTCGATTCTATAACTCAAGCAATTTGGACAGCTTCATTATATACCTTCTTTTCCAAGCCCAGAACGTGTTCTCTGATGCTTCCTCTTAACCCCGTGACAAACCTATGGGTCTTAGTGTCTTCTTCTTGCATACTGAGTGGTGCAAAGAAAAACAGCTCTTCGTAACGCTGTTGATATGCATCCACTGACATCTGTCTCTGATATAAACTCAGGAACTCCTTCTCCATAGAATCTCTGAAGCTTCGTGGAAAATACTTTTCAAAGAAAGCTTCTTTATAAATAGCCCAAGTCAATAGGGCGTGCCTGGTCAATAGATAGGCCCGGGTAGATTTCCACCAATGATGTGCATCGCCTTTAAGCATGAAGGTGGCACATAATACCTTTTCTTCTTCTGTAATAGTCATCATAAGAAAGTTTCTCTCCATCTCGTCGATCCAGTGTGCTGGCCATAACGGATCAGATGGTTTGCCGTTAAATTCCCTGGGCTTCATCTTCAAAAATCTCTCAACCAGTCGAGAGTGATCCATCTGATTTTGGGGGTATGCCCCAAACATAGGTGGTGGATACTGATAGTTAACCTGAGCTGCTTCCGGACCTGGTACTGGAATCTGTGCAGCTGGTGGTTGAGGTGTTTGAGGTGCTGGGTGGTTACCCACCGGTGCTGCACTGGCTTGTCTGGTCTGCATGGGTGTAGCATGTGCGGCTTGGAACATAATTCCCATTGCAACTTGCATTTGAGCCTGTGCATGTTGCATCTGTTGCAACTGCTGTGCTAAATTCATTACCACAGTTGCTAACTCCGGTGGTGGAGGTGGCAAGTTGGTAGGGTTTGCCTGATCTGGATTTCCTGGTACATATATATTTTCCTGACTGGTCTCCTCTACAGGTGGTGGTGGTGGAACTGCATTCCGACTCTGCCTGGTCACTCTACGTCCAGACATGTTTTTCTTTTGAGATTGGTGGTGCTTGAAAATCATAAAAATAGGTGAAACAATCATTTATACTTCATGTAGGCACGCTAACCGATGTAAAATTTCAAAATTTTTAGATCATTCTGTAAAAAATAATGTCTTTTCTATGCAGGGTCGATGGTGGGGGTCGATGGTATGTCCGACCCTCAGTATCCGACCCTGGGAATGACTTGTTCTTCCCGAGAGCTGGGGGTCGATGTGAGGGTCGATGGGTATCCGACCCTTAGTTTTCTATCAGATTCCTGAGAGCCGAGGGTCGATGGGAGGGTCGATCCGAGGGTCGATGGTTCTGGTCGAATTGTCCGACCCTCAGACCAAAAATTAGTCTTTTAAGATCCGATTCTGGGTTCATTCTTTGTTATTTCCCTCCCATTTCGACTCGTCTCTCCCCTCTGAGTTGCTACAGTGGCACTCCACTATTTTGGTCAGTTTGGATCCGGGTTTCGACTTCCACATCATCCCTACAGGTATGTTTTCTCATTTTCCCCTGTTTTTAGGTTTTCTTTTCTAGGTTTTTGTCCATTTAACTTGTATCTTTCAAATTAAACTTTTTCCAACCGTAAAAATTTGATTTTTATTGGGGGATTTTGTTATTGGTGTCTCGAGGAACGAAAGCCCTCAAAAATTTTCGAGTTTCATCGGTTGGTTATCGAGAAACTTGGATTTTTGCTCTTTTTGCCCTAATTTGTCAAATTTTTTGATTTCTTGAAATTCCTTCAAATTGGACTTCATTAGTTCCAATTTCCTACTGTGTGAGTGTTGTAGGATATGTTGGAACCTACGTAAGTCCTCCTGCCCACGTGTATGGGTGAAAAGTGAGGCTTTTGGCCAACTTACGTCGTCATAATGTCAAATTTTGGATTTTTATCCTATTAACTCCTTGTCTCCCTGTTTCTTTCTTTGCAGATACCATGGCTCGTACCAAGGTACCCCGAGTTCGTGATCTGCTTCGCTTCCGCTCCAATGAAGCCGAGGCACAGTATGCCCACTATGTCCGTAAGAAGGTAGAGGGTGGTCGTATGGTGAACTTGGCTGAGCTAGCCCTGTTCAATGTAGAGTGGGCGTTTGGTGATATGGGATGGCTCCCTGTCATCACTTACGACGCTTGCACCTGCCCAAATTTGGTGCGACAGTTTTATTGTAACCTCCAGGTGGTGGGGAATTACAATGATGTCGAGAGGGATCACGAGTTGCGCATCACCAGCTACGTCAAAGGGGTGAATATCTCATTTGACTATTAACAACTGGCCGACCTACTGGGCATTCTTTATGGTGGTCCCATGGTGTACTGTGCGTCTGGAGAGCCTCAGTTTGTTTCTATGGAGATGAGGGCAGAGATCGACAATCAATTGTTACGACCTGATCGCTGGCAGATGAGAGCTTGTTATATGCGTCCGGCTCCACGGGTCTTCTGCAAGATTATCCAGCATAATCTGATTCCGTAGAGTGGCCATTATGAGAGGGTTTCTCAGCTGACCCAGTATCTTTTGTACAGCATTTGCACTAGGCAGCCCGTCTGCCTTCCTTACATCCTCATGCGAACCATGATTAGTGCTACATTGTCCGGTCATAGGGTAATCTACCATATGGACGTATGATTACTGTTCCGCTGACCTGCCTAGGGGTTGACTTAGTGGATGAGAAGATTCAGGAGAAGACCTTATCGTCGCCTCTAGATTGGGAGGCTATCTGCAAAATGGGCATGCGGGATGCCCAAGTTAGTGACGAGGAGAGGAACGAGATGGTGCGCCCTCACACTAGCATCGAGATGGCTGACGCTGAGGCCGCTCCTGCCGCTGCTAGAGCTCATGCGAATCCTGCCGATGATGATGACCGCATGTACGTGGATGTCGACTCGATACCACCGCCTTCACTTACGCATGCGGCTGGAGTTGGTACTTCTTCTATGGCGTATCCTGCGCCTGAGACTGGTCCTTCTCATGCGGCTGGTCCTTCACACCCACCTTATGATATGATGGAGATGTTGCATGAGATCAGGGAGGCTCAGCGCAGATCTGATCTGAGGATGGATGAGTTACTAGACGCTCAGCGTGTGAGAGTGGATGAGCTGTTAGCAGCCCAGCACATATCAGACACGCGGATGGGAGAGCTCATAGAGGTTCAGCGTGCGACTGATTGGAGGGTAGCCGATCTCACAGCTAGTCTCCAGACAACCCAGACTTAGGTGGCCTGGCTGACTAGAGTCTACGCTGAGGATTATGACAGAGATCGTGAGGCACCGCCTCCTCCTTTACCTCCAGCTTCATGATAGTATTTTCTTTCATTGTACTATAGAGTAACTGTCAGGGTTGTGGACTGTACTCTGTTTTAGTTATGTATATACGTTTGTTTCTCTCTCGTTGTATGTAAACTTGTTTCCCCTTTAGTAGATGCATTATTCTTTTTTTTAAATTCGGTCTCAACCATCACTTGTGCTTATAGTGTGTTAATATTACTGTTTTTACTTTTATCCTATCTCAGTTCACTATTGTCTTGAATATATGCTAGTTCAGCGGACAAGGCCTGAGATGCTCTGATACCAAGTTGTCACACCCCAATTCTGCACTATTCAGAATAGTGTGATGAACCGCTAATAAATCAACGGTTCAACCAGGATCTCGAGTAGGCTATATCCGTGTTATCTAAACTCCATACATCCATAATCATAATCAGAGTAAATACACAATAGCAGAAGTCTTATAATAAAATGAACTGAGAATCTACTGTGATATTAATATTTAAATAGCAAATTATTCTGTATCAACTGAGACATAAATAAATATCAAATACATGTCTTTAATAAATCCAAACAAGAAAAACTAGAAAAATATCTAATCGAATACACATGAGTTGCACTCGCAAGATGAGTCATGTGTATCCACTTCAGCTTCAACCTCCATCGCTGCTACATTCCCGTACGCTGGAGCATTTATATATTCTTCAACTGTGAAACCTGCATCATCAACTAAAAATATTCGACGTCGAGGGATGAGCACACATCACGGCTCAGTGAGCAAACAAAACAATGCAACAGTACATATGCATGCAATCAATTCATATCTTTGGTCTGGTTTATAGTTTACAATATGCAATAGAAAGGTTTAGGTAGTCAAAGGTAACGTTTATTGACCCTGCCTCTATACACAAGTGTGTGACGCCGCCCGAAGGTAACGTTTATCGTCGACTCACAAGCACCCAATCATGAACATTATATAACAAAGATTAACGTTTATTGCTATATAGTGCCATACCAACACGTAAGTCCCTGTTGGCGAGGGCTACAAACTGGGCTCGCAACTAACCAATCCTAATGCAAAAAAGTGTATCCAAGGCCTCACCCCAGCATCCCTCAGAATGTCCATAGAGATAGAGCTAAGGCCCCCCGGTAGAGTCAGAGACTACAAGGACCGAGACCACCTTCCCTGATACTCTACGACATAATAGTTCTGCTAAAGTAATGGCGATACGACGATGCTAATGCACAAGACTTGAGTTAGAGATAGAGCTAAAGTGCTGAGACCCGCCAAAGGTTAACGTTTATTGACGTTCTCATGACACCTCCCCTGATACTCGCTCGCATCAAGTACACCAACCACACATATACAATCACATGCCTATTCCTATCATCATCATCATCATTATGTTATAAACCATAAGTAAATATGCATGAACAAGTAATAGAAATATTGGATGACATGTTGTATGCACATTACAAACATAGTCGCATAGAATCAAGCATGACATTGGACTCAAGAAAATAAAAAATAGTTTGTTATTAACCAATTAGTTTAGAGTTCTGTTTCCTCACCTTAGCTTGCTAATAGATACTTTTCCAAGCTTTAGATTCACCTTTATATTGCTATTATATTGCTAGAAGACCTAACAAAGTCGATAAAATTTAATTAGAATTTATTCTAATTTTAAAAACCATTTTATTAACTGAGGGTCGGAGGTAGGGTCGGAGTCCTGATCGACCCTGGGTGCGACCCTCCCCAATCTGGACTTCCCGAACACTGAGGGTCGATACTCAGGATCACCTAGGGTCGGATGGTCATCGACCCTCTGTGTGACCCTCGGTGTATTTTGGTCAATTTCCCTCTTTTTAGTCCATTCTTCGTGTTTGGGGTCCTATGGCTTGCTCCTACAGTCCATTCAACATTCACCCCATGGTCTAGAATCATGAAGCATCCACCTATATAGCTTTCGTATATTCTCCCATGGTTTTCCATGAAAACCTAACCATGGATTGATGGTTTGGGTTTTGCCGAGATCACGCTCTCTTCATTATCTAATCTAAGGTCTGTAGAAACTCATGAAATTATTATTCATACCTGAGAAGATTACTCCTTCTCTGAAACTCTTCTTGTTTTGGCTTTCTTCTCTTCCTTGCTTCTTTTCTTCTCCTTTTCATTCTCTTCTCTTTCTCTCAATTCAATTAGGGTTGTAAAAGGAGTGAAAGAGGCTTAGGGACGTCCTTTAAATAGAGTAGGAACATCCTAAAATAAGTCTCTTTGAGATTAGGAAAGAATCCAAATAAAAAATTAGGAAATTTCATAATTTCAGTTTCGGCGGCAACTGAGGGTCGATGGGAGGGTCGATGATCTCGTCGACCCTAGGTTTTCTAAGTTGTCCGACCCTCCCTTCAAAACTGAGGGTCTGACTTTCTGTCTTGGGGGTCCGACCCTCCTTGGCTGGGTATGCGACCCTCCCCTTAAATTAAGTGTTTTAGGGTCGATTTGATACCTGAGATCTCGATCTCCTTCACGCCCTTGGTCCATTTGACTCGACCATGATGGGTAAACCTGGTTCAAGGTGATAAGATCGGGTTAGATTGACACGGGTCTTACAAGGGTCGTATGCCTAAACAGGCAGGTCCGACCCCCCCATCGACCCTCACCATTGACCCATGACCAGGGGTCGCAGGGGGTCTCGGATTGTCCGACCCCCCATCGACCCTCGGTAATCGGAAAAAATAGCACAAACCAAAAATTAGGAAACTTTTCTAATTTCAATTGGAACCTTTCCTAAACTCAATGGGACTTATTTTGGGAGTTTTTACTCTATAAATAAAACGTCCCTAAGCCTCTTTCACTCCTTTTACAACCCTAATTGGATTGAGAGAAAGAGAAGAGAAGGAAGAGAAGGAGCAGAGAAGTAAAGTGGAGAAGAAGACCAAAGAGAAGGGATTCAGAGGAAGAAGCATACTTCTCAGGTATGGATACTATTTCCATGAATTTCTAAAGACCTTAGTGTAGATAATGAAGAGGGTATGATCTAAGAGAAACCCAAATCATCCATCCATGGTTAGGTTTCAATAAAAACCATGGAGGAGATCATTGAAACCATGTAGGTGAATAAAGAATAGTTCTAAACCTTAGAACATGTATGTAATGGATTATAGAAGGAAGCCATAGGACCCAAACATGAAAGAATGAACGAAATTTGATATTTTTGACTCAAACCATGGGGGGTCGCACCTAGGGTCGATGGAACATCCGACCCTAGCATCGACCCCCAGTATTCAAGAAGTCTAGAATAGGGGTGGTCGCACCTAGGGTCGATGGAACCTTCGACCCTGGCATCGACCCTACTACAGGGGGTCGCCGTATACTGCTACCCTAGCATCGACCCGTCCTACTACCCCCAATTAACAGCAAATTGTAAAAATTAGTATAAATACTAATTAAATTCTATCGACTTTGTTAGGTGTTCTAGCAATATAATATTGATATAAAAGTGATTCTTAAGGCTTGAAAGAGGATCTACAAACAAGCAAAGGTGAGGGAACAAGACCTAAACTAATTGGTTAATAACAAACTATTTTTATTTCTTGAGTCCAATACCATGATTGTGATATGTGTGTATGCTTGTAATGTACATTCAACATATCATCCAATATTTTTATTATTACTGTTCATGTATATTTAAATTTATTGATTATAACATGATGATGTTGATGATAGTAGAAATAGGCATGTGAATGTTTATGTTTGGCTGGTGTACATGGTGTGGGTAGGGATGGTGTCAATCGGTACTTCGATGCCGTTCTCATCGGGGTATATTGTGCCATGGTCTATTCAAGTCATGTCTACTAAGCAAGTGTTAGTGTGCTTGATGCGAGTGGAGCATCAGGGGGAGGACGTGACATTGTGGTTCAGCCTGGTCACCAGACTCTAGCTCTATCTCTACTCAAGTCTTGTCCACTAACATCGTCGTATCGCCATTATCTTAGCGGAACTAATATGTCGTAGGGCATCAGGGGGGACGTGGCATTGTGGTTCAGCCTAGTCACCAGACCCTAGCTCTATCTCTATGGATGTATTGAGGGATGCTGGGGTGAGGCCTTGGATACATTGTTTGACATTAGGGTTGGTTAGTTGCGAGTCTAGTTTGCAAGTTCTCGCCAACAGGGGCTTACGTGTTGGTACGGGCAATCGGTACAGCAATGCCGTTTTCATTGGGTGTATATTGTCCATGGTGGGTGCATGTGGGATGACAGTGTTGTTTTCATTGGGCAGATTCACACACTCGTGTATAGAGGTGAGGCGGCCACCGAACCTTTCTATAGCACATTGCAAACTTATTTACCAGACCATAGATATGAATTGAATGCATGCATATATTTGTTGCATTGTTTTGTTTACTCACTGAGCTCAAGTTGGAGAGCTGACCCTCGCACGCGCAATTCTTTTTAATTTCTGATGTTGCAGGTACTATGATTGAAGATTATGTTGACACGCCAACATATGAACATGTGGCGGCTATGATGAGCAAGCTGTGGAGGACGAACATGGTTCGTTAAGCGAGCATTTTAACGGTGGATACGTTTAGTGTTTAGTTTTCATATTTGGATATTGTAATATGTATTAAGTTATGTTTTGGTTACTTGAAAATAAATGGAATATTAATTATTTATCATGATTAGACCTCAATTCATTATCTGTAAGACTTTCGCTATTTATTTTATTACCTCTGGTTAATGTGGAATGTGTTTTGGTTTATCATATGTGGGATAGCCTATTGTGAGATCCTGGTTGAACCGTCGGTTTATTGACGGTTCATCACACCATTTTGGTTAGTCCAGAAATGGGGTGTGACACATTCCATCTTCACTATCTATTCTAAGGTCTTTAGAATTACATGGAGATAGTATCCATACCTGAGAATTAGGCTTGTTTCTCTAAATCCTTCTCTTTGATCTTCTTCTCCACTTTCCTTGTCTTCTCTTTCTCTTCTCCTTCTCTTCTCTTTATCTCAATCCAATTAGGGTTCTAAAAGGAGTAAAAGAGGCTTAGGGACGGTCCTATTTATAGAGTAGAAACTCCCAAAATAAGTCCCATTGAGATTAGAAAAGAATCCCATTGAAATTTGGAAAGTTCCCAATTCACGGTTTCTGTCGGTAGACTGGGGGTCGATGAGGGGGTCGGAGATCCTGTCGACCCCTGGTTCTAAATTGTCTGACCCCCAATAAAAAACTCAGGGTCTGACTTTTTATACTGGGGGGTCCGACCCTGCCTTACTGGGTATGCGACCCTCCCCCTTATTTTAGTGTTTTTGGGTCAGTTTAATACCTGACATCGTGATCTCCCTCACACACTTGATCCATTTGGCTCGTCCATGATGGGTAGACCTGGTTCAATGTGGTAAGACCAGGTTAGTTCGATATGGGTCTTACAGCAAGATCCCTACTTCTAATGATGTTAAAGAGGTGACTTCTGGCCTTACTAGAGGCAGAACTGGTAAGAGTAGTGATGCCTCTACTAGCACTAGTATGATTGATATGACATAAGGTAGAAGAGGGTCTACAACACCAGCCAATGATCACATAGTGTATTACCTTAGTGAAGATGATGATGCATCATTTGATGACTCATCAGATCAAGACTGGAGTTAAGTCAAGGGTGAAGATACAATGGAAAGTGTGTCACTAAATTCTGACAGTGACAATGATGGAGAAGGAGATGATCATAAGGAGGATGGTGATGGGCCTGGAGATGATAACTTCTCTGAATGCAATATGGATGACTGTTTTGAGGTGCGTACCCAGAATTATGATATTGATGAAGAGGATAAAGTAAAATTACATGTTGAATTATGTTTTAGCAATGTGGATGAGTTTAGGAAAGCCTTTAAGAAGTTCAATATTCAATAAGGTACTGATATTTTAAGGCTGAAGAATGAAAAGCAAGAGTGAATGTTGTATGTGCTTCTGAAGGTTGCAAATGGAAGATCCATGCTTCACCTACATCAGATGGAGTAACTTATACGGGGATGTCATATTATCCTGAGCATACTGGCACTAGGCTGTCCAAGAACCCCAATGCTACTTCCAAATGGATAACCTCTAAGCTTGCTTCAAGATTTAGGGCTGATCCAGTTATGAAGGCAGAAAGCATGCATGCTACTCTTAATGCAAAATATGGTATTGATCAACATAAGCTGCAGCTATATACAGGGCACAAAGGATTGCCAAACAAGAGACGGAAGGAAGTTTTAAGTTGGCATATACACAACTACCAAAATATGGTGAATTGATGATTGAGAAAATCCAGGCAGTGTATTCAAGATACAACCACAAGAGAGAATTGATTTCTCTGGATCTCTAGTTTTTAAGAGGCTATTTTTCTGTCTAGATGCATGCAAAAAGGATTCATGAGAAGATGTAGACCATTCATAGGTCTGGATGGATGCCACTTAAAAGGGGTCTATGGTGGAGTTTTTTGTTTGTTTGTTGTGGCAATGGATGGGAATAATGAATTATTCCCATTGCCATTTGGAGTTGTTGAAAGTGAGACCAAGGATAGTTGGTCCTTTTTTCTTTACAACCTGTATTCTACCATTGATACATCCATTGGTGGCTTGTCACTGACTTTTATGTCAGATAAATGGAAGGTATATTCATTCATTGTGTTTTTTATTTTTATTTTTCTTGTTATAGGAATGCAAAATTCATCCTTAACATGAAAGTTATTTTCTCTTATATTGGGTGTATCAGATGTAATTACAGAAATATTTCCAAATGCTTACCTCATAAACTACTGTCGACATTTATATGCAAATTTCAGACCAAAGTTCCTGGGTATGCAGTTAAAGAATCAATTTTGCGAAGCTTGTAAAGTATTAAAGGTGGTTCAATTTCAAAAGGTAATGAATGAGATGGAAAAGGCAGGAGTTTTGGTTGTATTATCCCTCAGTTTGCAAGCTGCGATGAGATGCTAACTTGGTGGTTAAGAAAGGCGGGCGCTTTTGGCTGCAGTGGCCTATGGATTAGTATCTTCTTCATTTCGTTGAACAATATATGGAGGGCAAGAAATGATGCATATCATAGAAATGTTAGGGTGTTTAAGGAGACCTTATGGGGTAGAATTAAAAATCGGTGCAGGAATATTTCTATCCGATAACCTTTTATTATCAGTTCAATGGCTGACTTGTCACTTGCTCATGCCTTCTCTTTGGTGACAAAGATCTGAAGGCCTCATGCTATTTTGGAGTTGTTTTGGAATCCGCCTTTAGTAGGTTGGGTTAAAATTAATTTTGATGGGTGTAGTCTGGGCAACCCTAGCTTTGTTGATGCAGGTGGTGTGCTTCGATCCAATAGTGGTATGGTGTTATTTGCTTTCTCAGAATGGTTAGGTATACGCACTAATTACATTGCCGAGACGAGAGCAGTTATGTTGGGTTTGCAATCAACTATTCGTCTGGGATTCATAATATTTGGGTGGAGGCAGATGCTGGCTCTGTGGTGGGCGTTCTTCAATCAGATAATGTCCCCTGAATTGTTCATCAGGAGTGCTGAATTGTTCATCAGGAGTGGTTGGCTCTCAAATTTGATGTTTCTTCTTGTAATGTTCGTTTTTCCCATTGCTGTAGGGAAGTAAACTCAGTTGCGGATAAGCTTGCGAAGACAACTGCTCATGAGAGACGATCTAAATCTTGGAGTTCATGTCCTCCTCTTGTGGCTCGTAAGGTAGTTTGGGATGCTTCCCATTTGCCTCACTTTCATTTCCAATAGTTATGTTTTTCAGCTTTCCACCCAGGTTGGCCCCAGCTGATGGCATTGCCGAAGGTGGGGGTCTCTTCTTATTTGGGTGTTTTGTATATATTTTCTTCTCTAATATATAATTTTGGGATTCTTAGCAAAAAAAAAAAAAAAAAAAAAAAAAAAAGTGATTGGAAAAGAGTACCAAAGGTAATGCATGGGGTGTTTCATGAGGTCGATATTTCTTTGCCTCCTTATTATAGGGATTTTGGAGTCACCACCTAGATTAGGGTCTAGGACCCATAATTTGACTCCGGATATAATCCATGTATACAAAATTAGACCGATATAGAGAATCTGGGGGTAATCAGGGTATTGATCGAAGGAAGGTGTTAGGCATCTCGGTTCGCCTGGATAAATCCAACATTGGTTTCAACTAACTATTTTTAATATTGGATGGTGAGATCTTTGCATGCATATAATCATAACATCATAGAGAAAACATGGTTAGTACCTTATGGTCATCCCTTTGGACAGCCTTCCGGCGTAGGAGAGAATCTCAGTAGAGAGAAAATCTCATAACGATACATGGATACTTGGACATTAAGATGATTTAATCTCGCAGGCGTTGGAGTGATTTTGTTGGCAGTCCCTACATGTTGCAGGTATGCCCACCACGTGATCTCATTTTCTTTAATTTTATTTGATAACCATTCTTCTTATGCAAATGTGGCTGATAGAGACATTGCAGCTTGTTGTCGAATTCAAAGCTTTGAAATTATGCTCAAAGGATTATCTGCCACAATTCCTTATACGAGACAATCATAGCATGAATGTTTGGATCTGGTGGTTGTCAAATATCTAGGAAGGAGATATTTGTTGGCATTGCATATGGTAGGATAAATGTGTCCTACTAGTGTTGAACTTGCCAGGTTATGGCTACATTCGTTTGATGGGGCTCACTCACACTTCTTTTTACATACCATCACGGCTCTTGAGGCAATATTTGTCTTCTTCAGGATGTGCCAATGGAGATAGAGAGTTTGGTGCTTGCCCGAGGTGTTGGATGAAGGCACGGGTACGCTTGATTGCTGACTTATGGCATACTAGGACCATACTAGAAAGTGGAGACTTTACTATAGAGACATTGTCAATTCAAGAGTACATGAAGAACCAGACTCGGGTTGAGGTTCTTAAGGAGACTCAGAAGACTTGGGTTCAGAAGGATGACATGGGTGTGGCTCCTAAGCAACTTAGGGATAAAAATGAAGATGATCCTGACATGCTTTGCGTTCAGATTGCGTAGTTGCAGAAGCGCTTGTAGAGGATTACCCATAATTAGGATCCTTTGATAGGGTTATATTATTTCTTGCCTTTTGCTTTCTGCCTTTGAATGGACCCTCTTTTTGAGGTTGATTTTGATGTGACCGAACCTATAGTTTTAATTTTAAGCTACCTACATTTCCTTAGTATTTATAAGGGATTAGGTTGTATGTAGTTCCTAAAACTATTTGATTAGAGATAGCACTTCTTGAGTTGATCCATGTTAGTGAGATTGTATAACTCGATCCCATCCAAATCCATTACCCTGATAGTCTTTTCGAGAAGTATCTCGATGATGGCGTATGGGCCACTCCAATTGAGCCTAAACTTCCCACATGGGTCGTATATGACTCTTTTAGTACCAAGTTTCCAACCACGAGATGACAAGGGACTTCCATTTTGTTAAAGGCTCGAGTTATCCTAATTTGATATTTCTTCATGTTATCTATTGCTTGCATTCGTTTCTCATTGATGAGATTGAGTTCTTCAAACCTAGTCCGAAGTGACTTTGCTTCTTGTATTTGAGTATTCATGAAGACTCCTAGGGAAGGAGTTTCCATTTCAATTGGAAGTATGGCTTCCATTCCATATACCAATGAGTAAGGTTTCCCTAGTTGAAGTGCAAATAGAAGCCCGATAAGCCCATAGTGCGTATGGTAGCATGTTGACCCAATCATTGTATCGCATGGCCATTTTTGCAAGATGTTCTTGATGTTCTTGTGACCAGTTTCAACTGTCCCATTTGCTTGTGGACGATAGGGTGAAAATTTATGTATGCTAATCTTGAACTTGTAGCAAAGTGCCCTTGCTTGTCCTTAGAAGTGTTGTCCTTGACCAGATATCAATTCCTGTGGCATTCTGCACCAAGTGATGATATTTTCTGTAAGGAACCTAGCCACTTGGACGGCTGTGAGTTTGGCATAGTATTGCTCTTCTACCCATTTTGTGAAGTAATCGATCGCTACTAAAATATACTCATGACCATTAGCTGATTTGGGTAAGACTTGTCCAATGATATCGATGCCCCAAGTATTGAATGGCCACTGAGAACTTAAAGTATGTAATTCTGAAGAAGAAGTATGTAATTAGCAAAAATCTAACACTTGTGACACTTCTTGACACAGTTCTTGACATACTTAGTATAGTCGATCTCCATTGTATTCCAATAGTAGCCCATCCGTATAATCATTTGGCTAGCATTCTAGCATTCATGTGCGGTCCACATATGTCTTGATGAATGAGATCCATTACTTGTTGACCTTCTTCTTCATCCACATATAATGGCTGAAATCCTTCATAAGAGCGAATATATAGAATACCCTCTTGTAGGATGAATTGAGTGGCGTACCTCCATAGGAACCTCTTTTCCTTTGGGGTCGCACCTTGAGGGTATTTTCCTTCTTAGATGAAGTCGCTTATATTAGAATGCAACGGTTGATTGTCTACTATTAAAGGGTTCACTTCATATAAGTAAGATGGGATGTCCCTTCGTTGTATAACAAAAGGTTATACCCTTACCCCTTCTTTAATTTCCACCGTTGAGGCCAATGTGGCTAAGAAATCCTCAAATAGGTTGTTATCTCTTGGAAAGTAGTCAAAGGTGATATCCTCAATTATCTTTGATAAATCTTCAAGATATTCTTGATAGGGTTTGAGCTTTTCATCTCTTGTTTTCCATTGGCCTTGCATTTGGCATATTACTATTTTGGGATCTCTGAACACTTTGAGCTTCTTCACTCTGACGGATATAGCCGCTTCCATTCCTATGGCATATGCCTCAAATTCAGCATTGTTGTTGGTGCAACTGAATTCCTTCCTGAAGGATATTGAAAGGTGGGATCCATCGAGAGTGAGAAGTACTATCCCTGCTCTAAAACCATTTGATTAGTAAGGCCGTCAAACAACAATTACCAAGTGTGATCAGGATCTTCTACTTTGGTGGTCCAAATATCCTCGTTTGGGAATACATCTTCCGAATGTCTAATTCCTGGTGTGGGATGAGCTAACAATTGATCTGAAATGGCTCTTCCTTTTATTTACTTTTGAGTGACATATTGGATGTCAAACTCAGATTGTAGTAGGAGCCAAGGGGCTGTCCTTCCCACAAGAGGTTTCCCAAACATGTATTTGATAGGATCCATTCTTGAGATTAGTTAGACCTAATGCGAGAGCATGTAATGTCTCAACCACTTCGTGGCCTAGACTAGGGCTGCCCAAGTTTTTTTGACTAGAGTACACTTGAGTTTATAATTGAGGAATTTCTTATTCACATAGTATATCACTTTTTTGGTTCACCCTTTTTTGACGTATTGTGCTAGCGTTGATCCCATGGATTCATCCGTGACAGAGAAATATAATAATAAAGGCTATCCTGATATGGCAGTGCCAAGACTAGTGGAGTTACCAGGTAGTCCTTAATTTGATCAAATGCTTATTGACATTGGTCATTCCATTCTTTAGGTTGATCCTTCTTTAGGAGCTTGAATATAGGTTCGCATGTTGAAGTCAATTGAGAGATAAATTTGCTAACATATTGAATTCATCCTAGGAATTCTCTGATATATTTTTTCTATCCTTGGAGGTGGCATATCCTGGATTGTCTTGATCTTGGATGGGTCTATTTCTATTCCTCTTTCGCTGACTAGGAATCCTAGAGGTTTTCCCGCGGTTGATCAAATATGCATTTCTGTGGGTTTAAACATAAATTGTATTTACTTGTCCATTCTAGGAATTTCCTCAATGCCTCATGATGTCTTTCACGGTCCTTGGATTTGACTATCATGTCGTCTACGTAGACTTCTACTTTCTTATACATATGGTCATGAAGGATAGTTGCCGTTTCTCTCGATTGGTTGCCCCATCATTCTTGAGTCCGAAAGGTATTACTTTGTAGCAATAGGTTCCCCATTGTGTAATGAAGGACTTTTTCACCTTATCCTTAGGGGCCATTTTGACTTGGTTATATCCTAAGAAACCATTCATGAATGATAAGAATGCATGTCCTGCAGTATTGTCTACAAGGATATCTATGTGGGGAGTGGGAAGCCACCCTCTGGGCTAGCTTTGTTGAGGTTCTTGAAGTCCATGCACATTCTTACTTTTCTAATTTTCTTAAGGACTTGCACTATATTGGGGAGCCATTTAGGATACTCAGTGAACTCTAGGAAGCCAGGTTGGATTGCTTTTTTTGTTTTTTGTTTTTGCTTAAGGTCAGCTTTTTGATTAATTGAAGAAAAAAATAGTAAAAGTTACAAATCTCTTATTGGTAAAAACCCTCATTTGGCATTTCCATCAGCAAGCCTAATAGGTTACCAAAAAGAAAGTAAAAACACTAACAAAACTGAAATCTTGGACGTCTCGAGGCGTCGTACACTACATCACGAGCAACAAAATCTGGACAATGAGTCCACATCTTAGATCTACGCTCCGTACCTGCCTCTTTTGCTAACCTGTCAGCAACTGAGTTAATCTCTTGGAAGCAATGAGAAAATCACACCAAGGCTGGTTGCAAACTATTCCATAACTGTAGACAAAACCATGGGATATTCTTTTGACTCAAGCTGTCACACCCCAATTCTGGCTGAACCAGAAGTGTGAGTGAACCATCACTGAACCAAAGGTTCACACCAAGATCTCAATACGACCGTGTCCACTCATACAAACCATTGCACATAACCATAATCAGAATATAATAAAATACAGTAGAAGTTTTAAATTAAATGAACTGAATTCTCTATTGATAATTTAAATAAAATATCTAATTATTCTCCACACCAAAACGTAAATAAGTATCCTTACATCAATTTGTAAATCCAACTGAAAATAAATAAATAAACTAAACAAATCCTAGAGGTACACACAGAAAGGGCATTCGCATGAAGCGTCATGCTCGTCCTCTCCTGCTTGCACTTCTAAAGCAGCAACACTTCGATACGCCGGAGCATCCATATAGTCCTCCACAGTTTAACCTGCATCAACATCTAAAAATAGTGTGTACACAAGGGTGAGCTCACAACTTAGCTCAGTAAGACAATCAGACAATGCAACAAACATATACATGAGTAACATTCACTTTATGGTCTGGTTTTAATTTTCCAATGTGCTATAGAAAGGATTGGCGGTCACTGCACCTCTATACACGAGTGTGTGAAGCCGTCCAATGGATCAAACACCATTGTCATCCCACATGCACCCACCATGGAATAGAGATAGAGCTAAAGCGTCTGGATCAAACACCGCCAACACTTCTCCTGATACCCTACCCGTACCAACACGTAAGCCCCTATTGGCGAGGGCTTGCAAACTGGGCTCGCAACTAACCAATCCTATATGTCATCACAGTAGGCCCTATCCCAGCACAGCTCCCTACAGCATAGAGATAGATAGAGCTAGAGTCTAGTGGCCAGGCTGGAGACCACAATGCCACTTCCTCCTCCTGATACCCTACCCGCACCAAGCGTGCTAAGACAGAATGATACGAAAATGTGCTAATGTGAGGAATGATCCCAGACCCCAGGCCCTTCCCATTCCACACACCAACAAAAATAATCACATGCCTAACAGTCACATCCTAGCATAGCGAGTATGCATGAACAATAATAATAATTGAAAGTAAAGGATGACATGCGAGTATGCACAAACATCAGTTCATAGAATCGTAATTATTAACAACGTTTTACTGTTATTAAATTATTAGGGTTTAGGTCCGATTCCCTTACCTGACGCTTGATTGATAGCTTACTCCGCGTCACAGAATCCAAACTTGCTATCACAAGGTCCTACACAAAGTTAGGGTTGAGTTAGAATAGTTTTTCTTAGGGTTTACGTTGGTCGGAAAATCAACAAGGTCAAAACACTTCTCACAGAGCAGACCGGTCTCGGGTACCGGTCGCAGGTACCGGCTGCAGCACTGTGGGGAAAGGTGCGACTGGTATGGTCGACCGGTCCCCACAGACCAGCCTCCGGGAGATACCGGTTGTAGGTACCGGTCGCATATGGTGCGAGCAGTATGTCTCCGGAAGACCATACACCCGGTTCTCACCTTCTGTCGGTCACCCCCTATTGATTCTAGGGTTTCTCCTACACATTCTAGGTCTGAGCACTGAGTTAGAGTTGTTTCCAACTCCATTCAAATCCTAGTTTCGATGATCTTCAACCTAGAACTTGAATCTAGGATTTACCGACTAGATTAGGGTTTGACGACAAAATATGGTTTAGATTAATACCTCGCTTTGCATGGTATTGATCCAATTATGACTAACCATTCTAGGACGCTTAATGTAAAGGAAGGTTTAAGCACTTATCATTGGTTCGCGGTAATGTGTTCTTCGTCCAGCGGCAATGACGGCTCTTCCCTTTCCTTCCTAGCTTCTTCTCATTCTTCAATCTCTTTCTCCTCTCTAGGGTTTGTGAGGATCAATGAAAGGGATTTAAGGAGGTTTAAGGGTCCTTATATAGGCTAGTTTAGGAAGCCTCCTAACATTAGGAAAGTCTTTTGTTTCGAAATTTGAAAAGTGGGACCCATAGAGATCCGTTTCCGGATCTAAATGGTCTACTGCGCAGGCTATACCGGTCGACTAGTACCATAGACCGGTACCATCGATCGGTATGAAAACTGGTCCGTTTACATACCTGGTTGTCATCCGCTCGTCCGGTCTGGTCCGGTGATGATTGGAAGACCTGTTACGATATGAATGAAAGATTTAGATCGGGTTCATGGAGTACAGGTCTTACACAAGCAATGCATTACTGCGCCAGAATCATCTTCAAGCCAGATATTTGTAAAACCCAATCTGCAAGCCTCCTGAAGAACTCTAATAGCTTCCCTTAACTCAGCCCTATAATTCTTGCCCACTCCAAGGTATTCCACAAATGTAAAAAGTACATATCTGAAGAGTCATGGATTATCCTCCTGCTCCCGAGACACCTGGTTGTCCAAGGCACAATCGTCGTCAACATTCAACTTGCACCAAAGTCCCATAGGACATACCCATTGCAGTTGACACATAGGCCGGGGCTTTCCACCTCTTGTTTGCAAGTTAAATTTACAAGCTACAACCAGATGCTCCACATGGGCGTTAAATGGACAGGTCTCGAACATCCTTAGAAAGGGACTCCAGCGTCCCTTCACGGAGGCCTTTTATATTCTCATAATAACTGAGATTGCGAGCTCTCCACAACGCTGCCAGCGCTACAAAGAATAAGGGATTACATATAGTCTTTATAGGCACCACCTTTTGTTTTCTTTGCCACCATAAGAAAAACAAATCTGAAGTATCAAACTCCACCAGTCGAAGCTGGAAAGATTGAAGGACAACAGCCCAAACTGCCTGAGAAAACTCACAAGAAATAAATAAGTGATGGTGAGTTTCCACTTCTTTAAAACACAGTTGACAACGGGAGACAATAGGAACCATCTTGGCCCTTACCGCATCATCCATTGGGAGCTTACGATGAAACTAGCACCATCCAAACAACAACAATTGTGATGCAGCACCTTATCCCACACAATATTTGTCCTATGAGGAGGGTTACATCGTGAATGCAAACAGTCCCACGCTGACTGAACTGTAAAACCGCTATCAGGAGTCACTGTCCATACGAGCTTTCTGAGCCCCTAGGAGGGAGCGGGATTGCTGATGCCACCTCAAACCAGACTCTCAAAGTTGACGAGCTCACATGCCGAAAGATCCACCGACCATGATCAATAAAAAAGAATAAGAGAGTTTTCATGCGGTAAAAAACCCAAGGATCTAGCCTTAACACCTCCATCAATGAAAAGGATCCCAAACAGTTGTCGTGTTAGAAATTTATAGTTGCCCCATCACCTAATATCCACCGAGTATGTTTAGAAGTCTAGTCCCACAACCTACAGGCACTTTAGTACACTGCAGAAGCATTAGACCGAGAGTGAAGCTTCCCTTCGGAAGCAATATACCTCTTCCTCATATACACAACAAAAGCTGAAGGTTCTAACTTTATCTGCCATGCCAGTTTAGAGAGAAGGGAGCTGTTTATCTCAGATGGATGTGGAATCCCGAAATCTCCCTCTTTCCTAGGAAGACAAACAGATGCCCATTTAACAACTACTAAATTATGGAGATTCGGATCCCCACACATATAAAATTATGAATCCACTTGCCAGCCAATGATTACAAATGTCACAGAATACTTCTTTTTGAACCTGTCCATCGGTGGCATCAAATAGTCTTTCTTGATCCTCCCTTTAAAAATTTCAACACCGAGGTACCTAGTTGGGAAAAAAAAACCCTTCGAGAATCCTAACAAGGAAATCTTCTAATTTTTCCAGCCATTGGAAACATTGCTGAAGTACGTTACTCTTACCTACATTAATCCGTTGACCAGAGTGCTCTTGATATACCTCCAGCAAAGATTTAAGCCTACGGGTAGCCTTGATCCTTGACTGAAGGAAAACGAAAATATCATAAGCAAAGAATGGGTGAGTCGGCACATCTACATCACCTTGACATTTTAGAGGCAAACTATCTTTTACCTGAGCAAGCCGTTTAAGGCCATGACACAACACTTTTTTTGCCAATACAAATAAAAGGGGAGAGAGGGGATTACCTTGTCATAGTCTACGGAAAGCATAGGAAAACCCCACTAGACCACCATTCATGATAACCGAAATCCTTGCTGATTACAGCGTGGCTAATACATGGTGCACAAAAATATCTGAAAACCTAAACTTTCTAAGCACATCCGTGAGAAAACCCCATTCTAGCATATCGTAGGCTTTCTGAATATCCAACTTTAACGTCATGAAGTGTAAGACCTGTGTAAGACCCGTGCCCAAACCCCGTTACGGTTTACTATTTTGGGCATGTGTTGGGTCATCCCACTTGCGAATGTATCGGGCCGACACGACCAAAGACGATGACATAACCATGAGGTGACACAAAACCACTATCTTAAACCTCCCGTGTCATTAGAGCGCACGAAAGTGCACTATGAGAAGTCTCGGACCCATCCTATGCGACCACCCAGCCCATAGCTCACACACACCTAAGCTGGCTGACCAAAAAGGAGATCCAGTTGGAGACATAAGTGGTGCGGTTACACATCAGCTGTACGCTGTGCCGCCGCACCTCTAGGAGCGAAACTGTTTGGTGACTAATGGCCTTGGGACCCATTGATTCAAATTTTGATTGTTCCCCTGCATGGAAAGCCTATCACCAACGGTCTGAACAAGGTAGGAATGGAGAGAAATCTTCCCCATTTCCATAATGGGATCTTATCCTATCGATTTTGTGAGAAGGAGTTCTCTATCCTCTCACTCTACTTATTGAGCAATCAAAGCAAAGAATAGAGAAAAGAGAAAACGTCTGACGCATTCTCTAATGAGAAAAGAAAGAAAGAAAGGAGAGGAAGACGAAAGGAGAGGAAGAGAAAAGGAAGAAGCCTCCCTCTGATTACCGCCCAGTAGAGAAAAGAGAAAACGCAGAAGAGCAAGGAAAAGGAGGAAAATAGAAGAAAGGAAGCTTACCTCTGGAACGATATTTAGCTTGCTGGAGAACTCGAAGAAGAAGGAGATCGCTGTGAGTAATCAGTTCTTCATTTGTGATAGACTGTAGATACCCCTTAAATCGAATCATGAAATTATAGTGGAGATGTTTAACGGTAATATCATAGAATAGCATCTCCTTGTCGTTAAGATTTCCCCATGCTGTGATGGTCTCCTTCCTAATCAAATCGAAGTGTTATGAGTAAATCAATGGAAAAGGAACCATTCACCATTATGGAGAAGCTTCAAACCATGTAGACTACTGTTCACTAATTCGAATCATGGACGATAGTGTACATAGTATAATGGATAAGAGACACCGAAACATTAGAGGACTAAATAAATTAACCATGACCTTTCAAGGATCCAAGAATGTCCAATAAGGATCAAAAACCACAAACAATAGTGGATCTGAAGGTTTGGAAATTAGATCTAAAGGTATAAACTAGATCTAGTATTTCAGTTAGTTATCAAATCGAAACGATAGCCAAACCGTAGTGTAAACATGGAACCAAGAGCCCAAACTCCTTATTCATACTTAGAAAAATATGGGAAACACCTCGAAGAAAGATGGTGGCCATTGGACCATGTTTCGACGTGCGATCGATGGGACTAGCCTTATGACCTACCAGTCGTAACGTGCGGTCGATGCCAACAGCCGCACATGATTCTAGTGTCAGATCTAGGCCAAACTCGGCCAGTAGTTTTATATAATTTATTTTGAATTGTTTAAGGGTTTAGAACCCTATAATCACTTTTCTATGAGGTGAAACCCCTTATGCTTCATGTATACCAAAGAAAGAGTTTGGTCTACATACTAAAACGACCAACCACTCATCACGTCTGTAATCTAAGACCTTAAAAGCAACCTACAAGGACTAGGCAACACCATTGAGGTGTTGGCAAAGTCAAACGACCATGGGAAAGCGTGCGATTGGTGCTCTAGCACCAGGTAAGGTATGGCCGCAACCATAGATCGCATACCTGTTTGGCTGCTGCACTTTCCCGTGCTTGGCCCATAGCTGCTTCTTAGCCTTAGGACCCTTGTTATGGTGCTAGAACACCCTTGGCCTTGTTAGAAGAAGTCATTTTTAGTATTGAGGTTAATAATGGGAGGAATCTGTCTATTGAGCGTGCTGTCTTGTAGAGAACCAATCCACACTTCACCGATCTTGTGTGGACAGCATGTTTACTAGGTTAAAAATACCCTTAGACCGTGAATGGTAGTGAATGGAATTAATAACTAATGCGTAATGGTATGCTGTGAGAACAGACAGTAGATAATAGGCATGAAATATCAGACAAGTTAGTAATATTGTAAACACAAGAATATTAAGCATAAAACAATGCTAGAATAAATCCGTAAGATGATAAGTTCATGGATATAATTGCACATGATTTTGATAGAGATACAAAGACTTCGATAGGAGGCTACTCGATCGAAATTTATAGTAGTTTACTCTGTTATCTTTCGGTAAGGGAACTAAACCTTTAGATGCATATGTTTTCTCTATTTTATTATATTGTGTGATGGTGTGAGATTGATATTAGGCTCTTGTGTGATAATATGCCATCCAATAAACTGTTTTGTATGATCATGCATATGCATCCTTGTGTTTGGGGTCAATAATGGCATGTAGTGGTGGGAACAAGTGGAATGGGACGCTCATGACCCTATGAACGCGACTGATCCATGTTTGATTCCTGATGTCTGGTTAAGTCAGTAAAGAGGAAGGTGGGTGGAATGGGACACTTGCACCACTTCTTACTGGTGCTACTTTACATTGACCATATATAACTTAGTTAAGTCACGATGTCTTAAGTAGGGACAGACGGGGTTAAAAACTTGACGACGTTACGGTCCAGTAATATGGATAGTTAAGTGGACATGTTTAATTGAACATTAATCACCTGTATAATTCTACCCCTAGCCATTAGGGGATTATGTCATGGCATAGGTTCAATAAAAAGGTGATATGAACATAGCTGCGATGCTCCCCATACTCGATGTAGTGTGGATGGACGGGCAAGTTGACTAGTGGGATTATTATCTCCTCAAGTGCCATAAGGTGGACTTGGGATGAGTTGCGGTCATGCAGATCAAAACGATGGACCCATACTTGGGGATGTTGTTGTACGCCGAGTGAGGCAGCATCATTTTGGAGAGGAGACCCGTGTAGCCTGGAGACTCCATGTGTGGGTTGGCTTGAGCTGGCATTTACAGTTATCATACCTAACCGTAGCTGATAGTTGCATGCATTGCTTGTTGCACATTTAGTTTTCTTGTTAAACTCGGTGGTTGAGCTTACCCTTATGCGTATAAACTATTTTAGATTTTGCAGGTTCTTCGTTTGTTGCTTCAGATAGCTTTTCATCAGGTGTGGAGGATGAGGATAGCGAGACTGAGGAAGATGTTTGTGATCCTTAGGACGATTCGTAGAGATTGCTCATAGGCTTAGGTTGTGCCTATGATTTTATTTTCTTTGGATTTGGGATTTTTATTTTATTTGAGATTCGTATTTGAGAATAAACTTTAAACAACGCTTACTTATTTTTGGATAATGTTTAATGTTCTTTTATTTGAGCTCAAATTAATTTGGATATCTGGAACCTTTAGTATGTCAGTAGAATAATTGGCTTTTAATTTATAAAACTTCCGCTACATAATGATTCTCTTGATTTTTGATAAAAGTTTTAATTGGGAATGTAAATTTTGAGATGTTATGTTACTTTGATAATTCTTGTGAATAATCGTGGGGGTTGATATGTGGAATACTGCGACATGCGATCCTGGAAGGGGATTTCTTGTGCCCTAATAGGATGGAGAGATCCCATTGCATTTCATAGTACCAATACATTGGGAATGGGGTGTGACAATCCGTACCCTAAAATTTCATACTAATTTGGATTTTGACATGTGGCAGGTCTTCCCACCATACATGAGAGTGGGGCGATGCAAGTGTAGTCATCAAACTAAAAGGGTAGAATGGTAAGTCTATTATCTCGAGCGTTGGAGAAGTCAACAGTCCAACTGACTTTGTCTGGTTGCAAGAGTCCAGTAGCAAAATCTGACAGTATCCGAATTGGGTAAAACCTAGAATCTGTGATTTACTTAAAGTGGGTTAGTGCGAGGCCCACCCCGTACTAACCTCTCCCATTGAAAGTGACACTTGTCACGTGGGACCCCTATTCCAGGGAGATTGGGATATAGTTGGAGTGAGGGACTCTAGTCTCTTTAGAACTCATCAAATCCTCTAGGACTTTCTTTGTCTCTGTCTCTGTCTCTCTCTCTCTCTCTCTCTCTCTCTCTCTCTCTCTCCCCCTCTGTTGCACAACAACTCAGAACTCTCTCAAATGTTCTAATGCGTTCTTAGTACAAGGGAAGGATTTCCAAGGAAAGGTGTCACACCCCAATTCTGCACTATTCAGAATGGTGTGATGAATCGCTAATAAACCAACGGTTCAACCAGGATCTCTAATATGCTGTGTCCGTTGAAAATAAAACCATACACATCCACAATCATAATCAGAATAAATACACAATAGCAGAAGTCTTAATAATAAATGAACTGAGGAATCTAATTGTGATAATCATAGATAAAGTATCAATTTATGTTGTATCAACTGAGACATAAGTAAATAAAATATCAATTACATTCCCTTATTAAATTCAAATGAAAATCTAATCGAATACGCATGAGTTGCACTCGCATGAGGGATCATGCATTTCCACTAAGTCTTCAGCTTCCATTGCAGCGATGTGCCCTTACACAGAAGTATTCATATAGTCCTCCACCGTAGTACATGCATCATCAACTAAAATATTCGACGTCGAAAGGGTGAGCACACATCATGGCTCAGTGAGCAAACAAAACAATGCAACAATCATATGCATGCATTCAATTCATATCTGTGGTCTGGTAAATAAGTTTGCAATGCGCTATAGAAAGGTTCGGTGGCCGCCTCACCTCTATGCACAGGGTGTGAAGGCCCGCCTGAAGGTTAACGTTTATTGTTGTCCCCATCCACCCTACCATAGAATAGAGATAGAGCTAAAGTGCTGAGGCCCGGCCTATGACACTTCCCTTGATACTCTACCCATACCAACACGTAAGCCCCTGCTGGCGAGGGCTCGCAAACTGAGCTCGCAACTAACCAATCCTAATGTCAAACAGTGTATCCAAGGCCTCACCCCAGCATACCTCAATACGTCCATAGAGATAGGGCTAAGGCCCCCCGACAGAGTCAGAGACTACACGGTTCGAGACCACCTCCCCTCATACACTACGACGTAATAGTTCTGCTAAGGTAATGGTGATACGACGATGTCAGTGGATAAGATTTGAGTTAGAGATAGAGCTAGAGTGCTGAGGCCCGGCCTATGACACCCCCCTGATACTCGCTCGCATCAAGCACACTAACCACACACATACATTCACATGCATATTCCTATCATCATCATCATCATCATGTTATAAACAATAAATTTAAATATGCATGAGCAGTAATAATAGAAATATTGGATGACATGTTAAATGCACATGACAATCATACACGCATAGAATCAATCATGGCATTGGACTCAAGAAATAAAAACAGTTTATTATTAACCAATTAGTTTAGGTCTTGTTCCCTCACCTTTGTTTGATTGTAGATCCTCTTTCAAGCTTTAAGAATCAAATTAATATCACTATTATATCACTAGAAGACCTAATCAAGTCGATAGAGTTTAATTAGTATTAATTCTAATTTTTAAAACTTGCTGTTAACTGGGGGTCACAGGTAGGGTAGTAGTTTTCTGTGACCCCTGTAGTAGGGTCGATGCCAGGGTCGGATGTTCCATCGACCCTGGGTGTGACCATCCCTTTTCTGGACTTCCTGAATATTGGGGGTCGATGCTAGGGTCTGGTAGGGTCGATTCTCCATCTACCCCACGAGCGACCCCCTGTGGGTTTAGTCGAGATTTTCATCCTACAGTTCATTCTTTCGTGTTTGGGTCCTATGGCTTGCTTCTATAATCCATTCCATACATGTTCTATGGTTTAGAACTATAGTTTATTCACCTACATGATTTTAATGATCTCCTCTATAGTTTCCATTGAAACCTAACCATGGATGGATGATTTGGGTTTCTCCTAGATCATACCCTCTTCACTATCTACTCTAAGGTCTTAAGAAATTCATGGAGATAGTATCCATACCTGAGAAGTAGACTTGTTTCTCTAAAGCCTTCTCTTTGGTCTTCTTCTCCACTTTCCTTCTCTTATCTCTTCTCTTTCTCTCAATCCAATTAGGGTTCTAAAAGGAGTAAAAGAGGCTTAGGGACGTCTATTTATAGAGTAGAAACTTCCAAAATAAGTCCCACTGAGATTAGGAAAGAATCCCATTGAAATTTGGAAAGTTTCCAAATCACGATTTCTGTCGGTAGACTGGGGGTCGATGAGGGGGTCGGAGATCCCGTCGACCCCTGGTTCTAAGTTGTCCGACCCCCGGTTAGAAACTCAGGGTCTGACTTTTATATTGGGGGGGTGCGACCCTCCCCCCTATTTTAGTGTTTTTGGGTCAGTTTAATACTTGGGATCATTATCTCCTTCATGCACTTGGTCCATTTGGCTCGACCATGATGGGTAGACCTGGTTCAAGGTGGTAAGACCGGGTTAGTTCGATACGGGTCTTACAAAAGGGAAGAGTAGAAGGGAAAAAGATGAAGTTCTACCAATACTCATCCTTGACTGTTTGTACCATCAAACGAATACCAATAGGTATGGGCATCAACCCTTTCAATATAGTAATAGATTAGGTTAAACCCTACAAAGGATGGAATCATCCTTGAGGGCTACGTGGAGGAAACCTCTAGCAGCCATTAATGGTTATCCACAAGTTATTGCCATCGCTGATCAGGTTAAATGGGAACTGAGATAGCAAACTATCGTGTGCAAATGGTACAGAATACAAAAGGCAAAGGACATAGCATTGGTAACGGGCATGGAACCCTACATCTAACGAGACCTAGAAGGTGAATGACCACAACCAGGCAATAGGACACTGATCCAAGATCTAGACAGAGGACACAATCAGAGGATCTTTGGTTACACAATTCTTGTAGCCGGACAAGGCACAAGCCAAGGACACCTCTTGGGGAATGTCCGGTTGATGGTCCGGTCGCACAATTGTTGCAACCGGAGCTGCAGTCAAACAATTCCAGAGTCTCTAGAAGTGTCCGATCTACTGAGCTGCAGCCAGACAACTACAGAAGGTATTTGAGCTGTTTCCGATTGAGGGTTCAGTCGTAGGATGCTGTTGGAGCCCCTATAGCTAGAAAAACTGAGTAAAGGGTGATTGATCTTAGAATCTATTTCTGAGCTATCAACCCACCCTTCATGACTAAGGACCATACTTAGGTACGTATAGTGGAACCCAACTAAAACGAGCCTAAATGTTAATAATTAGATTTTCAACCATAGGAGTAATGTGAGCATGCAAGGATAAGCCTTTGACATTCAGAGGACGAGTTGATCTCACCTAATAGGTGAAGGGTATATTCTATCTTTATTTTATGGAATTTTTCTAATGAACCTTGCATGTCTATGTTGCATCTTGTGTGATAACATGCCATCTAATAACTGTGATAACTACTCATCCATTTGCATATTGATTATTATGATGGAGTGGCTACATGATGTCTAGTTATGCCATGTGGTACCACATGATCGAGTGGAGGGGATTGTGGGTACTATGTGGCCACTCCTTTGCATCTCCAGTATCCTAGCAGGGGGAACTATATCTGGGGTGGCTTGGGTGTCTAAGGGGAGAGGTTTAAATAGATCCCTGCTTGGGTATAGACATAGTAACATTGATTGACATTTTAGGATTGGTTAATGACAGATCTCTATGCTCTGAAACCCTAGCCAGTTAGGGGTTAAGTACTGGTGAAGATTCTGTTGATCACTGGTGGACACTAAAAGCGGGGTGAATCAGTGTCTTCAAAAATTCTTTTCAATAATTTCTTGAATATATATGCTGTCTTGAGCTGACACTTTGTGTAAGACCCGTACTCCACTAACCCGGTCTAACCGTATCGTGCCAGGTCTTCCCATCATTGCTGGATCAAGTGGACCAACCGTGTGAAGAAGGACCACGAGACCAGGTACGAGAATCGACTTGAAAACACTAAAAATCAAGTGTATGGTCGACTACTTAGGTAGGTATGGTCGACCATACGATGAGAAAGAAAGACCACTAATTTTGAACTGTACGGTCGATGTTTTCAAGGGTATGGTCAATGGATTCTGTGACCGTACGTCCGACCGTAAGACCCCAAATCAGACTCCAAGTTTAAAAACTTTCCAAATAAAAGGAGGATCTCTTTCCTTTTTCTGGAGAACTTTATCTCCATATAAAGGACGTTCCTCAACCCTTTTGCACTCTTTTGAAACATTATCAAACCCTAGAGGAAGAGAAGGAAGAGAAGGAGAAGGAGAGAAGACTAAGGTGAAGACTGAGAGAAGAGTTCTATTGAGTCTCTGCAACAAGTAAGGTATGAACCTTGTCTCTATAGCCTTAGAACACTAGGAGTAAGAGTTTTAAAGTAAATTGTAATACAAAACCCAAAGTAAGGATTCAATTATGTGGTTTTCTGTGTAGATCTCAAAAAGAGAATACTGGAGAATGGGTTAGGGTATTATGTGGAAAACTAAGAATTGACCTTAGAATGATCATTAGGAAGGACCCCATTGATGATCAAAGAGGAAGAACTCGGATTGAAAGTAGATTTTGATCAGAAACAGTATGGTTACAGCTACGATCGATCATAGAGTGACCAGAGTATCGACCATAGCCATTCAAGAAGAATTCAGGAACCGTATGGTCGCAGGTATGGTCACATATAGTGCAACCATAGGGTATCGACCATATGTGGTAAGGTTGACACAACTTGAGACCATAGGATCAATCAGACACCTATCAATGATCTGTTTCAATTTTCGACTACTGTAACATGTTACACATGAAGTCTGACTTTAATTCATGTAACTTCTAGGTTACTAAATTGATTCAAAGAGAGTTATAAGGCTTGGAAGGAGATAGAGCTTTGCTAACAGGTGAGGGAACAAGACCTAAATTAATTGGATAATAATAAACTATTATTTTATTGAGTCCAATGCCATGATTGATTCTATACTTGTATGATTGTAATGTGCATCTCACATGTCATCCAATATTACTGTTATTACTACTTATGCATATTTACTTCTGTCTATTTGCTACCATGTTGATTGATGATGATAGGAATAGACAAGTGATTGTGTGTGTATGGTTAGTGTGTTGGATGCTAGTGGGGCATTAGGGGGAAGACGTGGCATTGTGGTCTCTGACCTGGTCACCAGACTCTAGCTCTATCTCTACTTAAGTCTTGCCCATTGACATTGTCGTATCACCATTACCTTAGCAGAACTATTACGTCGTAGGTCATCAGGGGAGGTGGTCTTGGACCATGTGGTCTTTGACTCTATCGAGGGGCCTCAGCTCTATCTCTAAGGACATATTGAGGGATGCTGGGGTGAGGCCTTGGCTACACTAGATGACATTTAGGATTGGTTACTTGTGAGCCCAGTTTGCAAGCCCTTACCAATAGGGGCTTACGTGTTGGTATGGGTAGGGCATCAGGGGAAGTGTTGGCGGTGTGTGATCCGGACACTTTAGCTCTATCTCTATTCCATGGTGGGGTGGATGTGGACGAAAATGGTGTTTGTTCCATTGCATGGGCTTACACACCCGTGTATAGAGGTGTGGTGACTGCCAATCTTTTCTATAGCACATTGCAAACTTAAAAATCAGACCAAAGATATGAATTGAATGCATGCATATGTATGTTGCATTGTTTTGTTTTGCTCACTGAGCCATGATGTGTGCTCACCCTTTTGACGTCGAATATTTTTAGTTGATAATGTAGGTCCTACTGTTGAAGATTATGTGAATGCGCCGACGTATCGACACCTAGCGGCGATGGATGGGGAACTAATAGAGGAGGCGCATGACCTTTCACGCGAGTGCAATCAATGTGTCTTTGACTAGTTTAGTTATATTTTGATTACCGGACATGTAATTGATTATTTTATTTTACTTGCAGACAACTGGATTAAATATTTAATTATCACTGTTTGATACTCAGTTCATTAATTATAAAGACTTTCGCTTATTTGTTTATTATATTTGATTATTACTGTGGAATGTGTGTGGTGTTTGATCCGGTGGGTACTACCTAAACGAGATCCTAGTTGAACCGTTGGTTTATTGACGGTTCATCACATTATTCTGGTTAGTCCAGAATTGGGGTGTGACACTTTGCTCACTTACCACCGCTACACTATCATAGAAGCGTAATTACATACACAGTCATATACACAACCACCTCGCTACCACAGAGTGGCCAAGTTTATCATGTTGTGCACACCCATCAGGTAATTCATTCCATGCACTTCACAATATACAGAATATGCACAGTCCACGTAGCATCCACAACCCAAATATACGTAGTTTACCACCACAGTGTGTGATGGCTACTCCACGAAGTAATGCCCAATGGGCTCTGTATATACTCGATACACTTCTTTTAGCTGTACACACAATAGGGAGCACATACACCCAATTTACCTAGCATATAATCAGGAGGGCACGAATGTGCCTACAGTTCAGGTACCAATATACTAGTGCCTAGCACCCATTGCACACAACCCAAGCTTACTCCGCACCTACAAGAAGCCAACAATAACAATTTTTAGAGGCTTATAATTTCCTTACAATTTGATCCCCACTAGTTAAGCATTCTTCATTTTTTTTAACTAAAAGCAAGGATTATATTAAAGAATAAAAAGAAATAAAAGAATCCAAAACACCCTCTAAGGATGTAAGACCTCCACCTTTGGCATTGCCGTTAGCAGAGGCCATCCAAGGTGACTATCAAAATCTAAATCGAGGTTTATGGGAAGCATCACACACAACCTCCGAAGCCAAGAAGTCCAGACATTTTCCCCATGATTGAGAAACCCTGTTGCCTTCCTAGCCAAAACATCTGCAACAATGTTTACTTCTTGAAAACAGTGAGTATATCTGATTTGACAATCTGCAAAATCAGCAAAAATCCCTCTTCATTCTTGTAGCAAGAACCATGGAATCTCACCGAATCTCAAAGCCATGATTGTGGTAGTTGAGTAAGATTCGAGCCATATGTTACTAAATCTGAGCTGTTTTGTAGTCTTCAAGCCATACATAGCACTCCTTATCTTTGCAACATAACCTGTAGCCAAACCTAACAACTCAGCATAGGAGTAGATAACCGACGCTCTATCAGATCTAATCACACCACCCATACCAGCCTGTCCTGGATTCCCCAAACTGCACCTATTAGTGTTTAACTTACACCAATTCTGAGGAGGATTCCAAAACAGTTCTATCATTTTCCTATGTCGGCTCAGCTTTGTTTGTAACCCCATGAGTTTAGCAATTCTTAGATTATCTACAGATTTAATCAAACATGGCTGTCTCATGGAGATGTCCTTAGACCCTCTTTTATCTCTTTCCCATACTAACACCTTCGAGCACCTAATATTCCTATGAATAATATTGTTCCTGGCATGCCATAAAGACTCCATAACAACATACAACATCCCCAACCAAATATGCCGCAGAGACACCACTCTAACTTTCTGCCTCCACCATACAACTATTTCATCAGATGAGATAAAATCTAGAATAAGAACACCAAAAAGCTGCCTAGCCTCATCCCACACGCCTTTGGTGAAAACACAATCACAAAAAATGTGATTAAACATTTACACAGTAGAATAACATAAAGACCATCTCGAAACTATCAGAACACTTTTCTTTTTAATACAATCATCTGTTGGAAGTTTCCCCCAGCTCCACTTCCAACCAAACCATGATATAGTAGGATGTAAGCTTTTGCTCCAAGCCACAGCTGCCCACCGATTTCTTTCGTAATAATTCCCAAGCTAATTTCACAGAGAAACTTTTTGAGTGATCAGCATTCCATGTTCTCTTATCAGAAGCACTAGGAACAAGCCTTATTTGCCGCCAAGGTAATACATTGATTAAAATCAGAGATTGAACATAAGGCCAAGCTCATCTCCCATTCGATATGAATCTAGACAGCGGCTATTTGTGATATTTAATTTGTACCATGTCTAAACCGATCTACTCATTGAGAAAAGAATCCCTACGCCAAATATCATTCCAAACATAAATTTATTTACCATTTCCAACCACCCATCTAGTGTGCTTGGATGTCCAATCCCACATATGTTTAAGACTAATCCAAACTAGAGAGGTACATAACGGCCTTCTGATAGAGCCATCTTTATTCAGATAATGGCTTCTCATATACTGAGCATACGCAGATCCTCAGTCTGAATCTTCCACGCCAATCGACTAGGAAGGGAGTCATTCACCTCTTGTAGTCTACACAGACCTAACCCTCCTTCCTTATTTGAAGAGCACATCACCTCCCACTTCACTACTATCGATTTCCTCTTCATTGGATCTCTTGTCCAAATGAAGTTTCTCATCCAACTTTCCACAACTATTATCAAGCATTGTGGCCATTTATAAATAGCGAAAGAGTGAATAAAAGTACTACTTAACACAGACCGCACCAGTTCAACCCTTCCAACATTCGAGAGAAGTCTCCCATTCCACGTTGAAATTTTATTTCTAAACCGATCGAGCAAGGGATTTTAAAATTTCCTTCTTATTTTTCCTTTGAAAAGAGTAACCCCAAGATACTTCATTAGAAACCACCCTTGAGAAAATAATAAACATTCCAAAAACTTTCTTTTCCTATCCCCCATCACCTCAGGTGAGAAATTCTTTTGGCTTTTCGGAGGGCTTACTCTTTGGCCCCCATATTCCTCATAGATTGTGAGATACTGCTTGAGTCGTCTACATGCTTTCAAGCTTGCCTTCATAAATATAAATATTCCCTCTACAGAAAGAAGATGAGTGGGGGTATCCGTACCTTTACCATTGAAAATTAGTTGGATATCACCCTTAGATACCATCTCCTAAATCCCTCGACACAACACCTCCTCTGCTAAAACAAACAATAAAGAGGACAGTGGGTCACCCTGCCTTAACGCTCTCTCAGGGCCAAAATAACCCAAAAGCCCACCATTCACCATGATTGACCACCTGGCAGACAAAAGAAAGGATTTAACCCTAGAAGCAAACATGTTAGAGAAGCCAAACTTTCCAAGAACTGCAAGAAGGAAATCCCACTCCAATGTGTCATATGCTATGTGAATATCCAGTTTGAAAGCAACACATCCTTTTTTAGTCTTCCTATGCATTGGAGTTACCAACTCAGATGTCATACACAAATTGTCATATATAACTCTCCCCTTCATAAATGCCCCTTGAGCTGGTGATATAAGTTTTGCCACAAACATACCAAGCCTGGTTGACAGAATTTTAGGGATAATTTTGTAAACAAAATTCCCTATACAAATCGGCCGAAACTCTGACAGTTTCACTGCCCCTTCTTTTTTAGGGATCAAGTAATATAATTATTATTAACTCCCCTTGGTAGTCCTCCGGATGTAAAAAAGAAGCATACCGTAGCACACATCTCCCTTCCCACTACATCCCAGCTAGAGCAGAAGAACTTACCATAGAAACCATCAGGTCTAGGAGAGTTGTCTGGATTCATTCCAAACATTGCAGCCTTGATTTCATCATCTAAAGGAGTCTAGTCAAGCATTCTATTATCATCTACAGTCACCATATCCGAAATAACCTTAAGACATTCAGGGTGAATAGTATAACCCAGATTATGAAATGATTCATTATACTTCTCAACATACTCCCTTATGCCTTCTTGAGTATCTAGCACTTCCTCATCCTCATTCTGAAGAAGCCGAATCAGATTCCTATTTCTCCTTGCTTTGGTCTTAGCATGGAAGAACTTAGAGTTCTGATCTCCACAGTTGAGCCATTTAATTCTCCCCTTCTTTGACCACAAGGATTCGTGCAAAGCACAAGCATCTTCATTTTTTTTATTGCCAAATCCTCCAAAATTTTCAGCTCAAAGTTTCATCCTATCAATTTGATTGTTTCTTGGATGTCATCCAACTCAAGCTTTGATACACTAACTTCCTTATCAATATGAGGAAACACCTCTCTTGAACATGTCCTAAGCTTACTTTTTAAAGCCTTTAACTTTTGAGTCAAAATATAGAAAGGTGTACCTGTAATTGGAACACTCCATTTCTCTTTGACCACCTCAATATAATCAGGATGCTCCGTCCAAAATCTTTGCACTCTGAAAGGGACATTGGGTGGTTTAGGAACCGAGGAACACCCAACCAGTATTGGGGCATGATTTGAGCCCACCCTTAGCAGCACTATTTGAAAACACTGATCATATACACCAAACCAGACATAATTTCCAAGGCTCCTATCCAAAACTGCTTGAACATGTCCAATAACTCTACTATTCGACCATGTGAATTTCAACCCAAAGGATGGAAGAGCTGTAGTAGGAATAGAACCCAAGAAAGCATCAAATTCCTACGCTAAACCAACATCAAAACGACCAGGTCCCACCTTCTCATGTGCATGTAAAACAGCAGTTAAAATCCCCCACAAGTAACCATGGCACATCTTGTATGCCAATAGAAGTCCAATCAGTCCAAAACTTTCTTTTACCAAATTTTCTATTATTGGCATATGCAAAAGAAACTACTTGCATCACCCCATCAATCAGAAATTGAATTGTAATATGCTGGTCATCACAGTCGGCTTCTGAATTCCCTTATTCTAGATAATCCAAAGATTAAGAACCCTACCCACCTTTTCATTATATATCAGATCCATATCATACCCAAGCCTATCCAACAACATTTGATTAAGCTTAATAGGATTCACCATTGGCTCAGAAATGCCCATAACATCCAGACAATGCTTCTTCAACATTCTCTTCCACATACGTCTCGTTTTGGGGTTTGAGACTCCCCTAGCAATCCAAAAGAGGACTTTCATTTTTTACCTTTATTTCTCAAGGTCTCACTCCAAGCATTACGGTTATCTTGGACACCCGTCTGATCAACCTTCTTATTACCACGTCCAGGTTGATGATCTAGTAATTTTTTTCAAACAATGGTAAACTCGCCCCTTGCCTCCTTAAGAAGCTTGTGTACCAATACTAGTAGAGCCACCAGGTGAGGACATTACAGTTCTCACAGGGATATCTCCCTCATGGTTTCCATCTGCATTCGGTAAAGGGATAAGAGCCTCCAGATCTTTCAAATTTTGGCCAAGCAGTTACCTACACAGTCCTCCATCCCTCTTAGGACGAACTGCATCCTCACCCATCACCTCAACAAAACCTAATTTAGGGACACCTCCACCCGAAGTGCTCATAGTAGATTGAATCAATTCCCCTTTCTCAAGGCCTGCGTCACCTTCATTCTCCAAATCCTCCTCATCCACTACATCCGCCCACCTACCAGCAAGTGTACCACCAGTTTGAACCTGTTCATCCCTTCTACCACCATCTACCTGCCTCTCAACTCTAATAGAATTATAATGGTACTGTGTTTTCCCCTCTCCTTGATGAGAAGGATAGTCCACAGCTCTATGACTGAAAATCCCATAGTGAAAGTGGCACACTGAAGGTTCCCTCATATTCCACTTTTTTGTTTAAACAAAAAGTGTTGACCTTTAAACATGTGTTCTACCATAATCTCTTTAGGATGAGGCCCCCTATTCACCATTTCAACCTGCACTCTAGCAAACCTCCCCACCATTTGTTTTTGGTATTTCTTTCAATACCAACTGGTTTTCCAAGGGCCTTTCCCATCGAAAATAAAAGATCCTCTTCCCAATATTGTATACCAAGTCCAAGCAGACATACCCATTGAAAATGCCATCCTACCTGATCATTATCTATATTAAATCCTAGGTCCCAGAGTTGGAGCCTCAATACCTATCCATTGACCTGAGTAAGACCCCTCTTCCACATTGACAATAGGGCCTCTTTGGAAAAGAATCAAAAAACCAAAAATCCTTTTCCCATAGCAGTCATCTCAAACTTCGAAGGACCCAACTGATCTGTTAGAGTCTGGTATAGGTCCTTTAGCATAAAACCCTTAGTGAACACTCAGCCAATTAATGCCAACTGGTATTTGACAATTTGCTTAACCACCACCTCCTGTGGTAAAATCACTCTAGTAACTCCTCCTGAGATTAGGTTCAGGAAGAGAGTTGAGGTTCGGTAATCCTCTGATAACCGGAGCGAAGGAACGCCCATTAGCCCCAGGTTGCTGCACAGTAGAACATTCCTTCTGATTCGGATCATCCCCTGTAACCTAGACACCGTAGGAACAGACTAAGCCTTGGCCTTCTCTTTCACAGTCCATCATCTCTTTTTCCTCCACTGAGGCCTACTTTGATCTCCCCTATCCTCAAAGATATCAGAATCTATTTTATTACCATGACGGCTGAATCATATCTCAGAGGAGGGAATCCCAATAACTTCCCTAGATCCATGTTCACTATACCTGATCCCATTACCACTCCGTCAACTACCACTAGAACATGAGAAGAAGATACCAATCGACTTCATGAACCATCCACCCTCCTTTAATAATCAGTTTCACCCCTGCCAAGATCCTTCTATAGAGGATCAATAGGAACAATTCCTCCTAGTAACATCTTACCCTTCGGCACACTTTGCATATGGCTTTCATCAAGTGCAGAAGCAAAAGAAACAGACTGCCTATTCCGGATCTGATTGTCAAAGCCATTATCAACTTGTAGACCAATCGCCAACGCTGGTATCGTCACAGCCTGAGCTGAAGTTCCTCCTATTAGTTGAGATTTCATCATACCTCCGACTATCTGAGAACCTAGCATAATATCCAAGTCACTAAGACCCCCATCTCCCAGGAAACTGTAACCCTGCAAAACCCTAACCCTAAAAACACCATGAATATTAGAAACCCTAGCATTAGGGTTCGAAATCTGAGCACTTCAATTCAACAACCCATGGCCTCCTTTGACATCAGACTGGACGGCTAACCTTCCTTCCTCCTAAGCTACCATGAATGGCAACCCAACCAATGATCTTTGCATCAACCGATCTGTAACTTCATCATTCGATCTTAATACCGAAACCCTACTTGTAGCAAATCAATATGCATCACCACCCTCTCTAAGCAAAGCACCCAATGGTACACTTACTCCACCACCCACACCTCTTCCATAAAGCTTTGAACCTCCAAGAGGTGGCTCATTGATAAATGATGGCTGGTCACCATCGGCTGACAACATATTGAAAAGCCTTAGGCCAAGCAAAACTACTTTCTCTCTCTAGAACTCAAAAATCACTAAGCATCTCTTTCTAGACCATGACTGTCACACCCCAAATCTGCACCATTCAGAACGGTGTGATGAACCGCTAATAAACCAACGGTTCAACCAGGATCTCTAGTAGACGGTATCCATTAGATATAAAACCATGCACATCTACAATCATAATCAGAATAAATACACAATAGCGGAAGTCTTATAGTAAATGAACTGAGAACTCTAAATGTAATAAACATAATTAAAATATCAAGTTATTGTTGTATCAACTGAGACATAAATAAATAGGATATCAATTACATCCTTATATAAATTCAAATAAAATTCTAATAGAATACGCATGAGTTGCACTCGCATGAGGGGTCATGCGTATCCTCCAAGTCTTCAGCTTCCATTGCAGCAACATGCACATACATCAGAGTATTCATATAATCTTCAACTGTAGTACCTACATCATCAACTAAAAATATTCGACGTCGAGAGGGTGAGCACACATCATGGCTCAATGAGCAAACAAAACAATGCAACAAACATATGCATGCATTCAATTCATAACTTTGGTCTCATAAATAAGTTTGCAATGTGCTATAGAAATGATAGGTGGCCAAAGGTCACGTTTATTGATGCTGCACCTCCATACTCGAGTGTGTGAAGCCGCCCAAAGGTAACATTTATTGTCGACCCACATACACCCACCATGGACAATGTACACGCAAAGGTCACGTTTATTGCTGTACCCGTTGCCCATACCAACACGTAAGTCCCTGCTGGCGAGGGCTCACAAACTGGGCTCGCAACTAACCAATCCTAATGCCAATCAATGTATCCAAGGCCTCACCCCAGCATCCCTTAATACATCCATAGAGATAGGGCTAAAGCTCCCCGGCAGAGTCAGAGACTACACGGTCTGAGACCACTTCCCCTCATACCCTACGATGTAATAGTTCTGCTAAGGTAATGTCGATACGACAATGTCAGTGGACAAGACTTGAGTTAGAGATAGAGCTAGAGTGCTGAGGCCTATGACACCTCCCCCTGATACTCGCTTGCATCAAGCACACCAACCATACACATACATCCACATGCCTATTCCTATCATCATCATCATCATCATGTTATAAACAATAATTAAATATGCATGAACAGTAATAATAAAAATATTGGATGACATGTTGAATGCACATAACAATCATACACACATAAAATCAATCATGGCATTAGACTCAAGAATAAAACAGTTTATTATTAACCAATTAGTTTAGGTCTTGTTCCCTCACCTTTACTTGATCGTAGATCCTCTTTCAAGCTTTAAGAATCAACTATATATCGATATTATAACACTAGAAGACATAATCAAGTCGATAGAATTTAATTAGAATTAATTTAAACTTTAAAAAGCATGCTGTTAACAGGGGGTCTATGCCAGGGTCGGAGGTTCCATCGACCCTGGGTGCGAACACCCATAGTCTGGACTTCCTGAACACTGGGGGTCTATTGTTAGGGTCTGGTAGGGTCGATTGGCCATCGACCCCCCATGCGATCTCCTGTGGGTTTCGTCAAATTTTCATCCTTCAGTCCATTCCTTCATGTTTGGGGTCCTATGGCTTGCTTCTACAACTCATTACATACCTTGTAAGACCCGTGTCAATCTAACCCGGTCTTACCACCTTGAACCAGGTCTACCCATCGTGGTCGAGCCAAATGGACAAAGTGCGTGAAGGAGATCGTGATCCCAGGTATTAAACTGACCCAAAAACACCCAAAAAGGGGCGAGGGTCGCACACCCAGTGAGGTGGGGTCGGACCCCCCCAGCACAAAAAGTCAGACCCTCAGTTTTTAACTGGGGGTCGGACATTTTAAAACCAGGGGTCGACGGGATCTCTGACCCCCTCATCGACCCCCAGTCTACCGACAGAAACCGTGATTTGAAAACTTTCCAAATTTCAATGGGATTCCTTCCTAATCTCATTGAGACTTATTTTGGGAGTTTCTACTCTATAAATAGGACGCCCCTAAGCCTCTTTCACTCCTTTTAGAACCCTAATTGGATTGAGAGAAAGAGAAGAGAAGAGAAAGAGAAAGTGAAGAGAAGGAAAGTGGAGAAGAAGATCAAAGAGAAGGCTTTAGAGAAACAAGCCTAATTCTCAGGTATGGATACTATCTCCATGTAATTCTATAGACCTTAGAATAGATAGAGAAGAGGGAATGATCTAGGAGAAACCCAAATCATCCATCCATGGTTATATTTTCATGGAAAACTATGGAGGAAATCATGAAAGCCATATAGGTGAGTGAACTACGGTTCTAGACCATAGAACATGTATGGAATGGATTGTAGAAGCCAGCCATAGGACCCCAAACACGAAGAATGGACTGTAGGAGGAAAAATTGACTAAACCCACAGGGGGTCGCACGGGGGGTCGATGATCAATCGACCCTACTAGACCCTGATCATCGACTCCCAGTGTTCGAGAAGTCCAGACTGTGGGTGGTCGCACCCAGGGTCGATGGAACCTCCGACCCTAGCATCGACCCCTAGTTAACAGCATGCTTTTTAAAGTCTGAATTAATTCTAATTAAATTCTATCGACTTGGTTAGGTCTTCTAGTGATATAATATCGATATATAGTTGATTCTTAAAGCTTGAAAGAGGACCTACGATCAAGTAAAGGTGAGGGAACAAGACCTAAACTAATTGGCTAATAATAAACTATTTTATTTCTTGAGTCCAATACCATGATTGATTCTATGCGTGTATGCTTGTAATGTGCATTCAACATGTCATCCAATATTTCTATTATTACTATTCATGTATATTTAAATTTATTGATTATAACATGATGATGAAGATGATGATAGGAATAGGCATGTGAATGTTTGTGTTTGGCTGGTGTACATGGTGCGGGTAGGGATGGTATCAACCGGTACTTCGATGCTGTTCTCATCGGGGTATATTGTGCCATTGTCTATTCAAGTCATGTCCACTAAGCAAGTGGTTGATGTACTTGATGCGAGCGAGTATCAAGGGGGGTGTCATAGGCCGGGCCTCAGCACTCTAGCTCTATCTCTAACTCAAGTCTTGTGCATTAGCATCGTCGTATCGCCATTACTTTAGCAGAACTATTACGTCATGGTGTATGAGGGGAGGTGGTCTCGGACTCTGTCGGGGGGCCTTAGCCCTATCACTATGGACGTTCTGAGGGATGCTGGGGTGAGGCCTTGGATACACTGTTTGACATTAGGATTGGTTAGTTGTGAGCCCAGTTTGCAACCCTAGCCAGCAGGGGTTTATTTGTTGGTATGGTATCAACCGGTACTTCGATGCCGTTTTCATCGGGGTATATTGTGCCATTATGGGTGTTGTGGGCAATAGTGCCACTTTCATTGGGCGTATCCACACTCTCATGCATAGAGGTACGATAGCCACCTATCCTTTCTATAGCACATTGTAAACTTTTAAACCAGACCAAAGATATGAATTGAGTGCATGCATATATTTGTTGCATTGTTTTGTTTGCTCACTGAGCCATGATGTGTGCTCACCCTCTTGACGTCGAATATTTTTTTTAGTTGATGATGTAGGTACTTCAGTTGCAGATTATATGAATGATCCGGTGTATGTGCGTGTTGCTGCAATGGATGCTGAAGACTTAGAGGATGCGCATGACCCCTCATGCGAGTGCAACTCATGGGTATTCTATTAGGATTTATTTGAATTTATAAAAGGATGTAATTGGTATTTTATTTATTTTTGTCTCAGTTGATACAACAATAACTTGATATTTTAATTATGATTATTACATTAGAGTTCTCGGTTCATTTACTATAAGACTTTCGCTATTGTGTATTTATTCTGATTATGGTTGTGGATGTGCATGATTTTATTTTTAATGGATACCGCTTATTAGAGATCCTGGTTTAACCATTGGTTTATTAGCGGTTCATCACACCGTTCTGAATGATGCAGAATTGGGGTGTGACAACTTGGTATTAGAGCATCTCAGGCTTTATCTGTGAAACCGTTTACTTCCATAAAAGGTCGTGAACTGAGATAGGATAAAAATATAAAAGATGTAATAATAACACACCATAAGCATCTGTGTTGTTTGAGACTAAACTGAAAGAGAATAATGTATCTATTAAATGAGAAACAAAGTTATATACAACCAAAAGGAAGAACAAACGTTTATATATATGATTAAAGCAGAGTACAGTCCACAGTCCAGACAGTTACTCTGACGTAGTATCCGCTGAAAGGTGATGCGCATCATTGGTGGAAATCTACAAGGGATTATTTGATAACCAAGCACGCCCTATTGACCTGGGCTATATATAAAGAAGCTTTCTTTGAGAAGTACTTTCCACGAAGCTTCAAGGATTCTATGGAGAAAGAGTTCCTGAGTTTATATCAGGGATAGATGACAGTGGATGCTTATCAGCAGCGTGAGCTGTTTTTCTTTGCACCACTCAGCATGCAAGAGGAAGACACTAAGACCCGTAGGTTTGTCACGGGACTTAGAGGAAGTATCAGGGAGCATGTTTTGGGCCTAGACAAGAAGATTTATAATGAAGCTGTGCAAATTGCTCGAGTTATAGAGTCGAGCCACAAAGAGAGCTATCTATTCTAGAACCGAGGTATGAAAAGGCCAGCTGATAATTCATATAACGGAGGTAATAACAAGACATACAAACCCTTCCGTACTCAAGGTTTTACAGCTGCACCCAAGACTACCTCAGTAGCTCAACAGCAGCCAAGGCCAAATACCGAAGCTCCAAGGTGTTATAATTGCAATCAAACGAGACATATGGCAAGAGAGTGTCCTAAGCCAAGGAAGCAGCTACATCAAGGACGAGTTTATGCTGTTACATCTGAGGATGCTGCCGCATCGCCCGATGTGGTCACAGGTATGACCTAAACCTTTAAAGTTGTATTACATTGTATGAGCATGTAGACTAAGTTAAAAAAAATCACAAGTATCGTACCTATTAATGGCATACCTGCCAGAGTACTCTTTGACTCAGGAGCTACTCATTCTTTTATATCTGTGTCATTTGGAAAGAAATTGAATTACCCATTAAATCCTTAGACTACAAACTGCTTGTACGATCAACGATGGGATTAGAAGTGGAGTTAGAAAAAGGTTATGGACCATGTCCAGTTCTTATTAATGAAAAGACTTTGGATGCAACCTTGATCCAACTTGAGATGGCAGACTTTGACGTCATCTTGGGAATGGACTGGTTAGCTCGGCATTCTGCAAATCTATTGTGTGCCGAAAAGAAGCTAACATTTAAAGACAAAGACGGAACAGAATTCAGTTTTTTGGGAGCTAAACTTTCCCATAAACGAAAGCTCATACTCTCTACGCTAAAGGCTAAGAAGTGCCTTGAGAAAGGAGCAGTCAGGTATTTAGTATCGGTGGTTGACCTTACCAAGGAAGCCCCAAGAATGGAGGATATTGATGTCGTACGAGACTATCTGGACATATTTCCTGAAGAATTACCAGGATTACCACCCGACCGAGCTACAGAGTTTGTGATAGATCTTATACCTGGAGCCGCACCAGTATCGAAAGCACCTTATCGAATGGCTCCTACCGAACTGAAGGAATTGAAAGTACAACTACAAGAACTGCTGGACAAGGGTTACATTCGCCCTAGGATATCACCATGGGGAGCACTAGTATTATTCGTAAAGAAAAAGGATGGTAGCGTTCGCTTGTATATAGACTACCGAGAACTGAATAAACTGACAATCAAGAATCGGTATCCATTGCCTCGGATCGATGACCTGTTTGATCAGTTGCAAGGTGCCAAAGTGTTCTCCAAGATCGATCTTCGGTTAAGCTACCATCAGCTGAAGATTAAGGATGGTGATATTCCCAAGACAACATTCAGGACCAGATATGGACATTATGAATTTTTGGTCATGTCTTTCGGATTGACGAACGCACCAGCAACCTTTATGGAACTTATGAATCGGGTATTCCACGATATGTTGGATACGTTGGTTATTGTATTCATCGATGATATATTGGTCTACTCCAAAGATGAGGAAACTCATATTAAGAATCTAAACGCCGCTCTGCAGTGATTACGGAGGGAAAAGCTCTACGCCAAATTTTCAAAGTGTGAGTTTTGGCTAAAGAAAGTCGCATTTCTAGGACATGTAGTATCCGCTGAAGGAATTGAAGTGGATCCCAGCAAGATCGAGGCTATTGTAAAGTGGGAAGCACCAAAGGGCGTTGCGGAAATTAAAAGTTTTCTGGGTCTAGCGGAGTATTATCGATGATTTGTGGAAGACTATTCCAGAATTGCCGTACCTCTTACCAGTTTGACTAAGAAGGGCAAGAAGTTTGTCTGGACGGATAAATGCGAGAAGAGTTTCCAAACCTTGAAGGCTAGATTGATATCAGCTCCATTCTTGACCATCCCGATTCCAGGACAACCATTTATCTTGTACACCGATGCGTCAAGACTGGGATTAGGATGTGTACTTATGCAAGGAGAACAAGTAATTGCATATGCCTCAAGACAACTGAAGACACATGAAAAGAACTACCCCTCATGATTTGGAACTAGCGGCAGTAGTACATGCTGTCAAAATATGGAGACATTATTTGTACGGGGAGAAGTTTCAGATTAAATCAGACCATAAAAGTCTTACTTACTTATTTAATCAGAAGGAGCTGAATATGAGACAAAGAAGATGGCTAGAACTATTGAAAGACTACGATTGTGATATCCAGTATCATCCAGGGAAAGCTAATGTAGTAGCCGATGCGTTGAGTAGAAAGGCAATGATAAAATCTCAAGGAGAGGTTAGCACAACTGTCGTGATGTGTACTACCAGAAAGGTATTCAAGTACAGTAATGAGCAGTTTGTGATAGATGCACCAGATGGATCAGCCAACCAAGGGTTTATTCATCGGTTTTCAAATATGTTTGCCACATTGAAGATTATACCGGATATAGTCGATGAAGTGATGACAGCTATCAAATCAGACCCTTACCTAAGAACGGTACAAGAAGACATCGAAAAAGGTTAAACTAACCCTGAGTTCACCTTGGACGAAGAAAAAGGTACTGAAGTACAAAGGAAGAATATGTGTACCCGAAACAGAAAGCTTAGACATTAGACACCGATTGATGAAAGAAGCCCATACCACCATCTATTCGATACATCCTGGAAGTACAAAAATGTATCATGATCTAAAGAAACTATATTGGTGGAGAGGAATAAAAGAAGAGGTAGCTAAGTTCGTGTTTCAATGCCTAAATTGTCAGAAGGTAAAGGCTGAAAGACAAAGACCGGCATGACTGTTACAACCGTTACCGGAACCGGAATGGAAATGGGACTGCATCACTATGGACTTTGTCACAGGATTACCACTGACTCCTCGAGTAGTTGACGTAGTTTGGGTGATTGTAGACCACCTGACTAAACAGCTCACTTTATACCTATACGACCCCAGTATACACTGGAGAGGTTAGCTGAGCTGTATGTGGATAACATTGTGCGATTACACTGTGTACCTGAAAGCATTGTGTCAGATAGAGATCCATGATTCACTTCAAAGTTCTGGGAAGGATAGCAAAAGGCTATGGGTACAACATTGAAGTTTAGTACTGTATTTCATCCATAGACAGATGGACAGTCAGAGCGTACAATTCAGATTCTAGAAGATATGCTTCGAGCATGTGTAATTGATTTTAAAGGATCATGGGATGAAAAGTTACCACTGATTGAGTTCGCATATAATAATAGCTATCAGACTACTATACAGATGTCACCCTATGAAGCACTGTATGGCAGAAAGTATCGAACTCCCTTGTTTTGGAATGAAGTTGGGGAACGTAGTATAGTTGGACCAGAATTTGTTGAAGAGACTTGTCGAATGGTCGACATTATCAAAGAAAGAGTGAGAACAGCTCAGAATCGTCAGAAGCAATATGTCGATACCCAATGCCGAGACCTTGAGTTCGTCGTGGGTGATAGAGTATTCTTAAAAGTATCGCCTATGCGAGGATTGAGACGGTTTGGATAGAAAGGGAAACTAAGTCCAAGATATGTCGGGCCATATGAGATTCTTGTTAAGCGTGGGAAAGTAGCTTACTAGTTAGCACTACTACCATCTATGTCAAGTGTGCATGACGTATTTCATATTTCCTTATTAAAGAAGTATGTCAAGGATCTGACTCACGTTTTGACAATGGATCTACCTGATTTGACTGATGACTTGACAATTGAAGTAACACCAACTAAAATCACCAGCCGAAAGGTTCAATGTCTATGCAACCGAGATATCTATTATGTTAAGGACACCTGGAGAAGTAAGGACATGGAAGAAATCACATGGGAAGAAGAGAATGCTATGCGAAAGGAATACCCTCATTTGTTCGACTTAGAAGGTATGTACAATTTCGAGGACGAAATTTTTATAAGTAGGGGGGAGTTGTAAGACCCGTGTCAATCTAACCCGATTTTACCACCTTGAACCAGGTCTATCCATTGTGGTCGAGCCAAATGGACCAAGTGTGTGAAGGAGATCGTGATCCCAGGTATTAAACTGACCCAAAAACACTCAAAAAGGGGCGAGGGTCGCACACCTAGTGAGGTGGGGTCGGACCCCCCAACACAAAAAGTCAGACCCTCAGTTTTTAACCGGGGGTCAGACATTTTAAAACCAGGGGTCGACAGGATCTCCGACCCCCTCATCGACCCCCAGTCTACCGACAGAAACCGTGATTTGGAAACTTTCCAAATTTCAATGGGATTCCTTCCTAATCTCAATGGGACTTATTTTGGGAGTTTCTACTCTATAAATAGGACGTCCCTAAGCAGCTTTCTCTCCTTTTAGAACCCTAATAGGATTGTGAGAAAGAGAAGGGAAGATAAAGGGAAAGAGAAGAGAAGGAAAGTGGAGAAGAAGATCGAAGAGAAGGCTTCAGAGAAACAAGCCTAATTCTCAGGAATGGATACTATCTCCATGTAATTCTACAGACCTTAGAATAGATAGAGAAGAGGGAATGATCTAGGAGAAACTCAAATCATCCACCCATGGTTAGGTTTTCATGGAAAATCATGAAAGCCATATAGGTGAGTGAACTACGGTTCTAGACCATAGAACATGTGTGAAATGGATTGTAGAAGCCAGTCATAGGACCCCAAACACGAAGAATGGACTGTAGGAGGAAAAATTAACTAAACCCACAGGGGGTTGCACAGGGGGTCGATGACCAATCGACCCTACCAGACCCTGATGATCTACCCTCAGTGTTCGGGAAGTCCAGACTGTGGGTGGTCGCACCCAGGGTCGATGGAACCTCCGACCCTAGCATCGAACCCCAGTTAACAGCATGCTTTATAAAGTCTGAATTAATTCTAATTAATTTCTATCGACTTGGTTAGGTCTTCTAGTGATATAATATCGATATATAGTTGATTCTTAAAGCTTGAAAGAGGACCTACGATCAAGTAAAGGTGAGGGAACAAGACCTAAACTAATTGGTTAATAATAAACTGTTTTATTTTTTGAGTCCAATACCATGATTGATTCTATGCGTGTATGCTTGTAATGTCCATTCAACATGTCATCCAATATTTCTATTATTACTGTTCATGCATATTTAAATTTATTGATTATAACATGATGATGATGATGATGATAGGAATAGGCATGTGAATGTTTGTGTTTGACTGGTGTACATGGTACGGGTAGGGATGGTATCAACCGGTACTTCAATGCCATTCTCATCAGGGTATATAGTGCCATTGTCTATTCAAGTCATGTCCACTAAGCAAGTGGTTGATGTGCTTGATGCGAGCGAGTATCAGGGGGGTGTCATAGGCCGGGCCTCAGTACTCTAGCTATATCTCTAACTCAAGTCTTGTGCATTAGCATCAGCGTATCACCATTACTTTAGCAGAACTATTACGTCATGGTGTATGAGGGGAGGTGGTCTCGGACCGTATAGTCTCTGACTCTGTCAGGGGGCCTTAGCCCTATCACTATGGGTGTTCTGAGGGGTGCTGGGGTGAGGCCTTGGATACACTGTTTGACATTAGGATTGGTTAGTTGCGAGCCCAGTTTGCAACCCTAGTCAGCAGGGGTTTATTTGTTGGTATGGTATCAACCGGTACTTCGATGCCATTTTCATCGGGGTATATTGTGCCATTATGGGTGTTGTGGGCGACAGTGCCGCTTTCATTGGGCGTATCCACACTCTCGTGCATAGAGGTGCAGTGGCCACCTATCCTTTCTATAGCACATTGCAAACTTATAAACCAGACCAAAGATATGAATTGAGTGGATGCATATGTTTGTTGCATTGTTTTGTTATCTCACTGAGCCATGATGTGTGCTCACCCTCTCGACGTTGAATATTTTTTTTAGTTGATGATGCAGGTACTTCAGTTGCAGATTATATGAATGATCCGGTGTATGCGCGTGTTGATGCAATGGACGCTGAAGACTTAGAGGATGCGCATGACCCCTCATGCGAGTGCAACTCATGTGTATTCTATTAGGATTTATTTGAATTTATAAAAGGATGTAATTGATATTTTATTTATTTATGTCTCGGTTGATACAACAATAACTTGACATTTTAATTATGATTGTTACATTTAGTGTTCTCGGTTCATTTACTATAAGACTTCTGCTATTGTGTATTTATTCTGATTATGGTTGTGGATGTGCATGGTTTTATTTTTAATGGATACCGCCTATTAGAGATCCCGGTTGAACCGTTGGTTTATTAGCGGTTCATAACACCGTTCTAAATGATGCAGAATTGGGGTGTGACATACCTGTTTTATGGCTTAGAACCATAGTTTATTCACTTATATGATTTTTATGATTTCCCCCATGTTTTTTCATGAAAACCTAACCATGGATGGATGATTTGGATTTCTCCTAGATCATTCTCTCTTCACTATCTATTCTAAGGTCTGTAGAATTACATGGAGATAGTACCCATACCTGAGAATTAGGCTTGTCTCTCTGAAGCCTTCTCTTTGATCTTCTTTTCCACTTTCCTTCTCTTCTCTTTCTCTTCTCTTTCTCTTCTCTTTCTCTCAATCCAATTAGGGTTCTAAAAGGAGTGAAAGAGGCTTAGGGACGTCCTATTTATAGAGTAGAAACTCCAAAAATAAGTCCCATTGAGATTAGGAAGGAATCCCATTAAAATTTGGAAAGTTTCCAAATCACGGTTTCTGTCGGCAGGCTAGGGGTCGATGAGGGGGTCGGAGATCCCGTCGACCCCTGGTTCTAAAAGGTCTGACCCACGGTTAAAAACTCAGGGTCTGACTTTCTATCTTGGGGGTCCGACCCTACCTAGCTGGGTGTGTGACCTTCCCCCTATTTTTAGTGTTTTTAGGTCAGTTTAATACATGGGATCACGATCTCCTTCACGTACTTGATCCATTTGGCTCAACAATGATGGGTAGACCTGGTTCAAGGTGGTAAGACCGGGTTAGTTTAATACGGGTCTTACAACTCCCCCCTACTTATAAAAATTTCGTCCTCGAAATTGTACATACCTTTTGAGTCAAATAATTGAGGGTATTGCTTTTGCATAGCATTCTCTTCTTCCCATGTAATTTCTTCCATATCCTACTTCTCCAGATGACCTTGACATAATAGATATCATGGTTGCGTAGTCGTTGAACCTTTCGGCTGGTGATTTCAGTTGGTGTTACCTCAAATGTCAAATCATCAGTCAAATCAGGTAAATCTACTGTCAGAACGTGCGTTGGATCCTTGACATACTTCTTCAATAAGAAAATATGAAATACGTTATGCACACTTGACATAGATGGTGGTAGTGCTAACTGGTACGCCACTTTCCCATGCTTAGCTAGAATCTCATTTGGCCCGACATATCTTGGACTTAGTTTCCCTTTCTGTCCGAACCGTTTCAATCCCCACATAGGCGATACTTTTAAGAATACTTTATCACCCACGACGAATTCAAGGTCTCGGCATCGGGTATCTGCATATTGCTTCTGACGAGTCTGAGCTGTTCTCGCTCTTTCCTTGATAATGACGACCACTCGAAAACTCTCTTCAACAAATTCTGGTCCAACAATACTACGTTCCCCAACTTCATTCCAAAACAAAGGAGTTCGACACTTTCGGCCATACAGTGCTTCATAGGGTGACATCTGTATAGTAGCCTGATAGTTATTGTTATAAGCGAACTCATTCAATGGTAACTTTTCATCCCATGATCCTTTAAAATCAATCACACATGCTCGAAGCATATCTTCTAGAATCTGAATTGTACGCTCTGACTGTCCGTCTGTCTGCGGATGGAATGCGGTACTAAACTTCAATGTTGTACCCATAGCCTTTTGCAATCCTTCCCAAAACTTTGAAGTAAATCGTGGATCTCTATCGGACACAATGCTTTCAGGTACACCGTGTAATCGCATAATGTTATCCACATACAGCTTAGCTAACCTCTCCAGTGTATATAGGGTCGTATCGGTATAAAGCAAGCTGTTTTAGTCAGGCGGTCTACAATCACCGAAACTGCGTCAACTACTCGAGGAGTCAATGGTAATCTTGTAACGAAGTCCATAGTGATGCAGTCCCATTTCCGTGCTGGTTTCGGTAACGGCTGTTACAGTCCGGCCGGTCTTTGTCATTCAGCCTTTACTTTCTGACAATTTAGGCATTGAGACACGAACTTAGCTACATCTGCTTTCATTCTTCTTTACCAATATAATTTCTTTAGATCATGATACATTTTTGTACTTCCAGGATGTATCGAATATATAGTGGTATGGGCTTCTTTCATCAATCGGTGTCTAATGTCCAAGCTTTCTGTTTCGGGTACACATATTCTTCCTTTGTACTTCAGTACCTTTTCTTCGTCCAAGGTGAACTCAGGGTTAGTCCTGCCTTTTTCGATGTCTTCATGTACCGTTCTTAGGTAAGGGTCTGATTTGATAGTTGTCTTCACTTCATCAACTTTATCCGGTATAATCTTCAATGCGGCGAACATATTTGAAAATCGATGAATAAACCCTTGGTTGGCTGATCCATCTGGTGCATCTATCATAAACTGATCATTACCGTGCTTGAATACCTTTCTAGTAGTACACATTGCGGCAGTTGTGCTAACCTCTCCCTGAGATTTTATCATTGCCTTTCTACTCAACGCATCGGCTACTACATTAGCTTTTCCCGGATGATACTGGATATCACAATCGTAGTCTTTCAATAGTTCCAGCCATCTTCTTTGTCGCATATTCAGCTCCTTCTGATTAAATAGATAAGTAAGACTTTTATGGTCTGATTTAATCTGAAACTTCTCCCCGTACAGATAATGTCTCTATATTTTGACAGCATGTACTACTGTCGCTAGTTCCAAATCATGTGTAGGATAATTCTTCTCATGTGTCTTCAGTTGTCTTGAGGCATAAGCAATTACTTGTTCTCCTTGCATAAGTACACATCCTAATCCCAGTCCTGACGCATCAGTATACAAGATAAATGGTTGTCCTGGAATCGAAATGGTCAAGATTGGAGCTGATATCAATCTAGCCTTCAAGGTTTGGAAACTCTTCTCGCATTTATCCGTCCAAACATACTTCTTGCCCTTCTTAGTCAAACTAGTAAGAGGTACGGCAATTCGGGAATAGTCTTCCATAAATCGTCGATAATATCCAGCTAGACCCAAGAAACTTCTAATTTCTGCAACGCTCTTCGGTGCTTCCCACTTTACAATAGCCTCGATCTTGCTGGGATCCACTTTAATTCCTTCAGCGGATACTACATGGCCTAGAAATGCGACTTCCTTTAGCCAAAACTCACACTTTGTAAATTTGGCGTAGAGCTTTTCCTTCCATAGTCGCTGCAGAGCGGCGTTTAGATTCTTAACATGTGTTTCCTCGTCCTTGGAGTAGACTAATATATCATCAATGAATACAATAACCGACGTATCCACATGTCGTGGAAAACCTGGTTCATAAGTTTCATAAAGGTTGCTGGTGCATTTGTCAATCCAAAAGACATGATCAAAAATTCATAATGTCCATTTCTGGTCCTGAATGATGACTTGGGGATATCACCATCCTTAATATTCAACTGATGGTAGCCTGACCGAAGATCAATCTTTGAGAACACTTTGGCACCTTGCAACTGATCGAACAGGTCATCGATCCGAGGCAATGAATACCGATTCTTGATTGTCAGTTTATTCAGTTCTCGGTAGTCTATACACAAGCGAACGCTACTGTCCTTCTTCTTCACGAATAATACTGGCGCTCCCCATGGTGATATGCTAGGGCGAATGTAACCCTTGTCCAGCAGTTCTTGTAGTTGTACTTTCAATTCCTTCAGTTCAGTAGGAGCCATTCTATAAGGTGCTTTTGATACTGGTGCGGCTCTAGGTATAAGATCTATAACAAACTCCGTGGCTCGGTCGGGTGGTAATCCTGGTAATTCTTCAGAAAATACGTCTGGGAAGTCACGCACAAC